>CM059871.1:18455444-18933580 GCA_030490815.1 Acer saccharum
CTAAATGCTTTTCTAGGATATATGATGTCAATAAAATCAATCCTAGATTATAAAAATAGCTGTATGACATGGCATACAACTTTAGCTATGTTAAGGATAATCAATCCTATATAATACAGGTATGGCAGGAGAGAGAAACTTTAGAGAGAGAAACTTCAGAGAATGGAAGGAAACTGCTGCTGGAAGAGGAGATGGGAAAGATTTCAGGGATAATTTGTTCTCAATCTTCGTAGATAACCTTAATACTAAAGTGGGGCTTGAATGTTTGTGGGGTTTGTTTAAGACTTTTGGCAAGGTAAGGGACATATTCTTATCATCTGAGAAGCCTTCGAGGAGTAGTAAGTTTGCGTTTGTGAGGTTTGAAACATTGGAGGAAGCAACGAAAGTGGCTAAAACTACTAATGGCATGCACGTTTATAGTTGGCCAATAACTACGAAAGTGGCAGCACAAGATTGGAAACTTAGGAAGGTGAGGAAAGGAAGGCAGAGCTACTCCTTTCAGGAGGAGAACAGATGGAAGCCAAGGGAAGGGGGTGGATTTAGAGAGGAGAATGCAAGAAGGGAGCCAGTTCTTAAGGAACAGGGAGATAAACGAACGTTTGTGGAAGCGGTCCAAGGGAAACAGAGAATCAGTCAGGTACATCCAGAAGTAGAGAAGGAGAAGATGATTTCTATGTATTGGGATTTTAGCCAGAATGAACAGGAGTGGCTCAAGAAATGTGCTATTGGAATTCTGAAAGGTTTTAAGGATGTATCGAGAGTCAATGCTTGGTTGGATTCCTTTGGGTGGCAGTTTTCCACTAAGTACCTAGGAGATAAGAGCATCCTCTGGAGTTTTGGGTCATCTGATAATAAGGAGAGGTTCATTAAAGAGAAATATCTATGGGATGATTGTTTCTCCATGATGGTTAATTGGTCGGACAATCTGGTGCCTCAATCTAGGCTCATGTGGGTCAATATATGGGGAGTTCCGATATCATGCTGGTTATCTGATTTCTTTATGAAATTAGGGTGGCAAATAGGTGAACCGATAATGATAGGAAAAGAGACAGAGGAGAAAACAAAGCTAGACAGAGGAAGAATTTTAGTGTTGTTGCCTCATCAGAAGTTGGAGCAGGACAGAGTGAAGATTCATGGAGGACAGAGACTGTGTGTGGCTAAATTGGAGTTAGACCCGAAGCCGGTAGAAACGGAATGGCTGGAGAATTATTTAGGCCTGAGGAAGAACATAGTTCAGAAGGACCGGTACAAAGGTCAGACGGATCGGAACAGTAGAACAGAGGTGGAGAAAATTCAAAATCATAGTCCTAAGGGAGTTGGTGAGATGTTCACGAGGCCTGAGTCGCAAGTGGGCAGGAAAAGTACAAACCTAAGGGAGGCTTGGCAGGTTAGTAGACCAGAGATGTCAGAGAGGGGAAAGGTGAAAGGACAAAGTTGTTTAGACATAAGGATTAGGAGTGTGGGGATGAAGAAGGTGGCTGACAAAGGCAAAAAGAAATGGTGTAAGAGGGTAAAGGTAAGACCTAGATACTCTATGATACATAATGGGAAGTTGGTATTGGAAAAGAGGAAAGTCTCAGAGCT
Organism: Acer saccharum; assembly: GCA_030490815.1. Classification (NCBI taxonomy): domain Eukaryota; kingdom Viridiplantae; phylum Streptophyta; class Magnoliopsida; order Sapindales; family Sapindaceae; genus Acer; species Acer saccharum. The sequence continues at coordinate 18,457,029 of CM059871.1, forward strand.
GGAAAGGGATGTCAGAGATTTGGAGACATCTTCTACGTCAAAGGAGGATGTGAGAGGACGTTAGTTTTTGGAGAAAGGTGAGTGCTCCAAGAAACTGGATCATAACAGGGTTGTGGTAGTGAATGGGCCGAATATGGGTCTTAAGCCCAAAAATGTGGCTTTCAATTTGTCTTCAGAAGGCCCGAAAGATACACTGGTGATAGAGCCCAATCACAAGGTAGACCTATGTGTGGACTTGGGCCAAGTTATAATGAGTGAGGTGGATAAAAGGAGATCGGGTGGGAGTTATTCAGTAGCAGAAACAGAAGTGAGATGGAATGGGGCTGCTGAAGAGAGTGGGGCATCGATAGAGGAGATAATTAGAGAAACTTTTGAGGCGGAAATTCAAAGGAAGAGAGATGGCAAAGTGAATGAGGAATTAGAAGAGGTTGTGAGCAGCGATAATCAGGGGTTGAAAAACGAAATGGTGAGAGCGGTAATTGAAGTGGAGCAAACGGTAGAAGCTACAGTGGCTGACAGTGAGGAAGTCCCAGCGTCAGAAGTAGGCCAGAGAAGGAGGAGGGAGAAGAACTCAATTATACTGGGGTCTAGACTCAGGAGAATTAACCAAGGGAAGACGGTTAGCAGCCATGGAATGGTAACTAGGAACTCAATTAGTAGACAAGAGAGCCAGAATGAGAGTGAAACTAATATACCACGGTGTGTATAAAGCTATCTAGAGGGGGGGTGAATAGATTTTACGCTTTTTATCCAATTTTTCGTGTTAGTCAAAATTACGAAATTACCCTCAAGATAATATAAACAAGCAAGTGTAATATGGTGCGGAAATTAAATTAACACTTGAATTTTTTACGTGGAAATCCTCACGGGAAAAACCACGGGCTATGTAAGTAAGCCACACTCGAACCTCGAATCCACTAAATGTGCAAACGATTACAACCTAATCTCGGAAGTAATCACACACCTACCTAATCCCGGTATGAGTGAACCTAGTCCAATTTGCTTGTGATCTAAGCAACCTAATCCCGATTGCTACACACAAGACTTAGCTTCTCTTGAAGAGAATACAACCCTAAGTGAATATATGAAAATATCCAAAATGCAACATAGAGCAAGGGAAACCCTATATGCTTATCTAAGATGATTAAAATGCAATTAAGAGCAATCCTAGATATCAAAACTAAATGACATGTCAAATAGTTAAGCTAATCAATATCAAGTACAAAACCTAATATGCTAGCACAATACAACTTCTCAAACATACATCATACTAATCTCAATTTTGTATCTAAAGCATACAAAATAATAATCAAGTAATTAATTGAGATTGCTAGATAAAATAAACACAAAATATGTAAGATATTAGTGAAAAGCTTACCAAGCAAAGTATGATGAAGATTCCATGCTAGATGACATCTAGATGATCTAAGATGATGCTAGATGATGATTGATGATCATGAAATTGTGTTTGAGTAATTAAAAATGAGTTCTTTGTGTATTTTTCTTCTCTTGAAAAATATCCTAAGTATGAAGCATGAATAAGAACTCTTGTAAATGACCTAAAATCAAGTTAGCATATATATAGAGGCCATAAGTGAAGTGAGGTCGTTTTGAAAACTCGCCAGAAAAATACTCTGTGCGCTGGTGGACCTGCGCTGGTGGACCAGCGCAGGACCAGCGCACAAGCCAATTTTGGCTTGAGCGCTGGACATCAGGCGCTGCCACCAGCGCCAGTCCAGCGGCGCCATACTGGGCGATCGGCGCTGGTCCACACCAGCGCACGACCAGCGGCGCGCCACTGGGCGATTTGCGCCGGTGAGCGGCGCTGGTCGACCGGCGCTGGTGGACCAGCGCACAGCCCCAAAAATTGCATCCCACATGCAATCATGCAAGGGGTACAAAGTCAAACAAGATGCATCCTAAAAGCCTAAATGCTATGATGTTTTCAACACAAGATGCAATCATAAAAATAAGCAAGAAGAGATGTAAATAGTCATTTATGCAAAACAAAAGAAACACAACATACAAAGATTAAACATATGCATGAGTTGTGAGTGTGTGCAACTATCTCTTTAAGACAAGAAAGCACTTAGAATATTACCTTTGGTGCTTGTCAATAATGAGGTCTTCAAAGGGCCTAATGCACTAATAACAACATCTAAACTACCCTTACAAAGAATCCCCATATATGGTTTGATCACGAAATAAGCCAATTAAAAACAACGGGAATCCTTACAATCTCCCCCTTTGGCTATTTCGTGACAAAACCATCACTCACATTAAATCCTCACAAAAGAAATAGAAACTACGGGATTACAATGATATTCTACATTACAAAGAGATAAGAGAATGCAACTTGAAGTCTTCAATCTTCTTGTAGAATAATCAATCCCTGAAAAGAGTTTCTAACAATCCAATTCAAGTAAAGTGTGAGATTAATCATGTGAGAATAATACCAAGCATTTGCATTTTTAGAATTTAGGAACAACATTAGCAAATGTATGCAATGTATGATAAATGCAATGCTCCCCCTCAAAGGGTTACTCCCCCTCAATGTTTTATCTCCCCAAAGTGCACAATAGCTTCTCTATTTTGCAACTCCCCTTACAATATCCTACTCCCCCTTTTTGTCATGATATAGGCAAAGGAGTAGTCCCCAACCGGGTCACTCATAGCAACGAGAGATAGAAGCATGCAAGATATGCATATACATATAAGTCACGTTATGCACTTCAATTAATTTGAGAGAAACAAGGAGATTTATTTGAGAAAATGTGTGAATCCAACATGCTTTGCATACAAGACACATAGCATTCAAGTCCAAAGTACAATGGTATTTGGCAAAGCAAATGACAAAGGTTTCTAATTCGAATTCAAACCAATTTCACCAATGTCATGGGAAAAGCAAGGATATAGAGATTATTGATTTTAATTTAAGAGTAACTATATCCAACTTTATAAGCGAAACATGGCATGAGCGACTTTGCACCCTATTTGATTTTTCCGGATAAGATATCCGTATGATAGTAACCATGTTCCACTAATAAAGAAAGAGAGACATTTGGAATGTAATTCCTTTGAACGGATACAAGATCCTTTATTCATTTTGAGTCTCATTAGCTTTCACACAAGTTTTGCATTTTTAAGAATATGCAATCATCAATTCATGCTTTTCATGTGAGCATGTTGTATGAATTTCATGCTCTTTCATTTAGCATTAGCATGTTATTTAAGAAACATCATGTCATGGAGATAACTATAGGTCATTCACATCATACTTCCTATGTAAATCTCCTAGTCCAAAAATGCATGTTTGAACATAAATATGACATGGATTGTAAACAAGCAAGGTTCACACTTATAGAATTTGAAAGCATATATACATATGTACAACCAAGCTTACTCAAGCAATCAAAAGAAGAAGCATAAGTTATTTCAAATTTTTTGCAAGTTACAAGAATGCAAAATAGCTCTCTTTGCTTGAGTTCCCCATATGGGGTCAATCATAGAACATCACTCCACAAGACATATCCCAATAGATCTACTAAGAGTTTTAAATCGAGTAGCATCTAAGGGTTTAGTAAATAGGTCCGCAAGTTGATCATTAGTACCTACATGTTCAAGTACTATGCATTTATTTTCAACAAGCTCTCTAATGAAGTGATGGCGGATGTCAATATGCTTAGTTCTAGAATGTTGAACCGGATTCTTGGAAATATTAATAGCACTCATGTTATCACAAAAGAGAGTGAGAGTACCTTGGTTGAATCCGTAGTCTACTAGCATTTGTTTCATCCAAAGGAGTTATGTGCATCCACTCCCCGCGGCTATGTACTCGGCCTCGGCCGTGGACAAGGAAATCGAGTTTTGCTTCTTGCAAAACCAAGAAACCAAGTTGTTGCCTAGAAAGAAGCAACCGCCCGATGTGCTCTTCCTATCATCACAATTTCCTGCCCAATCCGCATCACTAAAGCCTACAAGACTAGCATTAGTGTCAAAAGAGTACCAAATCCCATAGTTGGATGTCCCATTCACATAGCGAATGATCCTCTTCACGGAAGAGAGGTGGGACTCCTTAGGATCCGCTTGGTACCTAGCACACACACCCACACTAAAAGATATATCGGGCCTACTTGTGGTCAAATAAAGCAAGCTACCTATCATGCCACGATATAGAGTTTGTTCCACACTTTTACCACTAGCATCCTTGCTTAGCTTCAAAGTGGTACTCATGGGTGTATCACAATGTTTGGCTTTCTCTAAACCAAACTTCTTCACTAGGTTCTTAGCATATTTGGCTTGGGTTATGAAAATCCCATCATGCATTTGCCTAATTTGCAAACCTAGGAAGTAACTAAGCTCACCAACAAGACTCATCTCAAATTCAAGAGACATGACATCAACAAATTGTTGGACTTTGGTGTTGTTGGTGGAGCCAAAAACTATATCATCAACATATATTTGAGCTATGAAAAGCTCATCATTGTCTCTCTTGATGAATAGTGTCTTGTCAACACTACCTCTTGTGTAGTTGTTGTCAACAAGAAATTGAGTGAGGCGCTCATACCAAGCCCTCGGTGCTTGTTTCAACCCATAAAGTGCCTTCTTGAGGCGATAGACATGATTGGGGTGGTGTGCATCCACAAACCCCTTGGGTTGTTCAACAAACACTTCCTCTTGCAAGAAGCCATTGAGGAAGGCACTCTTGACGTCCATTTGGTGCAATTTGAACTTGTGCACACAAGAGATGGACAAGAGAAGCCTAATGGATTCTAAGCGGGCAACGGGAGCAAAAGTCTCCTCAAAGTCGATACCCTCAATTTGAGAGTACCCTTGTGCTACAAGTCTAGCCTTGTTCCGCACTATGTTGCCATCCTCATCGGATTTGTTCCTAAATATCCATTTGGTGCCTATGACATTAGTGGTCTTAGGCCTAGGAACTAGAGTCCAAACCTCATTCCTTTCGAATTGGTTTAGCTCTTCTTGCATGGCAAGAACCCAAAATTCATCATTTAAGGCTTCTTCAACCTTTTTGGGTTCAATTTGAGAGGTGTAGCATGTATAGCTAATAAGATTAGCAAGTTGACGTCTTGTCCTAACACCCTCATTACCTCTCCAATGATATCTTCTTTATCATGGAGTTTCCTAACCCATGGAGCGGGTTCTTTAGAGTCCAAGAGAGGAACTCTATCAATAGGTTGTGTGCTATCATTGTTGACATTAGATGTCCCAACATTAGGCGACACCACAACCTCCTCCAAAGGAGAACCATCACTAAAAATAACCTCCTCCTCATGATCATTAGACTTGAGCCTAGTATCATCAAATACGACATTGGATGATTCCATAACACTTAGAGTCTTTAAATTGAAAACTCTATAGGCTCTACTATTTAAGGCATAGCCAATAAAAATACCCTCATCACTCTTAGCATCAAACTTGCCAAGTTGATCACGGTCATTCAAAATGTAGCATTTGCTTCCAAAAGTGTGGAAGTAGCTAACATTTGGCCTCTTGCCTTTCCATAACTCATAGGAGGTGTTTCTAGTACCGGGCCTTAGGAACACTCTATTTCCTATATAACAAGCCGTGTTGATGGCTTCGGCCCATAAGTTCCTAGGGACATTGTTGCTAAGCAACATTACTCGGGCCATCTCTTGGAGGACCCTATTCTTCCTCTCAACAACTCCATTTTGTTGAGGTGTCCTAGGAGCAGAAAATTCATGGGAGATGCCTAAATCATTACAAAAGGTTTCAAAGGTGGCATTCTCAAATTCTCTCCCATGGTCACTTCTAATCCGTTTAATGCTTTTAATATTAGAGTTCATTTCATTTTGAATTTTATTACAAAGCATTTTAAACTTATCAAAAGTTTCGGATTTTTCTCTAAGAAAATATGTCCATGTGAACCTGGAGAAATCATCAACACAAACAAAAATGTATCTCTTTCCACCCAAACTTTCGGTTTGCATGGGACCCATGAGGTCCATGTGGAGAAGCTCAAGTGGCTCCTTGGTGGTGAGATACTTACCCTTTTTGTGCATGCTTTTAGTTTGCTTTCCTTGTTGGCAAGGTCCACAAATACCATTGGCTTTCTTCCCAAGTTTAGGGAGGCCACGCACACAATTGAACTTTCCAAGGGTCCGTAGATCCCTAAAGTTCATGTGGCCAAGTCTTTCATGCCACAACTCAATTTGCTCATCCATGGACACATGATTAGATACAATTCTAGCTTCAAGACAATAACAATTGTCGCTAGATCTCATGCCCTTCAATAAGGTTTGTCCATCGGGTTTAAGGATAGAGCAATAATCTTTAGAAAACAAGACGGAATATCCTTCATCACTAAGATGTGAAATGCTAATTAAATTGGCTTTCAAGCCATCAACAAATAAAGCATTGGATAAGGAGGGTAATCCGGGAACGGAAATGGTTCCTTTCCCTACAACATTTCTTTTGGATCCATCACCAAAAGTGACATTTCCACCTTCCTCCATAACAAGAGTCTCGAAGAAACTCTTGTTTCCCGTCATGTGCCTAGAGCACCCACTATCCAAATACCAAAAATTAGAAGAATTTGCCTTCAAGGCTATTTGTGCAACATGGCAAACATTTTCATTCTTTCTAATCCACTTAGCAACAATTTTAGCTTTCTTAGTGGTCTTTGGTACATGTGCTCTACTATTTCTAGGATCATGCAAATCAATATTTTCTTTCCTAGAAACATGCATCTTGGCTCTATTCTTTCTCTTTTCAATCATGCTTTGTTTTCTACACATTTTAATATATTGAAAGCAATTTGGTCTAATATGACCATCACAACCACAAAAGTGACAAATAGGAATGAAAAAAGGAATCATACCTCGCCTTTGAGTACGTCCATGTCTTTATGGATAAGTGGGTTCAATCCATCTTCGTTGTTGAACCGGTCTTGGTTGCTTCCAAGCTTGAGGTTGCATGATTGGTCTCTTTCCTTTGTGAGCCAATTTTGGAGGAGTGTTGGCTTGAGGAACCTTAGGAGGTTGAGCTTGAGATTTCCTTCTTGGCCCCATTTTCACTTGTGCATTAGAACTTTGTCCTATTTCTAACTTCTTCCTAGGAGGTTGCACAAATGAAGTTTCTTCATTCTTCAAGCTCTTGACAAACACGGTCTTGTTAGAGGTTGAGATTTTCTTGCCATCTTCATACCCAAGACCTCTCTTGTCACTTGGACTCTTTCCAACACCAAGTAAATGATCAAGCTTCTTGGTGCTAGAATCTATCCTAGCCAAGGACCCTTTAGCTTCTACAAGTTCCCTCTTCAAGCCTTCTTCACTTCTCTTGGACAAGTCTAACTCCTCAATTAGCTTATCCTCTCTCCTCTTCAATCTTTCCACTTGTTCACTTAAGTGGTCATTGTGAGCCGAAAGTTCAAGGTTTTCTTCTCTTAACCTCTCAATCTTTCTTGTGCTTTTAAGTGCTAAATCATTGAACTCGGCATGGTATTTAGCAAGCACCTTTTGCTCCACAAACTTCTTCTTGGAACTAGAAGAGGAGTCACTTTCTTCTTCACTAGAGTCAATTTCCTCTTGACTCAAATCTTCCTTTTCACTAGCACTTTTGCTCTTGTGAGAAGATGCAAAAGCTAGGAAGTTAGCCATGAGCTCTTCCTCACTAGAAGACTCATCTTCCTCATTGGAGTCATCACTACTCCCACTCCATGTGGCGGCCATCACTTTACCCTTCTTCCTCTCATTGTGATTCGCACATTCGGGGGCAAAGTGACCAATCCCACCACACTCAAAGCATCGGACCCCTTTCCTTTCGGTCCTCTCTTGTCTAGGCTCAAACTTCTTGAAGGAATTCTTTTTCTTCAAATCTTGTCCTCTTGACCCAAATCCCTTCTTCTTCTTGAACCCCATAACCTTGTTGAACCTTTTCACAAATAAGGCAAGGTCTTCATCCGATTCATGCTTTGCCTCCTTTACATCCTTAGATGCTTTCAAAGCTATTCCTTTAGACTTCTTAGGAGGAGTAGTGGTGCTAGGAACCTTCCTAGACTCATATGCAAGGAGACGCCCAATTACTTCACTTGGCTTCATATCCATGTAGCCACTATTTTCTTCTATGGCCGTCACCTTTGATTCAAACCTATCGGGGAGAGATCTCATAATTTTTTGCTTGACTCTCCTATCCGAATACGGGTCTCCGAGTTGATGGCTTTGATTTACTATGTCCATCAATTTGATTTCGAAGTCGTTGAAGCATTCATCCTCTCCCATCCTAAGTAACTCAAATTGGGTTTGGAGGACTTGAAGCTTGGACTCCTTCACCACCTCGGTTCCCTCATGTGCAACTTGAAGGATGTCCCATGCCACTTTGGCAATCTGAGTATTCTGAATAAGCTTGTATTGATTCTCATCCATTGCACACATAATGGCATGCATCGCCTTCCTATTCCACTTAGAAGCCTCAAACTCTTGCGCGTTCCATTGCACCTTAGGCTTCAAAACATCTTGTCCTCCACCCGCGGGAGTCATCATAGGGAGATCATATCCGTCTTCCACCGCCATCCATGCACGGTCATGAATTTGGCATATGTAGGATTCCATCTTCCCTTTCCATTGGGAATAGTTCAAACCGGTGAGAAGTGGAGGCCTTGTGCTAGAAGTCCTTCGTGGCCACCACCATTTCCATCGTTTCCACTCATAGTGTTTATGAATGAATGAAATGAATGCAAATGTATGAATGATCAAAAATCACACAAAATGCAAAACACACCAAAATAAGCAAGGATCACCTATGTATGTCTAGGAACCCGCTCTGATACCAATTGAAACTAAATATACCACGGTGTGTCTAAAGCTATCTAGAGGGGGGGTGAATAGATTTTACGCTTTTTACCCAATTTTTCGTGTTAGTCAAAATTACGAAATTACCCTCAAGATAATATAAACAAGCAAGTGTAATATGGTGCGGAAATTAAATTAACACTTGAATTTTTACGTGGAAACCCTCACAGGAAAAACCACGGGCTATGTAAGTAAGCCACACTCGAACCTCGAATCCACTAAATGTGCAAACGATTACAACCTAATCCCGGAAGTAATCACACACCTACCTAATCCCGGTATGAGTGAACCTAGTCCAATTTGCTTGCGATCTAAGCAACCTAATCCCGATTGCTACACACAAGACTTAGCTTCTCTTGAAGAGAATACAACCCTAAGTGAATATATGAAAATATCCAAAATGCAACATAGAGCAAGGGAAACCCTATATGCTTATCTAAGATGATTAATATGCAATTAAGAACAATCCTAGATATCAAAACTAAATGACATGTCAAATAGTTAAGCTAATCAATATCAAGTACAAAACCTAATATGCTAGCACAATACAACTTCTCAAACATACATCATACTAATCTCAATTTTGTATCTAAAGCATACAAAATAACAATCAAGTAATTAATTGAGATTGCTAGATAAATTAAACACAAAATATGTAAGATATTAGTGAAAAGCTTACCAAGCAAAGTATGATGAAGATTCCATGCTAGATGACATCTAGATGATTTAAGATGATGCTAGATGATGATTGATGATCATGAAATTGTGTTTGAGTAATTAAAAATGAGTTCTTTGTGTATTTTTCTTCTCTTGAAAAATATCATAAGTATGAAGCATGAATAAGAACTCTTGTAAGTGACCTAAAATCAAGTTAGCATATATATAGAGGCCATAAGTGAAGTGAGGTCGTTTTGAAAACTCGCCAGAAAACTACTCTGTGCGCTGGTGGACCAGCGCAGGACCAGCGCACAAGCCAATTTTGGCTTGAGCGCTGTACGTCAGGCGCTGCCACCAGCGCTAGTCCAGCGGCGCTATACTGGGCGATCGGCGCTGGTGGCCGGCGCTGGTCCACACCAGCGCACGACCAGCGGCGCGCCACTGGGCGATTTCGCCGGTGAGCGGCGCTGGTCGACCGGCGCTGGTGGACCAGCGCACAGCCCCAAAAATTGCATCCCACATGCAATCATGCAAAGGGTACAAAGTCAAACAAGATGCATCCTAAAAGCCTAAATGCTATGATGTTTTCAACACAAGATGCAATCATAAAAATAAGCAAGAAGAGATGTAAATAATCATTTATGCACAACAAAAAGAAACACAACATACAAAGATTAAACATATGCATGAGTTGTGAGTGTGTGCAACTATCTCTTCAAGACAAGAAAGCACTTAGAATATTACCTTTGGTGCTTGTCAATAATGAGGTCTTCAAAGGGCCTAATGCACTAATAACAACATCTAAACTACCCTTACAAAGAATCCCCATATATGGTTTGATCACGAAATAAGCCAATTAAAAACAACGGGAATCCTTACATATCCAAAATGCAACATAGAGCAAGGGAAACCCTATATGCTTATCTAAGATGATTAATATGCAATTAGAACAATCCTAGATATTAAAAACTAAATGACATGTTCAATCAAATAGTTTAGCTAATCAAGATTAAGCACAAAACCTAATTAGCTATCACAATATAACTTCTCAAACATACATCACACTAATCTCAATATTGTATCCAAAGCATACAAAATAACATACAAGTAATTAATTGAGATTGCTTGTTAAGAGAAACACAAAATATGTAAGATATTAGTGAAAAGCTTACCAAGCAAAGTATGATGAAGAATCCATGCAAGAAGACATCTAGATGATCTAAGATGATGCTAGATTATGATTGATGATCATGAAAAAGTGTTTGAGATGATAAAAATGAGTTCTTGGAATTTTTCTTCTCTTTGAAAAATATCCTAAGTATGAAATCTGAATATGAACTCTTGTAATTGACCTAGAGTCAAAGTGGCATATATATAGGGTGTCAAGATGAAGTGTGGTCGTTTTGATAAGTGACACCACAATTTTGCCATGGGCGCTGTACGTAGGGCGCTTCTGTACAGTGCCCCTGCTCTGTTCTCGCAACAATCAGAGGGGGCGCTCTACGTAGAGCGCTTTGTAGAGCGCCTCTACAGCGCTCGTACAGCGACCGAATTAAATCGATCAGGTCTGTACAGCGCCCAACGGGGGCTGTTCGTAGAGCGCTTTTGTAGAGCGCTTTTGGGAGCGCCCAGTGCAAAAATGCAATTGAAAAGAATATGGTGTGTATAATATAAAGCTAGAGGGGGGGTGAATAAATTTTATCTAATTATTACCCAATTTTCGCGTGCATGTCAATTTTACGAAAATACCCTTAGCAAGTCAAAAATACATACAAGTGTAATAAGATGCGGAAATTAAATAACACTTGATGTTTACGTGGAAACCCAACCATTGGGAAAAACCACGGGCTGTTTAGTGCGCCACACTCGGACCTCGAAATCCACTAATTGAAATGGAGTTTACAACCTATGTAGACCTCGTCTAACACTCCGGTCAATAACCCCCCACTTCTACCACGCGGGCCTTTAAAAGTGGCTCTAGTCCAATTGCTTATGTGACCACCTATTCTCGGTGTCCGACCTAATCCCGGTCAATCACACAAGACTTAAATCTCTCAAAAGAGATGCACAACCCTATGTGAATATGCAATGATATTGTAGGGAAAAATACCGTAGTACACGCAGCGGAAGCGAGACTAAAAATAGATTTAGTAACTTTTAAAATTTTTCCTTTTTATGAACCTTAAACCCTTTAATCAATTAAACATATATATTATCTAACAAAAGAAGAATACCTTTTGTCGCGTGATCCGATTGACTTACGTCGATGGTAATCTGCAAGATCTTCAATCCTAGCACGAACTGTGGATCACCTAGGAGCGTGGTCTCCCTTTTCTTTGAATTGCAAACCTGTGAATGGACAAACAAACTTTTCTTTACTTTTCTTTGTTAGTCACAAAAACAATCAAAAGAAGACTAAAATTATTCCGGTCACTTTTGAGTTCTCAATCTAATGATCGAAACTCGCGTGAACCTAAATCGATGTTGTACACACAAGCTTATTGATGAACAAGCAAATAGTGTACCATCAAAGAATAATTTATTCACTCTTTTATGTTTTTAGTAGAATAAAAATCTAATCTTTCTATGAATTGAGAAGAAGAAGAAAATAGAATCAAGCACACAAAAACCTAGAGTGGCCGAATTCTATAAGTGAATATATAGGTGGCCAAAATTTTCTTCCTCTTTCCTATTAGGGTTGCCGAATTCTCTACCCAAAAAGGACTAGGGTTGCCGCAACACACAAGCTTAAAAGAGTTTGTGTTGCACCCTAATTCCCATCTAGTTAAGACTTCAAACCCTAATTCAATTCATAAATCTTTTATTCTTTTATTTGACTAAATAAAAAGACTTCTTATTTGATTAAATGAATAAAATTAATTATTTATTTTCTTATCAAACAAGTCTTTTAATTTTAGTATACTACTACCAATAGTATAACTCTAGGAATCATATTTCCTATTCAGAAAAGATTTGTTTCATAATTAAACAATTAATTAATAAATTAATTAATTCTTATTTAATTAAAACAATGAAACAAAATAATATATTAGGTTAAAAAACCACCTTGCCGCCCCACTTAAAACAAATGGGCCAAATATTATTTTCTTATTTCATTTAATCCATTGGACTTTAAATAAAAAGCCCACATGTGAACCAGACTCATTCTTACTAAAAGAAACAAGCCCACATGCCTTTCATTAATATATTAATATAATTGAGCAGCCCATTACTTAAATAATGTGCAAATTATATTCTTAATATATTAAATGCAATTCTAGATGGACCCTTAAATTGGTCCGGTAGAATATATCAAGTAATCCATGCAAGTCCGTGTGGATTGGGGATCTTGGCGGGCCATCTAAATTTAAGCTTCAATAGACATAACCTAATCACAATCAACAAATGATTCACTTAGGTCCGATCCATTAATTTTAACTCATTCCACTAAAGAGCTAAAACTGAACTCTTAAATAAAGATAGAAAAGGAAGATGCTCCTCATTCATACCCTAGACAATCATATTGGAGATAGTGTATCCTCGTGATTAATATCAGTAATCGCCAAGAGTTCATAGACCGCCTATAACTCTCCAAGTTACCATATTTACTCATATGACCACGTTTTGAACTTGGATATTTTGACTTGTCCAGAAACCATGTTTTCAATAGACACTATCGAAAACTCAACGTTGAGATTTAATATCCAATTACCTCAAAACATCCATATGATGATATTATACTCTCATTTAATAAATGGAGCCACGATGTCCATATCTATAAATGAAGTCCTCTATCGATTAACAAATGAATATCACCAAACTATCGAGGATAGACTATGCGATATAATCATACTCATTGATAACTCAAATGATATCACTTGCAACCATAAGTCCATCATTTATCTCAGGATTAAGATAGACTCTCCGATTGTCCTGATAATGAAAAGACTATTATCTATTGACGGTTCTAGATAAAGCTTTTCATTGTGATCCAGTTCAATGCACCCAGTGCACTAGATCCTTTTGCTCGAAGACACTCCGATGATTTTAGACTCATCATATCTCATTTGATCCAACTCAAATGCTAGCAAAAGAATTCTACAACTTTAACAAGATAAAGGTGCCCAACCTTTAACTTAAGTTGTGAACATTATTCAAGACTAACTAAAGAATTGTGTCTACCACATACATATCAAGATGTACGAACAATTCTTCTTTTCTCATAGTCTTTAGACCTTATGATTATTTACTTTGACAATTATAATATTAAACTATAAATGCTATACGATTTGTTAAACCAGAAATCACTTTATTAATATGAAAAAGGTTGTTAATTACAATATTACACTCTTGCTATTGAGCATAATCCTAACAATCCAAATATTGCAATAAGAGCTAGGGTACTCTAGATGCTTACCTAGGATTATAAGATGACAATATAATCAATCCTAGATATCACATATAGCTATATGTCATGGCATACAACTTTAGCTAAGTAAAGGATAACCAATCCTAGATACAAAGCTATCACAAATAACCCACAAACATTCAAAAGATTAACTAGTTGATTAAAAAACAATCTATCAACCTAGTTATCAATAAATCACACAAGAATGTTTATGGCATAGCTTTTAGGCAATAATGACCTAATCAAATAAGCTATGAAAAATTAACCCAATCAACACATAATCTCAATCATGTATGTAGAAATTAATCTAAAACATACAATTAATAAATGAGATAAAATTGACAAGTAGAAACACTAATTATGTAAGATAAAAGTGTTCAACAAATCATACCATGTGTATTGAAGAAGACCCATGCATTAGCACATGCTAGATGATCTTAGATGATGCTTAGATGATGATTTATGCATGTGGAAATAGGTTTGGATGATCAAAGATGAGTTCTTGATGAAAAAACTCTCTTTGAAAATCCTCTCAATCAAGAATATGAGTTTATTGAGTCATTGAAGTGACCTAAGGTCAAAGAGGCATATATATATGATGTCCAATTAAAGCTATGTCGTTTTGGAAATTTTCCAAAAAGTTTCCGCGCAGACCGCTCTACGTAGGGTGTATTTTGGGCGAGTGTAGGGCGGATTGAAAAATCAATCAGGTGCCCGCTCTACGTAGGGCGGGTGAACAGCGGACTGGGCGCGACAATGCATCAGCTTCAACTTCAAGTGCCTCAAAACATGACCAAACGACATCGAAACCTTTCATATGATATATCGTTGGAAAGGTATGGATGTCTACTTTCTACTCCAATTTATGGAATGACATTTCAATATCTGTAGAAAATGTTATGGTCAATAGAGTGACCAAAGGTCAGAAACGGACAACAACATAGTTGCCCTATTTTGGTGGTCACTTTGGAGATTTCAAAACCAATCCAAACGGTCATGAAATATTACGAATAATATACCGTTGGGAAGGTATGGGTGTCTAGTTTGTCCAGAATTTTACAAAACTCAATTTAAATCTTTCTATAAAAAGTTATGGTCACAAGACCATACAAAGGTCAGTTTTGAAAAAACATTGAAATTCAATCTTTTGAAACTAGACACATTACTCCAAACAACCAAACCAAACTACCACTTATCTAAGAGAAGAATGAGACCTTCTCAAGTGGTCAACCATCACGCTAAGACATGCACACCATCGTGCAAGCGCGGACGTTTCTGATCACACAAATGGAAACGAATTACACCACACTTAATACTAATCATGAAGTGCAGGTGTGGGAATTGAATGCATCCTAATGCCTGTCATGTCATGGCATTTCATAGAACAAGATGCAATCAATTTAATGCAAGAAGAGATATTGAATAATCAATAAAGCACAATGCACACAAAATATAAACACAACATTCAAGAATAAGAGTTATGCATGTTGTGTGTGTGTGCAACTATATCTCTTCAAGGTAAAGTAAGCACAAGATATATACCTTTGGTGCTTGTCCTCTTGAGGTCTTGGAAAGGGTCTTTGATCTTCAACTAATCACCTAGACTACCCTTACAACCAAACCCCAACATGTGGTTTGCCCACGAAATAAGCCAATCAACTAAAGGGAATCCTTACAATCTCCCCCTTTGGCTATTTCGTGACAAAACCACCACTCACAGTGATTACTCACAACAAAATAGAAACTACGGGTCTATAATGATATTCTACAATACAAAGAGATAAGATAAAATAATCTTGAAGTCTTCAATCTCTTGTAGAATAATCAATCCCTGAAAAACAAAGTTTCTATACTTTCCAATACAAGAAAAGGTGAGATGAATCAAGTGAGATAAAACAAGCATTTGCATTTAAGAATTTAAGCACAACATCATGCAATGTATGTAATGTGCAAATGCTCCCCCTCAAAGGGTTACTCCCCCTCAATAAGTATTCTCCCCAACATGCACAATTGGTACTACAATTTGCAACTCCCCTTACCACAACCTACTCCCCCTTTTTGTCATGATATAGACAAAGGAGTAGTCCCCAATCGGGTCACTTAAGGCAAAGAGAGATAGTAGCATTCTAGATATTTGCATAATCAATATAAGTCACTTTATGCAATCTCAATTAATTGGAGAGAAACAAGGATATTTATTTAAGGAAAATGTGTGAATAAAAAAAAATGCTTTGCATACAAGACATGTAGCATTTAAGTCCAAAATACCATGGTATTTGGCAAAGCAAACGACAAAGGTTTTCAATATGATTTCAAACCAATTTCACCAATGTCATGAGAGAAGCAAGGATATAGGTTTTCATTGATTTTAATTTAAGAACAACTATATCCAACTTTATAAGCCAAACATGTCATGAGCGACTTTGCACCCTACTTGATTTTTTCGGATAAGATATCCGTATGATAGTAGACATGTTCAACCAATAAAGAAAGAGAGACATTTGGATTGTAAAATCCTTGAATGGATACAAGATCCTTTTTCATTTGAGTCTCATAAGCTTTTTCACACAAGTTTTGCATTTAAAAATTGCAATCATCAAAACATGCTTTTCAAGATTAACATTTAGCATGTCATTTAGCAATCATCATGTCATGGAGATCATTATAGGTCATTCAAATTATATCCTATGTAAATATCTCCTAGTCCAAAAATGCATGTTTGAACATAAATATGACATGGATTGCAATACAAGCATTGATCACACTTATTGAATAGAAAAATATATATACAAAGTGTAACCAAGCTTACTCAAGCAACAAAAAGAGAAGCATAAGATATTTCAAATTTTTTGCAAGTGACAAGAATGCAAAATAGCTCTCTTTGCTTAAGTTCCCCATATGGGGTCAAAATCCATACCGCTTCAATGAAGGGCATGAGGTCCTAAAGACCTACTAAGTCCATTGGACCTAGTTGAACCTATTGGAGACTTGTTAGTCTCGTAGCAAGCGGGTTCATCATTTCTAATCCACATAGATGTCTCAATTACATTTCTAGTGGTCATAGGTTCTAGAGTTATAGATGTCAAAGGATCATGCATCTTAGCTCTAGCCTTTTTCTTTTCAATCATGCATTAAAATCTACATATTTTAATGTAATGCAAGCAACTTGGTCTAACATGACCATCAATATCACACAAATGACAAGAGGAGATAAGGTTAGGAATTATACCATTCCCTTGAGCATGCAAAGGTGCTTTCCCTTGTCGTTGTGGTTGTCTTGGTAGTTGGATAGGATCTCTCCTCCTTTGTTGATGACCAAGACAATGTTGCTTGCTCGGTTGAGCTTGCATGATTGAGCACTTCCCTTTTAGGATCGTAGGTTGAGGGAAGTTAGCCTTCTTGGTTGGTTAGACCAAGATTGAGGAAGGCTTAGGCTTGAAGCTCTTTGGTGATGAGCAACGCCCTTTCATCTTCGTCTCCTCTCTCACCTTAGAGGGACATCTCCTCATCGGAGTTATTTTCTTCTCTCTCAAATTCACTCATAGTTTTTGAGTCAAATGGATGCATATGAGAAGAATGCAAGATGTATGTCAAAACCTGTAAGGATTCCCGTTGTTTTTAATTGGATTATTTCGTGATCAAACCATATGTGGGGATTCTTTGTAAGGGTAGTTTAGATGTTGTTGTTAGTGCATTAGGCCCTTTGAAGACCTCATTATTGACAAGCACCAAAGGTAATATTTTAAGTGCTTACTTGTCTTGAAGAGATAGTTGCACACACTCACAACTTATGCATATGTTAACCTTTGTATGTTGTGTTTCTTTTTGTTGTGCATCAATGCTTATTTACATCTCTTCTTACTTGTTATTATGATTGCATCTTGTGTTTATAACATCATAGCATTTAGGCTTTAAGGATGCATCTTAGTTTAACTTTGTACCCTTTGCATGATTGCTTGTGGGGTACAATTTTATGGGCTGTGCGCTGGTCCACCAGCGCCGGTCGTCCAGCGCCGCTCACCGGTGCAAAACGCCCAGTGGAGCGCCGCTGGTCGTGCGTTGGTGTGGACCAGCGCAAGTCCACCAGCGCCAATCGCCCAGGTGTGCGCCGCTGGACTGGCGCTGGTGTGTGCACCTGTAGCCCAGTGCCCAAGCCAAAATGTGCTTGTGCGCTGGTCATGCGCTGGTCCACCAGCGCAGGTCCACCAGTGCAGGTCCACCAGTGCACAGAGCAATTTTCTGGCGAAATTTCAAAACGACCTCACTTCACTTATGGCCTCTATATATATGCTAACTTGATTTTAGGTCACTTACAAGAGTTCTTATTCATGCTTCATACTTAGGATATTTTTCAAGAGAAGAAAAATACACAAAGAATTCATTTTTAATTACTCAAACACATTTTCCATGATCATCAATCATCATCTAGCATGGAATCTTCATCATACTTTGCTTGGTAAGCTTTTCACTAATATCTTACATATTTTGTGTTTCTCTTATCTAGCAATCTCAATTTAATTACTTGTATGTGATTTTATATTTGTTGAATACAAGATTGAGATTAGTTTGATGTATGTTTGAGAAGTTGTATTGTGCTAGCATATTAGGTTTTGTGCTTAATATTGATTAGTTTAACTAATTGACATGTCATTTAGTTTTGATATCTAGGATTGTTCTTAATTGCATATTAATCATCTTAGATAAGCATATAGGGTTTCCCTTGCTCTATGTTGCATTTTAGATATTCACATATATTCACTTAGGGTTGTATTCTCTTCTAGAGAAGGTAAGTCTTGTGTGTAGCAATTGGGATTAGGTTGCTTAGATCACAAGCAAATTGGACTAGGTTCACTCATACCGGGATTAGGTAGGTGTGTGATTACTTCCGGGATTAGGTTGTAATCGTTTGCACATTTAGTGGATTCGAGGTTCGAGTGTGGCTTACTTATATAGCCCGTGGTTTTTCCCGTGAGGGTTTCCACGTAAAAATCAAGTGTTGATTTAATTTCCGCACCATATTACACTTGCTTGTTTATATTATCTTGAGGGTAAATTCGTAATTTTGACTAACACGAAAAATTGGGTAAAAAGCGTAAAATCTATTCACCCCCCTCTAGATAGCTTTATACACACCGTGCTATATTTAGTTTCAAAAACAATAATCATACAAAATGCACAACACACCAAAAATGAGCTTGGATCACCTAAGTATATCTAGGAACTCGCTCTGATACCAATTGAAAGAAATACTCAGTGTGTCTAATATTAATCTAGAGGGGGGGGGGGGGGGGGGGGGGGGGGGGTGAATAGATTTTATCTAATTATAACCCAATTTTCGCGTGCATGTCAATTTTACGAAAATACCCCTAGCAAGTCAAAAATACATACAAGTGTAATAAGATGCGGAAATTAAATAGCACTTGATGTTTACGTGGAAACCCAACCATTGGGAAAAACCACGGGCTGTTTAGTGCGCCACACTCGGACCTCGAAATCCACTAATTGAAATGGAGTTTACAACCTATGTAGACCTCGTCTAACACTCCGGTCAATAACCCCCCACTTCTACCACGCGGGCCTTTAAAAGTGGCTCTAGTCCAATTGCTTATGTGACCACCTATTCCCGGTGTTCGACCTAATCCCGGTCAATCACACAAGACTTAAATCTCTCAAAAGAGATGCACAACCCTATGTGAATATGCAATGATATCCAAATATTGCAATAAGAGCTAGGGTACTCTAGATGCTTACCTAGGATTATAAGATGACAATATAATCAATCCTAGATATCACATATAGCTATATGTCATGGCATACAACTTTAGCTAAGTAAAGGATAACCAATCCTAGATACAAAGCTATCACAAATAACCCACAAACATTCAAAAGATTAACTAGTTGATTAAAAAACAATCTATCAACCTAGTTATCAATAAATCACACAAGAATGTTTATGGCATAGCTTTTAGGCAATAATGACCTAATCAAATAAGCTATGAAAAATTAACCCAATCAACACATAATCTCAATCATGTATGTAGAAATTAATCTAAAACATACAAGTAATAAATGAGATAAAATTGACAAGTAGAAACACTAATTATGTAAGATAAAAGTGTTCAACAAATCATACCATGTGTGTTGAAGAAGACCCATGCATTAGCACATGCTAGATGATCCTAGATGATGCTTAGATGATGATTTATGCATGTGGAAATGGGTTTGGATGATCAAAGATGAGTTCTTGACGAAAAAACTCTCTTTGAAAATCCTCTCAATCAAAAATATGAGTTTATTGAGTCATTGAAGTGACCTAAGGTCAAATAGGCATATATATATGATGTCCAATTAAAGCTATGTCGTTTTGGAAATTTTCCAAAAAGTTTCCGCGCAGACCGCTCTACGTAGGGCGTATTTTGGGCGGGTGTAGGGCGGACTGAAAAATCAATCAGGTGCCCGCTCTACGTAGGGCGGGTGAACAGCGGAATGGGCGCGACAGTGCATCAGCTTCAACTTCAAGTGCCTCAAAACATGACCAAACGACATCGAAACCTTTCATATGATATATCGTTGGAAAGGTATGGATGTCTACTTTCTACTCCAATTTATTGAATGACATTTAAATATCTGTAGAAAACGTTATGGTCAATAGAGTGACCAAAGGTCAGAAACGGACAACAACATAGTTGCCCTATTTTGGTGGTCACTTTGGAGATTTCAAAACCAATCCAAACAGGTCATGCAATATTACGAATAATATATCGTTGGAAAGTATGGGTGTCTAGTTTGTCCAGAATTTTACAAAACTCAATTTAAATCTTTCTATAAAAAGTTATGGTCACAAGACCATACAAAGGTCAGTTTTGAAAAAACATTGAAATTCAATCTTTTGAAACTAGACACATTACTCCAAACAACCAAACCAAACTACCACTTATCTAAGAGAAGAATGAGACCTTCTCAAGTGGTCAACCATCGCGCTAAGACATGCACACCATCGTGCAAGCGCGGACGTTTCCGATCACACAAATGGAAACGAATTACACCACACTTAATACTAATTATGAAGTGCAGGTGTGGGAATTGAATGCATCCTAATGCCTGTCATGTCATGGCATCTCATAGAACAAGATGCAATCAATTTAATACAAGAAGAGATATTGAATAATCAATAAAGCACAATGCACACAAAATATAAACACAACATTCAAGAATAAGAGTTATGCATGTTGTATGTGTGTGCAACTATATCTCTTCAAGGTAAAGTAAGCACAAGATATATACCTTTGGTGCTTGTCCTCTTGAAGTCTTGGAAAGGGTCTTTGATCTTCAACTAATCACCTAGACTACCCTTACAACCAAACCCCAACATGTGGTTTGCCCACGAAATAAGCCAATCAACTAAAGGGAATCCTTACAGCAATCCTAATTCTAAGCATGACAAGGCAATTGGATATGCAAGATGCAATCAAACTAACATGCAAGAAGAGATGTTACTGAGCATTAAGGCACACAAATAAGACACACAACATACAAGAATTAAACATATGCATGAGTTGTGAGTGTGTGCAACTATCTCTTCAAGACAAGTAAGTACTTAGAGTATTACCTTTGGAGTGCTTAACACTTGCAAGGGCCTTGAGCTTGAACACATTCCTAAGCTACCCTTACATAATCCCCACATATGGTTTGATCACGAAATAAGCCAATTAAAAACTACAGGAATCCTTACAATCTCCCCCTTTGGCTATTTCGTGACAAAACCATCACTCACATGATTCCTCACATAAAAATAGAAACAACGGGATAATATAGATCTTCTACAATACAAAGAGATAATAAACAAAGTAAAATCTTCAATGCTCCAATCTCTTGTAGAACAACCAACCCTACAAAACAAGGTTTCTATATTTTTCCAAAAAAAATACATGTGAGATTAATCAAGTGATATCAAAACAAGCATTTGCATTTTTAGAATTTAGGCACAACATTACAAAGATATGCAATGTATGATAAATGCAATGCTCCCCCTCAAAGTGTTATCTCCCCAATGTGCACAATTGCAACAACAATTTGCATCTCCTCTTACCAAATCCTACTCCCCCTTTTTGTCATGATATAGGCAAATGAGTAGTCCCCAACCGGGTCACCCAAGGCAAAGAGAGATAGTAGCATACTAAAAATTTGCATAGTCATATAAGCCACTTTATGCATCTCGATAAATTGGAGAGAAACAAGGAGATTTATTTTTATTGAAAATGTGTGAAAAAATCATGCTTTGCATACATGACATGTAGCATTCAAGTCCAAAATACAATGGTATTTGGCAAAGCAAATGACAAAGGTTTCAAAAAGAATTCAAACCAATTTCACCATTTGTCATGAGAAAAGCAAGGATATAGAGATTATTGATTTCTATTTAAGAGTAACTATATCCAACTTTATAAGCGAAACATGGCATGAGCGACTTTGCACTCTATTTGATTTTTTCGGATAAGATATTCGTATGATAGTAGCCATATTCAACTAATAAAGAAAGAGAGACATTTGGAATATAAATTCCTTTGAACGGATACAAGATCCTTTATTTATTTTGAGTCTCATAAGCTTTCACACAAGTTTTGCATTTTAAGAATATGCAATCATCAATTCATGCTTTTCATGTGAGCATGTTTTATGAATTTCATGTTTTTTCATTTGACATTAGCATGTTATAAAAGAATCATCATGTCATGGAGATAACTATAGGTCATTCAAATCATACTTCCTAAGAACATCTCCTAGTCCAAAAATGCATGTTTGAACATAAATATGACATGGATTGTAGACAAGCATTGATCACACTTATTAGATAGAAAACATATATACATATGTGCAACCAAGCTTACTCAAGCAATTAGGAAAGAGGCATAAGATTTGAAACTAATTATAGCACGGTGTGTATAAAACTATCTAGAGGGGGGGTGAATAGATTTTACGCTTTTTACCCAATTTTTCGTGTTAGTCAAAATTACGAAATTACCCTCAAGATAAAATAAACAAGCAAGTGTAATATGGTGCGGAAATTAAATTGACACTTGATTTTTACGTGGAAACCCTCACGGGAAAAACCACGGGCTATGTAAGTAAGCCACACTCGAACCTCGAATCCACTAAATGTGCAAACGATTACAACCTAATCCCGGAAGTAATCACACACCTACCTAATCCCGGTATGAGTGAACCTAGTCCGATTTTGCTTGCGATCTAAGCAACCTAATCCCGATTGCTACACACAAGACTTAGCTTCTCTTGAAGAGAATACAACCCTAAGTGAATATATGAAAATATCCAAAATGCAACATAGAGCAAGGGAAACCCTATATGCTTATCTAAGATGATTAATATGCAATTAAGAGCAATCCTAGATATCAAAAACTAAATGACATGTCAAATAGTTAAGCTAATCAATATCAAGTACAAAACCTAATATGCTAGCACAATACAACTTCTCAAACATACATCATACTAATCTCAATCTTGTATTCAACAAATATAAAATCACATACAAGTAATTAAATTGAGATTGCTAGATAAGAGAAACACAAAATATGTAAGATATTAGTGAAAAGTTTACCAAGCAAAGTATGATGAAGAATCCATGCTAGATGACATCTAGATGATCTAAGATGATGCTAGATGATGATTGATGATCATGGAAAAAGTGTTTGAGTAATTAAAAATGAAGTTCTTGGAATTTTTCTTCTCTTTGAAAAATATCCTAAGTATGAAATCTGAATATGAACTCTCTTAATTGACCTAAAGACAAAATGGCATATATATAGGGTGCCAAGCCAAAGTGAGGTCGTTTAAGTAAGTTTCAAAGAAACGCGCCAATCGGCGGTTTCAATCGGCGGTCGGTGGCCGCCGATTACAACCGCCGAATTGCTCCCGGCGAAACAGGGGAGAAACGGCGGTTCCATTCGGCGGTTTCGTGACCGCCGTTTCCACCGCCGAATTAAACCCGAGAATTAAAATCAATCAGGTCTGAAACGGCGTTTCAGATCGGCGGCCATCCAACCGCCGATTAAACCGCCGAATTCAAACGGCGGTTTCATTCGGCGGCCAGGCCGCCGATCACGACCGCCGATCACCAACAGAGGTGAAACCAAGGAGATGCCAAGTGCATCTCCATAGGCGGTCTTCGCGCAAAACCAAGCACATTCTAGTGCGTGCGCGGACGTTTCCGAACACTATCGGGAAACGAATTACAAGACACAAAAACACACAACAAGATACAACATCAAAGTGCTAGTGTGTAAAGTGACATGTGAAGAGAATGCACACATGAACAAGTATGCTAAGTGAGTGTGTGCAACTATCTCTTCAAGATAAGTAAGCACATAGAATTTACCTTTGGTGCTTGTCAATAGTGAGGTCTTCAAAAGGGCCTAAGCAATAACAACAACATCTAAGCTACCCTTACAAAGCATCCCCACATGTGGTTTGATCACGAAATAAGCCAATTAAAAACAACGGGAATCCTAACAATCTCCCCCTTTGGCTATTTCGTGACAAAACCACCACTCACATTGATTCCTCACCTAGAATTAGAAACTACGGGACTACAATGATTAACTACATTACAAAGAGATAAGAAAGTAAAAACTTCAAGTCTTCAATCTCTTGTAGAACAATCAAGCCCTGAAAATAAAGTTTCTAGCATTTCCAATACAAGTAAAGTGTGAGATTAATCATGTGAGAACAATACCAAGCATTTGCATTTTTAGAATTTAGGCACAACATTAGCAAATGTATGCAATGAATGATAAATGCAATGCTCCCCCTCAAAGGGTTACTCCCCCTCAATGTATGTTCTCCCCAAAATGCACAAAAGCTTCTATATTTTGCAACTCCCCTTACCATTTCCTACTCCCCCTTTTTGTCATGATATAGGCAAAGGAGTAGTCCCCAACCGGGTCACTCAAAGCAACGAGAGATAGAAGCATGCAAGATATGCATATACATATAAGTCACTTTATGCACTTCAATTAATTTGAGAGAAACAAGGAGATTTATTTGTGAAAATGTGTGAATCCAACATGCTTTGCATACAAGACATATAGCATTCAAGTCCAAAATACAATGGTATTTGGCAAAGCAAATGACAAAGGTTTCAAATAAGAATTCAAACCAATTTCACCAATGTCATGAGAAAAGCAAAGATATAGAGATTATTAATTTCATTTTATGAGCAACTATATCCAACTTTATAAGCGAAACATGGCATGAGCGACTTTGCACCCTATTTGATTTTTCCGGATAAGATATCCGTATGATAGTAACCATGTTCAACTAATAAAGAAAGAGAGACATTTGGAATGTAAATTCCTTTGAACGGATACAAGATCCTTTATTCATTTAGAGTCTCATAAGCTTTCACACAAGTTTTGCATTTTAAGAATATGCAATCATCAATTCATGCTTTTCATGTGAGCATGTTGTATGAATTTCATGCTTTTTCATTTATCATTAGCATGTTATTAAAGAAACATCATGTCATGGAGATAACTATAGGTCATTCACATCATACTTCCTATGTAAATCTCCTAGTCCAAAAATGCATGTTTGAACAAAAATATGACATGGATTGTATATAAGCAAGGTTCACACTTATAGAATTGAAAACATATATACATATGTACAACCAAGCTTACTCAAGCAATCAAAAGAAGAGACATAAGTTATTTCAAATTTTTTGCAAGATACAAGAATGCAAAATAGCTCTCTTTGCTTGAGTTCCCCATATGGGGTCAATCATAGAACATCACTCCACAAGACATATCCCAATAGATCTACTAAGAGTTTTAAATCGAGTAGCATCTAAGGGTTTAGTAAATAGGTCCGCTAGTTGATCATTAGTACCTACATGTTCAAGTACTATGCATTTATTTTCAACAAGCTCTCTAATGAAGTGATGGCGGATGTCAATATGCTTAGTTCTAGAATGTTGTACCGGATTCTTGGAAATATTAATAGCACTCATGTTATCACAAAAGAGAGTGAGAGTACCTTGGTTGAATCCGTAGTCTACTAGTATTTGCTTCATCCATAGGAGTTGTGTGCATCCACTCCCCGCGGCTATGTACTCGGCCTCGGCCGTGGACAAAGAAATCGAGTTTTGCTTCTTGCAAAACCAAGACACCAAGTTGTTGCCTAGAAAGAAGCAACCGCCCGATGTGCTCTTCCTATCATCACAATTTCCTGCCCAATCCGCATCACTAAAGCCAACTAGACTAGCATTAGTGTCAAATGAGTACCAAATCCCATAGTTGGATGTCCCATTCACATAGCGAATGATCCTCTTCACGGAAGAGAGGTGGGACTCCTTAGGATCCGCTTGGTACCTAGCACACACACTCACACTAAAAGATATATCGGGCCTACTTGCGGTCAAATAAAGCAAGCTACCTATCATGCCACGATATAGAGTTTGTTCCACACTTTTACCACTAGCATCCTTGCTTAGCTTCAAAGTGGTACTCATGGGTGTATCACAACGTTTGGCATTCTCTAAACCAAACTTCTTCACTAGGTTCTTAGCATATTTGGCTTGGGTTATGAAAATCCCATCATGCATTTGCCTAATTTGCAAACCTAGGAAGTAACTAAGCTCACCAACAAGACTCATCTCAAATTCAAGAGACATGACATCAACAAATTGTTGGACTTTGGTGTTGTTGGTGGAGCCAAAAACTATATCATCAACATATATTTGAGCTATGAAAAGCTCATCATTGTCTCTCTTGATGAATAGTGTCTTGTCAACACTACCTCTTGTGTAGTTGTTGTCAACAAGAAATTGAGTGAGGCGCTCATACCAAGCCCTCGGTGCTTGTTTCAACCCATAAAGTGCCTTCTTGAGGCGATAGACATGATTGGGGTGGTGTGCATCCACAAACCCCTTAGGTTGTTCAACAAACACTTCCTCTTGCAAGAAGCCATTGAGGAAGGCACTCTTGACGTCCATTTGGTGCAATTTGAACTTGTGCACACAAGAGATGGACAAGAGAAGCCTAATGGACTCTAAGCGGGCAACGGGAGCAAAAGTCTCCTCAAAGTCGATACCCTCAATTTGAGAGTACCCTTGTGCTACAAGTCTAGCCTTGTTCCGCACTATGTTGCCATCCTCATCGGATTTGTTCCTAAATATCCATTTGGTGCCTATGACATTAGTGGTCTTAGGCCTAGGAACTAGAGTCCAAACCTCATTCCTTTCGAATTGGTTTAGCTTTTCTTGCATGGCAAGAACCCAAAATTCATCATTTAAGGCTTCTTCAACCTTTTTGGGTTCTATTTGAGAGGTGTAGCATGTCAAGCTAATTAGATTAGCTATTTGACGCCTAGTTCTAACACCCTCATTAACATCTCCAATAACATCCTCTTTGTTATGGAGTCTTCTAACCCATGGAGCGGGTTCATTAGAGTCCAAGTTAGGAACTCTAGTACTAGGTTGTGTGACTTCATTAGATGTCCCAACATTGGGAGTCACCACAACCCTCTCCAAAGGAGAGTCATCCTCTAAAACATCCTCCTCCTCATGATCATTTGTCTTGAGCCTTGTATCATCAATTACAACATTCGATGATTCCATGACGGTTCGAGTCTTCAAGTTGAAAACTCTATAGGCTCTACTATTCAAGGCATAGCCAATAAAGATACCCTCATCACTCTTAGCATCAAACTTGCCAAGTTGATCACGGTCATTTAAAATGTAGCATTTGCTCCCAAATGTGTGGAAGTAGCTAACATTTGGCCTCTTGCCTTTCCATAACTCATAGGAGGTGTTTCTAGTACCGGGCCTTAGGAACACTCTATTTCCTATATAGCAAGCCGTGTTGATGGCTTCGGCCCATAGGTTCCTAGGGACATTGTTGCTAAGCAACATCACACGGGCCATCTCTTGGAGGACCCTATTCTTCCTCTCAACAACTCCATTTTGTTGAGGTGTCCTAGGAGCCGAAAACTCATGGGAGATGCCTAAGCTATCACAATAGCTTTCAAAAGAAGCATTTTCAAACTCTCTCCCATGGTCACTTCTAATCCGTTTAATGCTTCTAATGTTAGAATTCATTTCATTTTGCAATTTAGTACAAAGCATTTTAAACTTATCAAAAGTTTCGGATTTTTCTCTAAGAAAATATGTCCATGTAAATCTAGAGAAATCATCAACACAAACAAAAATGTATCTCTTTCCACCCAAACTTTCGGTTTGCATGGGACCCATGAGGTCCATGTGGAGAAGCTCAAGAGGCTCCTTGGTGGAGAGATACTTGCCCTTTTTGTGCATGCTTTTGGTTTGTTTTCCTTGTTGGCAAGGTCCACAAATACCATTGGCTTTCTTCCCAAGCTTAGGGAGGCCACGCACACACTCGAACTTTCCAAGGGTTCTTAAATCCCTAAAGTTCATGTGGCCAAGTCTTTCATGCCGCAACTCAACTTGCTCATTCATGGACACATTGTTTGAGACTATTCTAGCTTTAAGACAATAACAATTGTCGCTAGATCTCATACCTTTCAACAAGGTTTGTCCATCGGGCTTTAGAATTGAGCAATCATTTTTATTAAACAAGACGGAATATCCTTCATCACTTAGATGTGAAATGCTTATTAAATTGGCTTTCAAGCCATCAACAAATAAAGCATCGGATAAGGAGGGTAAACCGGGAACGAAAATGGATCCTTTCCCTACAACCTTCTTTTTGGATCCATCACCAAAAGTGACATATCCACCTTCCTCCATAACAAGAGTCTCGAAGAAACTCTTGTTTCCCGTCATGTGCCTAGAGCACCCACTATCCAAATACCAAAAATTAGAAGAATTTGCCTTCAAGGCTATTTGTGCAACATGGCAAACATTTTCATTCTTTCTAATCCACTTAGCAACAATTTTAGCTTTCTTAGTGGTCTTTGGTACATGTGCTCTATTATTCCTAGGATCATGCAAATCAATATTATTATTCCTAGGAACATGCATCATGGCTCTTTTCTTTTTCTTCTCTATCATGCTTCTAGTTTTGCACATTTTTATATAGCGAAAGCATTGTGGTCTAATATGACCAACAAATCCACAAAAGTGACAAATAGGAGTAAATTAAGGAATCATACCTTGTCCTTGTCTTTGTGGATGAAAGGGTTCAATGCGTCTTCGTTGTTGAACCGGTCTAGGTTGCTTCCAAGCTTGAGGTTGCATGATAGGCCTCTTTCCTTTGTGAGCCATTTGAGGAGAAATGTTGGCTTGAGGAACCCTAGGGGGTTGAGCTTGAGGTTGCCTTCTTGGCCCCATCTTCACTTGAGCATTTGAACTTTGTCCTATTTCTAACTTCTTTCTAGGAAGTTGCACAAGTGAAGTTTCTTCTTTCTTCAAGCTCTTGACAAATATGGTCTTGTTAGAGGTTGAGATCTTCTTGTCATCTTCATACCCAAGACCCCTCTTGTCACATGGACTCTTTCCAACACCAAGCATATGGTCAAGCTTCTTGGTGCTAGAATCCATCCTAGTCATAGATTCTCTAACTTCTTCAAGCTCCCTCTTTAGACTATCCTCATTCCTCCTAGATAAGACTAACTCCTCTTTTAGCTTATCTTCCATCTTCTTGAATTTCTCCACTTGTTCACTTAAGTGGTCATTTTGAGATGCAAGTTCAAGATTTTCTTCTCTCAACATCTTGATCTTTCTTGTACTCTTGATTGCTAAATCATTAAATTCGGCATGATATTTAGCAAACTCCTTTTTCTCCATAAATCCATTCATGGAGTTAGAGGAGGAATCACTTTCTACATCACTTGAGTCATTTTCCTCTTGACTCATTTCCTCTCTCTCACTAGCACTTTTGCTTTTATGGGAAGAGGCAAAAGCTAGGAGATTAGCCATGAGCTCTTCATCACCCGAAGACTCATCTCCCTCATAGGAGTCATCACTACTTCCACTCCAAGTGGCGGCCATCACTTTCCCCTTTTTCTTCTCAACATGATTTGCACAATCGGGGGCAAAATGACCTATGCCACCACACTCGAAACATCGGACCCCTTTCCTTTCGGTCCTCTCTTGCCTAGGTTCAAACTTCTTGAAAGAGCCCTTTTTCTTCAAATCTTGACCTTTTGACCCTCTTCCTTCTAAACTTCATAACCTTGTTGAACCTTTTTACAAACAAGGCAAGGTCTTCATCCGAGTCAACCTTCTTTTCCTCCTTTTCATCCTTGGAGGTTTTTAAAGCAATTCCTTTTTGCTTTTTAGTGGGTGTGGAGATAGGCCCCTTCCTAGACTCATAAGCTAGAAGTCTCCCAATCACCTCACTCGGCTTCATATCCTTATATCCACTATTTTCTTCTAAAGCCGTCACCTTAGATTCAAACCTATCGGGTAGAGATCTCATAATCTTTTGCTTGATTCTCCTATCCGAATATGGATCACCAAGTTGATGGCTTTGGTTGACTATATCCATCAACTTGATCTCGAAGTCGTTGAAGCACTCATTCTCCTCCATCTTGAGCATCTCGAATTGAGTTTGGAGGACTTGAAGCTTAGAGTCCTTCACCACTTCGGTTCCCTCATGTGCAATCTCTAGGATGTCCCATGCTTCCTTAGCTATCCTAGTATTTTGAATCAACTTGTATTGATTTTCGTCCATAGCACACAAGATGGCATGCATCGCCTTCCTATTCCACTTTGAAGCCTCAAACTCTTGCGCGTTCCATTGCGCCTTTGGCTTCAAAACATCTTCTCCTCCACCCGTGGGAGTCATCATAGGGAGATCATATCCGTATTCCACCGCCATCCATGCACGGTCATGAATTTGGCATATGTAGGATTCCATCTTCCCTTTCCATTGGGAATAGTTCAATCCGGTAAGAAGTGGAGGCCTTGTGCTAGAAGCACCTTCGTTGCTACCACCGTTTCCACCGTTTCCACTCATAGTGTTTATGAATGAATGAAATGAATGCAAATGTATGAATGATCAAAAATCACACAAAATGCAAAACACACCAAAATAAGCAAGGATCACCTATGTATGTCTAGGAACCCGCTCTGATACCAATTGAAACTAATTATAGCACGGTGTGTATAAAACTATCTAGAGGGGGGGTGAATAGATTTTACGCTTTTTACCCAATTTTTCGTGTTAGTCAAAATTACGAAATTACCCTCAAGATAAAATAAACAAGCAAGTGTAATATGGTGCGGAAATTAAATTGACACTTGATTTTTACGTGGAAACCCTCACGGGAAAAACCACGGGCTATGTAAGTAAGCCACACTCGAACCTCGAATCCACTAAATGTGCAAACGATTACAACCTAATCCCGGAAGTAATCACACACCTACCTAATCCCGGTATGAGTGAACCTAGTCCGATTTTGCTTGCGATCTAAGCAACCTAATCCCGATTGCTACACACAAGACTTAGCTTCTCTTGAAGAGAATACAACCCTAAGTGAATATATGAAAATATCCAAAATGCAACATAGAGCAAGGGAAACCCTATATGCTTATCTAAGATGATTAATATGCAATTAAGAGCAATCCTAGATATCAAAAACTAAATGACATGTCAAATAGTTAAGCTAATCAATATCAAGTACAAAACCTAATATGCTAGCACAATACAACTTCTCAAACATACATCATACTAATCTCAATCTTGTATTCAACAAATATAAAATCACATACAAGTAATTAAATTGAGATTGCTAGATAAGAGAAACACAAAATATGTAAGATATTAGTGAAAAGTTTACCAAGCAAAGTATGATGAAGAATCCATGCTAGATGACATCTAGATGATCTAAGATGATGCTAGATGATGATTGATGATCATGGAAAAAGTGTTTGAGTAATTAAAAATGAGTTCTTGGAATTTTTCTTCTCTTTGAAAAATATCCTAAGTATGAAATCTGAATATGAACTCTCTTAATTGACCTAAAGACAAAATGGCATATATATAGGGTGCCAAGCCAAAGTGAGGTCGTTTAAGTAAGTTTCAAAGAAACGCGCCAATCGGCGGTTTCAATCGGCGGTCGGTGGCCGCCGATTACAACCGCCGAATTGCTCCCGGCGAAACAGGGGAGAAACGGCGGTTCCATTCGGCGGTTTCGTGACCGCCGTTTCCACCGCCGAATTAAACCCGAGAATTAAAATCAATCAGGTCTGAAACGGCGTTTCAGATCGGCGGCCATCCAACCGCCGATTAAACCGCCGAATTCAAACGGCGGTTTCATTCGGCGGCCAGGCCGCCGATCACGACCGCCGATCACCAACAGAGGTGAAACCAAGGAGATGCCAAGTGCATCTCCATAGGCGGTCTTCGCGCAAAACCAAGCACATTCTAGTGCGTGCGCGGACGTTTCCGAACACTATCGGGAAACGAATTACAAGACACAAAAACACACAACAAGATACAACATCAAAGTGCTAGTGTGTAAAGTGACATGTGAAGAGAATGCACACATGAACAAGTATGCTAAGTGAGTGTGTGCAACTATCTCTTCAAGATAAGTAAGCACATAGAATTTACCTTTGGTGCTTGTCAATAGTGAGGTCTTCAAAAGGGCCTAAGCAATAACAACAACATCTAAGCTACCCTTACAAAGCATCCCCACATGTGGTTTGATCACGAAATAAGCCAATTAAAAACAACGGGAATCCTAACAAGATTTTTCAAATTTTTGCAAACAACAAATATGCAAAATAGCTCTCTTTGCTTGAGTTCCCCATATAGGGTCAATCATAGAACACATCACTCCACAAGACATATCCCAATAGATCTACTAAGAGTTTTAAATTGAGTAGCATCTAAGGGTTTAGTAAATAGGTCTGCAAGTTGATCATTAGTACCTACATGTTCAAGTACTATGCATTTATTTTCAACAAGCTCTCTAATGAAGTGATGGCGGATGTCAATATGCTTAGTTCTAAAATGTTGAACCGGATTCTTGGAAATATTAATAGCTGTTATCACAAAAGAGAGTGAGAGTACCTTGGTTGAGTCCGTAGTCTACTAGCATTTACTTCATCCATATAAGTTGAGTGCATCCACTCCCCGTGGCTATGTACTCGACTTCCGCCGTGGACAAGGAAATCGAGTTTTGCTTCTTGCAAAACCAAGACACCAAGTTATTACCTAGAAAGAAGCAATCGCCCGATGTGCTCTTCCTATCATCACAATTTCCTGCCCAATCCGCATCACTATATCCTACAAGACTAGGATTAGTGTCAAATGAGTACCAAATCTCATAGTTGGAAGTCCCATTCACAAAGCGAATGACTCTCTTAACCGAAAAGAGATGGGACTCCTTGGGATCGGATTGGTACCTAGCACAAACTCCTACACTAAATGATATATCGGGCCTACTTGCGGTCAAATAGAGCAAGCTCCCTATCATGCCACGATATAAGGTTTGGTCCACACTTTTACCGCTAGCATCCTTGCTTAGCTTCAAAGTGGTGCTTATAGGAGTATCACAATGTTTGGCTTTTTCAAGACCAAACTTCTTCAGTAGGTTTTTGGCATATTTGGCTTGGGATATGAAAATCCCATCATCTAGTTGCCTAATTTGCAAACCTAGGAAGTAACTAAGCTCACCAACAAGACTCATCTCAAATTCATGAGACATGACATCAACAAATTGTTGGACTTTGGTGTTATTGGTGAAGCCAAACACTATGTCATCAACATATATTTGAGCTATGAAAAGCTCATCATTGTCTCTCTTGATGAATAGTGTCTTGTCAACACTACCTTTTGTGTAGTTATTGTCAATAAGAAATTGAGTGAGGCGCTCATACCAAGCCCTTGGTGCTTGTTTCAACCCATATAGTGCCTTTTTGAGGCGATAGACATGATTGGGGTGGTGAGCATCCACAAACCCCTTGGGTTGTTCAACAAACACTTCCTCTTGCAAGAAGCCATTGAGGAAGGCACTCTTGACGTCCATTTGGTGCAATTTGAACTTGTGCACATAAGAGATGGACAAGAGAAGCCTAATGGACTCTAAGCGGGCAACGGGAGCAAAAGTCTCCTCAAAGTCGATACCCTCAATTTGAGAGTACCCTTGTGCTACAAGTCTAGCCTTGTTCCGCACTATGTTGCCATCCTCATCGGATTTGTTCCTAAATATCCATTTGGTGCCTATGACATTAGTGGTCTTAGGCCTAGGAACTAGAGTCTAAACCTTATTCCTTTCGAATTGGTTTAGCTCTTCTTGCATGGACAATAACCCAAAATTCATCATTTAAGGCTTCTTCAACCTTTTTGGGTTCAATTTGAGAGGAGTAGCATGTATAGCTAATAAGATTAGCAAGTTGACATCTAGTCCTAACACTCTCATTTACCTCTCCAATGATATCTTCTTTATCATGGAGTTTCCTAACCCATGGAGCGGGTTCTTTAGAGTCCAAGAGAGGAACTCTATCAATAGGTTGTGTGTCATCATTGTTGACATTAGATGTCCCAACATTAGGAGACACCACAACCTCCTCCAAAGGAGAACCATCACTAAAAATAACCTCCTCCTCATGATCATTTGACTTGAGTCTAGTATCATCCAATACGACATTGGATGATTCTATAACATTTAGAGTCTTTAAATTGAAAACTCTGTAGGCTCTACTATTCAAGGCATAGCCAATAAAAATACCCTCATCACTCTTAGCATCGAATTTGCCAAGTTGATCACGGTCATTCAAAATGTAGCATTTGCTTCCAAAAGTGTGGAAATAGCTAACATTTGGCCTCTTGCCTTTCCATAACTCATAGGAGGTGTTTCTAGTACCGGGCCTTGGGAACACTCTATTTCCTATGTAGCAAGCCGTATTGACGGCTTTGGCCAATAGGTTCCTAGGGACATTGTTGCTAAGCAACATCACTCGGGCCATCTCTTGGAGGACCCTATTCTTCCTCTCAACAACTCCATTTTGTTGAGGTGTCCTAAGAGCCGAAAACTCATGGGAGATGCCTAAGCTATCACAATAGCTTTCAAAAGAGGCATTCTCAAACTCTCTCCCATGGTCAATTCTAATCCGTTTAATGCTTTTAATACTAGAATTTATTTCATTTTGTAATTTAGTACAAAGCATTTTAAACTTATCAAAAGTTTCAGATTTTTCTCTAAGAAAATATGTCCATGTAAATCTAGAGAAATCATCAACACAAACAAAAATGTATCTCTTTCCACCCAAACTTTCGGTTTGCATGGGACCCATGAGGTCCATATGGAGAAGCTCAAAAGGCTCCTTGGTGGTGAGATACTTACCCTTTTTGTGCATGTTTTTAGTTTTCTTTCCTTGTTGGCAAGGTCCACAAACACCATTGGCTTTCTTTCCAAGCTTAGGGAGGCCACGCACACAATTGAACTTTCCAAGGGTCCGTAGATCCCTAAAGTTCATGTGGCCAAGTCTTTCATGCCACAACTCAATTTGCTCATCCATGGACACATGATTAGATACAATACTAGCTTCAAGACAATAACAATTGTCGCTAGATCTCATGCCCTTCAACAAGGTTTGTCCATCGGGTTTTAGGATAGAGCAATAATCTTTAGAAAACAAGACGGAATATCCTTCATCACTAAGATGTGAAATGCTTATTAAATTGGCTTTCAAGCCATCAACAAATAAAGCATTGGATAAGTGATCGGTTCATTTCTATACATGTTTTAGGCCCCGAATTCCTATTATTTATGCTTTGTTCTTGAGTAAATTAGGTTGTTTAATGTGTTTGTTGAGCATGTGTAGGTCCATTCCATTCTAGTGGTGTTAAATCTTATTTTGGAAGAAAAGGAATCAAAAGATGGAGAAAATGAGCAAATTGGAAGAAACAATGAAAAGATGATTTTCGGCCAGTGCAGAACCTCTATGTTGCGGGGTCCATATCTCTCAGTTCCGGTTGAATCGTGTGTCCTACCACCTATGGATTGAAATCCCCGGAAGTCTAGTTTCCGACACACTTTTCGGATCACAATTCCGATATTCCTAGAAGAAGTTATGACCGATTTAGTAACCGAAGGTCAGGCCTGAAATGTTTACCGCGGCCCAGACCGCCCACCGTGCAACTTGCCTGGGCAGCGACATGGGCAGCGAGCCATAACAGAACGAGTCCGCTTCTTGTGCAGCTGTGGAGGCAACTTGCTTGGGCAGCGACTTGGGCAGCGGTAATTCGTAAATTTGGTTCGTTTGGGACATCAAGTAACCTATTTTGAGAGGATTATATATAGAAATTGATATCTTATTTTGAGGGGAGAGCCACCACAAGGGGATTAGACCCAAAAACACCATTCTTTCACATTTATTCATTCCATTCAATTATTCATTCACATCATCCATCCTTGGAGGATTCTTGGAAGCAAGAAGAAGGAGATTTCTAGCCAAGAAGCTATCAAGATAAATATGGGTTTTCTCTTCATCTCTTCTATGTTTTTGTTCTCTCCATTGATGTGTAACTAAACCTTTATTAGGGGATTGATGTAACCAATTTTGGACAACTCTATGTAATCAATTAGTCTATCTTTTTGTTAATCAATTGGGTTTTAGTCTTGTCTATTGAATTAATTGCTCTATATCACTGATTCATATTATTTTGTGGCCTCAATTGATATGAGTTTGTGATTTAGTTTATCCATGAGATTAGGGTTTAGATGTGAATGGCCTTTCCATTTAAATCACAATCATAAGCTTAATAGATTTGAAAGTTAATTTTTGCATGGCCTTGTTGCATTGATTTGGCTTAGAGTTTTGTTCCAAAGGATTTCGTTACTATCACTTGACACATGGCCTTTGTGCGAGTGGTGGGAAGGAGATTCGTTCTTAATTGTTTATCAAAACAAGCCCTAAACTTTATTGAAGTGTTTATTGAGACTAATTGAGAGCATTGAGTGTCTAAGAAAGGTGCATCGATTCCCTAGTATCTCCCCATATATTCATTCTTTGATTTGATTATTCGTTGATTTGATTTTTAGTTCAAGTAGTCATAATTTAGGTTAATTTTAGAGTTCAACAATCTTTCCAAAGAAAAGCATTATGCAATTTAGTTTTCGCATTTAGAGTAAATCCTTACTAGATTAATTGGCTTTCGACTGATAGAATCGTCGATCCCAGTGAACGAACTTTCTTAGTAAATTGAACACAGATTTTACTGCATCAATTTTGGCGCCGCTGCCAGGGATTGGTATAGAATCTATTAGTTGAATCTAGTTAATTTAGTTAGGTAGTGTGTGTCATTAGATTTTTTTTTTTTTTAGTTTTAGTTCTTTTTGTTTCATCTTACTTCGTGGTAGTTGTGTTTTTGGTGTTTCAGGTTTCACAGTTACATGAACGGACGTCGTTATCTTGGAGGTAATCTAATCCTTGCTAACGACAAGATTGACCGAGTAGGCTGGGTTGCTAGACAGCTCGAAGAAATAGATCTTTCTATTGAGGAAATGGATACACTGCAGCCAGAAAACTACCCAAGGAATGCAAGCGAATTCTTTTTGTCACTTTTTGAAGACAAAGGTGAGAAAGATGTTCTTATAGGGGAGACTTGTGCAACAAAAACATCATCAGAAATCAGTAATCTGAAGAGTGAAAATGCTAACTTGATGATGGAATTAGAGGCCCTGAGGAAGGAAAGAGATGGGGCAATTAAGAGGGCAGAAGAGCTTGCAAGGTTGGTTGAAGAACAAGAGGAAGATTTTGCTCACAAGACAAGGAAAATCCAAAGGCAAGCAGAACTGAAAGACTAGACAATAGATGCCATGAAGGAGGAATTGTGCAAAAACGAGAATGCTTTGAGAATAGCAAAGGTGAAGGAAAGCGATTATTTAGTGGAGCTTGAAAAGGCCGAAAGTACTATCAAGATCTTGACCAAGGAACAAGGTGTTAAGGGAGAGACTTTCGGGTGTATCATCATCAAAGGAGATTCAAGCCATTCCAATGCAAAGGTTAGTAATATCAAATGTGGTCCTCCATTTTTTCCTTACAATTGTTATTTTTGCCATACCAGGGGTCATAAAAGGGCCCAATGTGCGGAGTTTATTGAAAGATGCAAAAAGAAACAAAGAAAGCCGAGAGGAAAACCAAGGAGAATTCGACAAGTTTGGGTCCGCAAGGACAAATTGGACCAAGTAAGAGAAACTATCACTGATGGGAAGAATGCCCCTGATATAAAAGAGTGTCTTAAACTCCTTGACACAAATGGTGGTAGTACGAGCGGAGAGGTCGCTCAGTTGAAAGTCTTCGTGCCTTCAGAGCCGTAGTGCTCTCACACGTCTTGCCTAGACGTTAAATAAAGCGCTTGGTGGGAGGCAACCCACCTAGGTAATTTCTTTTTAGTTTTTAGTTTTTAGTTTTTAGTTTTCTAATTTTTTGTTTTGTGTATTGAGTTCATACATGCCATGCTTTTTCTTTATTCGTTGTCCATGTTTTTAATGTCATACAAACATTGGGGACAATGTTTAGATTAGGTTTGGGGGTGTGAATTCGTGTTTGTTTGATTTTTTCGATTCATTGATAAATCTGCGAAAATGTGTCCTGTTTTGAAAATTTTGAGGCAAACGTTTTGTTAAAACTGTATTGATTGGTGAGGAAATAAATTTTTTCATCCACGTTGGGTTCTTCGTTTTTTCGATACGAATCCAACGGTATAAAGAATGAAAAATTCTGGGCGGTGGTTTAAAAGTTATGAATGTTTCTTCGACCAAAGGTCATAGGCAATGCCCTGTTGTTGCGAATGCACTGTCTTCGTCGTCTGTTCTCTCATTTTTCCAATACGAATTTTGAAATATGTTCTACATGAAAAGTGTGTGTTTGCATGTCTATTATCTTGTGATAAAATTTGGTTAACTTTCGTTGAGTCATGTGAGAGATATACATTAAAGAACAGACGTAGGTCGATTTCAGAAGTCATCAGTTTTTGAATTTTTGTCCTCCATGTTGAGATGCTTCTTTTGTGTGCTTTAAGAGCCATAATATATGCTTTATTCACTGAGTTTAAACTAACTTCTTGCCACTTAGAGTATTGCATTGCATTTTTCAAAACTTATGACATGCTCTTGATGTGATAGTGGATATGATGCTTAGTTGGATTACCATGATTAATAGTGGAGACTACCCTTGTGAGTTCACTAAGCCAAAAAACATACATAAATGACATGATATGAGGGATATTTTGTTTCTACTCTTTAAACACTCAGTAGGTTCTTAACAGTAGATTCGATCTCTATAGGTTGTACATTGAGCATTAAAGAACAATTCTCATAAAAAGATATCACATGTGGACTTTGCTCTTGATTTGGTTGAACCATTAGAAGTGATATAGGCAATGTGTGCTTGAACTCACTTAAAAGGCCTTAAATATTTCCTACCTTATGTGTGTGCTCCATAGCCCTGTTTGAAGCCAAACACAATAAGCCTTTTTCTTTCATCACCCACATTAACTTAACCCCAATAAGCCGTAATTTAGCCATACCATATAGCTTGGGATCATATAGAGGAAGTGATGAAGATGATTGAAGGGAGTTCTAAATGTGCGACTCGTGATGTACATGTACCAAAGAAAAAGCAAGAGAACAAACACCAAAGTGGTGTCAAGAAGAAATAGATGGAAAAGTTGTTATATTGAAAAGGAAAAAGAAAAAGAAAAAGAAAAAAAAAAAAAAGAGATAAATGAATGAGATGATGAATCAAATAAAAGAGAAAAGGAATAGAGCTTTACAATGAAGTGATGAGGAATCAAAGTTAACTCAAGAAGGAGAATGAACGAAAATTGTTCAAGAAGCCTAGATGCAAGTGGAATGAAGAATTCGAAGAAATTCGGCCGAGTATGAAGATTGCCGAAGAATTTCTCGATATGATCCTAGGTTTTTTTGCTATCCTTTTCCCGTTCTTTCTTAGCCTTCACCCAATGGCCCCGTTACAACCAAAGAAAAGACCTAATTGATCTTTTGGGGATGCCAGCTCGAGAGTAAGGTAAACATGTGCTCTATCTTGTTCTTAATGTTTGATTCTTTTCATGAGATCTTTTGCATACAAATCAAGCGTTCTTTCAATAACATATTCATATGCGATTATAATTTGAAATTTCTTGTGCATAACTTCTTTCGCATATGCTTGATGAGTGTATTTGCCTAGGTTCTGTGTGAAATATGAGCGATATCTTGTGAGAATTAGAGTTGAGACGAATTATATCTATGGCATTTGGCGAATGTGTTTTTGAAGCTAGAATGTCTTGAGCTTGGGCTTTTCATTAAAATTGAGCAATGCTTTCAAATTTGTGACTTAACTTTAGTCTTTACCTATTGACTCTAGCATGCATTGGCTTGAAAGGTACATGTGAGTTTTCATCTTGATTATTTAGCTTTTCGCAGAAATATGTTTGTGGGTAGCATAGCTGTAAACCCTCAGGAGACAACACTCCTCCTACTAGGAACACCTAGAGGTTTAAAGGCTTGTAGCATACGCTCAATGCTATCGTGTTCCCTACGAAAGTGGCCTAGCTTAGATTTAATTTTGTTTTTAGATTTTTTAGTTTTTGTTTTTAGTTTTGTTTTGCTCGAGGACTAGCAAAAGATAGGTTTGGGGGTATTTGATCGGTTCATTTCTATACATGTTTTAGGCCCCGAATTCCTATTATTTATGCTTTGTTCTTGAGTAAATTAGGTTGTTTAATGTGTTTGTTGAGCATGTGTAGGTCCATTCCATTCTAGTGGTGTTAAATCTTATTTTGGAAGAAAAGGAATCAAAAGATGGAGAAAATGAGCAAATTGGAAGAAACAATGAAAAGATGATTTTCGGCCAGTGCAGAACCTCTATGTTGCGGGGTCCATATCTCTCAGCTCCGCTTGAATTGTGTGTCCTACCACCTATGGATTGAAAGCCCCAGGAAGTCTAGTTTCCGACGCACTTTTCGGATCACAATTCCGATATTCCTAGAAGAAGTTATGACCGATTTAGTAACCGAAGGTCAGGCCTGAAATGTTTACCGCGGCCCAGACCGCCCACCGTGCAACTTGCCTGGGCAGCGACATGGGCAGCGAGCCATAACAGAACGAGTCCGCTTCTTGTGCAGCTGTGGAGGCAACTTGCTTGGGCAGCGACTTGGGCAGCGGTAATTCGTAAATTTGGTTCGTTTGGGACATCAAGTAACCTATTTTTGAGAGGATTATATATAGAAA
This sequence comes from Acer saccharum, assembly GCA_030490815.1. NCBI lineage: Eukaryota > Viridiplantae > Streptophyta > Magnoliopsida > Sapindales > Sapindaceae > Acer > Acer saccharum. The sequence goes on from CM059871.1 coordinate 18,498,111, forward strand.
TTGATATCTTATTTTGAGGGGAGAGCCACCACAAGGGGATTAGACCCAAAAACACCATTCTTTCACATTTATTCATTCCATTCAATTATTCATTCACATCATCCATCCTTGGAGGATTCTTGGAAGCAAGAAGAAGGAGATTTCTAGCCAAGAAGCTATCAAGATAAATATGGGTTTTCTCTTCATCTCTTCTATGTTTTTGTTCTCTCCATTGATGTGTAACTAAACCTTTATTAGGGGATTGATGTAACCAATTTTGGACAACTCTATGTAATCAATTAGTCTATCTTTTTGTTAATCAATTGGGTTTTAGTCTTGTCTATTGAATTAATTGCTCTATATCACTGATTCATATTATTTTGTGGCCTCAATTGATATGAGTTTGTGATTTAGTTTATCCATGAGATTAGGGTTTAGATGTGAATGGCCTTTCCATTTAAATCACAATCATAAGCTTAATAGATTTGAAAGTTAATTTTTGCATGGCCTTGTTGCATTGATTTGGCTTAGAGTTTTGTTCCAAAGGATTTCGTTACTATCACTTGACACATGGCCTTTGTGCGAGTGGTGGGAAGGAGATTCGTTCTTAATTGTTTATCAAAACAAGCCCTAAACTTTATTGAAGTGTTTATTGAGACTAATTGAGAGCATTGAGTGTCTAAGAAAGGTGCATCGATTCCCTAGTATCTCCCCATATATTCATTCTTTGATTTGATTATTCGTTGATTTGATTTTTAGTTCAAGTAGTCATAATTTAGGTTAATTTTAGAGTTCAACAATCTTTCCAAAGAAAAGCATTATGCAATTTAGTTTTCGCATTTAGAGTAAATCCTTACTAGATTAATTGGCTTTCGACTGATAGAATCGCCGATCCCAGTGAACGAACTTTCTTAGTAAATTGAACACAGATTTTACTGCATCAATAAGGAGGGTAATCCGGGAACGGAAATGGTTCCTTTCCCTACAACATTTCTTTTGGATCCATCACCAAAAGTGACATTTCCACCTTCCTCCATAACAAGAGTCTCGAAGAAACTCTTGTTTCCCGTCATGTGCCTAGAGCACCCACTATCCAAATACCAAAAATTAGAAGAATTTGCCTTCAAGGCTATTTGTGCAACATGGCAAACATTTTCATTCTTTCTAATCCACTTAGCAACAATTTTAGCTTTCTTAGTGGTCTTTGGTACATGTGCTCTACTATTTCTAGGATCATGCAAATCAATATTATCATTCCTAGAAACATGCATCTTGGCTCTATTCTTTCTCTTTTCAATCATGCTTTGCTTTCTACACAATTTAATATATTGAAAGCAATTTGGTCTAATGTGACCATCACAACCACAAAAGTGACAAATAGGGATGAAAAAAGGAATCATACCTTGTCTTTGTGCACGTATGGGAGCTCGTCCATGTCTTTGTGGATAAGTGGGTTCAATCCATCTTCGTTGTTGAACCGGTCTAGCTTGCTTCTAAGCTTGAGGTTGCATGATTGGTCTCTTTCCTTTGTGAGCCAATTTTGGAGGAGTGTTGGCTTGAGGGACCCTAGGGGGTTGAGCTTGAGATTGCCTTCTTGGCCCCATTTTAACTTGTGCATTAGAACATTGTCCTACTTCTAACTTCTTCCTAGGAAGTTGCACAATTGAAGTTTCTTCGTTCTTCAAGCTCTTGACAAACACGGTCTTATTAGAGGTTGAGATTTTCTTGCCATCTTCATACCCAAGACCTCTCTTGTCACTTGGACTCTTTCCAACACCAAGTAAATGATCAAGCTTCTTGGTGCTAGAATCTATCCTAGCCAAGGACCCTTTAACTTCTACAAGTTCCCTCTTCAAGCCTTCTTCACTTCTCTTGGATAAGTCTAACTCCTCAATTAACTTATCCTCTCTCCTCTTCAATCTTTCCACTTGTTCACTTAAGTGGTCATTGTGAGCCGAAAGTTCAAGATTCTCTTCTCTCAACCTCTTAATCTTTCTTGTGCTTTTAATTGCTAAATCATTGAACTCGGCATGGTATTTAGCAAGCACCATTTGCTCCACAAATTTCTTTTTGGAAATAGAAGAGGAGTCACTTTCTACTTCACTAGAGTCAATTTCCTCTTGACTCATCTCCTCTTTTTCACTAGCACTTTTGCTCTTGTGAGAAGAGGCAAAAGCTAGGAAGTTAGCCATGAGCTCTTCTTCACTTGAAGATTCATATTCCTCATTGGAGTCATCACTACTCCCACTCCAAGTGGCGGCCATCACTTTACCCTTCGTCTTTTCATTATGATTAGCACATTCAGGGGCAAAGTGACCAATCCCACCACATTCAAAGCATCGAACCCCTTTCCTTTCGGTCCTCTCTTGTCTAGGCTCAAACTTCTTGAAGGAACCTTTTTTCTTCAAGTCTTGTCCTCTTGACCCAAATCCCTTCTTCTTCTTGAACCCTATAACCTTATTAAACCTTTTCACAAATAAGGCAAGGTCTTCATCCGATTCATGCTTTGGCTCCTTTGCATCCTTAGATGCTTTCAAAGCTATTCCTTTAGACTTCTTAGGAGGAGTAGTGGTGCTAGGAACCTTCCTAGACTCATATGCAAGGAGACGTCCAATTACCTCACTTGGCTTCATATCCATGTAGCCACTATTTTCTTCTATGGCCGTCACCTTTGATTCAAACCTATCGGGGAGAGATCTCATAATTTTTTGCTTGACTCTCCTATCCAAATACGGGTCTCCGAGTTGATGGCTTTGATTTACTATGTCCATCAATTTGATTTCGAAGTCATTGAAGCATTCATCCTCTCCCATCCTAAGTAACTCAAATTGAGTTTGGAGGACTTGAAGCTTGGACTCCTTCACCACCTCGGTTCCCTCATGTGCAACTTGAAGGATGTCCCATGCCACTTTTGCAATCTGAGTATTCTGAATAAGCTTGTACTGATTCTCATCCATTGCACACATGATGGCATGCATAGCCTTCCTATTCCACTTTGAAGCCTCAAACTCTTGCGCGTTCCATTGTGCCTTAGACTTCAAAACATCTTCTCCTCCACCCGCGGGAGTCATCATAGGGAGATCATATCCGTCTTCCACCGCCATCCATGCACGGTCGTGAATTTGGCATATGTAGGATTCCATCTTCCCTTTCCATTGGGAATAGTTCAAACCGGTAAGAAGTTGAGGCCTTGTGCTAGAAGCACCTTCGTTGCCACCACCATTTCCACCGTTTCCACTCATAGTGTTTATGAATGAATGAAATGAATGCAAATGTATGAATGATCAAAAATCACACAAAATGCAAAACACACCAAAATAAGCAAGGATCACCTATGTATGTCTAGGAACCCGCTCTGATACCAATTGAAACTAATTATAGCACGGTGTGTATAAAACTATCTAGAGGGGGGGTGAATAGATTTTACGCTTTTTACCCAATTTTTCGTGTTAGTCAAAATTACGAAATTACCCCTAAATAGATAAAGCAATAAATCAAGTAAAATATATGGAAATTAAATAACACTTGATTTTTATGTGGAAACCCTCACGGGAAAAACCATGGGCTAGTAAGTAAGCCACACTCGAACCTCAAATCCACTAAATGTGTAAACGATTACAACCTAATCCCGGAAGTAATCACACACCTACCTAATCCCGGTATGAGTGAACCTAGTCCAATTTGCTTGTGATCTAAGCAACCTAATCCCGGAAGCTACACACAAGACTTACTTTCTCTATGAATAGAATACAACCCTAAGTGAATATATGTGAATATCCAAAATGCAACATAGAGCAAGGGAAACCCTATATGCTTATCTAAGATGATTCATATGCAATTAGAACAATCCTAGATATTAAAAACTAAATGACATGTTCAATCAAATAGTTTAGCTAATCGAGATTAAGCACAAAACCTAATTAGCTATCACAATACAACTTCTCAAACATACATCACACTAATCTCAATATTGTATCCAAAGCATACAAAATAACATACAAGTAATTAATTGAGATTGCTTGTTAAGAGAAACACAAAATATGTAAGATATTAGTGAAAGCTTACCAAGCAAAGTATGATGAAGAATCCATGCAAGAAGACATCTAGATGATCTAAGATGATGCTAGATGATGATTGATGATCATGAAAAAGTGTTTGAGATGATAAAAATGAGTTCTTGGAATTTTTCTTCTCTTTGAAAAATATCCTAAGTATGAAATCTGAATATGAACTCTTGTAATTGACCTAAAGTCAAAGTGGCATATATATAGGGTGTCAAGATGAAGTGTGGTCGTTTTGATAAGTGACACCACAATTTTGCCATGGGCGCTATACGTAGGGCGCTTCTATACAGGGCCTGTACAGCGCCCCTGCTCTGTTCTCGCGACAATCAGAGGGGGTGCTCTACGTAGAGCGCTTTGTAGAGCGCTAGCGCCTCTACAGCGCTCGTACAGCGACCGAATTAAATCGATCAGGTCTGTACAGCACCCAACGGGGGCTGTTCGTAGAGCGCTTTTGTAGAGCGCTTTTGGGAGCGCCCAGTGCAAAAATGCAATCCTAAGTCTAAGCATGACAAGGCAATTGGATATGCAAGATGCAATCAAACTAACATGCAAAAAGAGATGTTAATGAGCATTAAGGCACACAAATAAGACACACAACATACAAGAATTAAACATATGCATGAGTTGTGAGTGTATGCAACTATCTCTTCAAGACAAGTAAGCACTTAGAGTATTACCTTTGGAGTGCTTAACACTTGCAAGGGCCTTGAGCTTGAACACATTCCTAAGCTACCCTTACATGATCCCCACATATGGTTTGATCACGAAATAAGCCAATTGAAAACTACTGGAATCCTTACAGGGAGGATGGGTCATTGTGGAAGAGGGTAATTTGTGCGAAGTATGGCATGAGGGCCAATGAGATGCAGTGGAAAAGGGTGGGAGCTAATTCTGATTCGCCTTTCATTAAAGCTGTTTCTGGGCTATTCAAGGAAGGGTCGGAGACGGCTAGTGTTTTAAAGGAGGGTTTGAAGGTGGTGGTTGGTAGTGGGGATAAGGTGAGCTTTTGGGATGATGTGTGGATTGAAGGAGGGTCGCTCAAGCTTAGGTTTCCTAGGATCCTAGCGCTGTCCAAGCTGAAGTGTGGCTCTATTGATCAATTTGGAAGGTGGTGTGGAGAGGAGTGGAGGTGGTTAGTGTGGTTGAGAAGAGGGGTGTTGGATTGGGAGGTGGATATTTGGAAGGATTTTTGTGAGACCTTGGAGAATGTTAAGCTTAAGAGGTTAGTTTCAGACTCGTTGGCCTGGAAATTCTGCCCCAATAGGCTGTTTTCAGTCAGTTCGTTTAGGAGGTGTTTGGAAGATTTTAGGGAGGGGGAGGTCCTAGAGGCTATTTTGGTTTGGAAGGGGTTTAGTCCTCCCAAGGTTGAATTATTTGTGTGGCAATTGCTTAGAGGAAGGGTGATGGTGTGTGAAGTGATGGGTCGTTTCAGGGTGCAGGTGGTTGGAGAGGGCTGCTGCCCTATGTGTGGTGGAATGGTTGAGTCGGTAGACCATCTCTTTTTGTTTTGCAACTGGTCTTGGGGTTTGTGGAAGGCTTGTATGAGGTGGTGGGATGTGCATAATTGTATGAGTAAGAATATTAAGGACTGGCATGATGGCTGTACTAGTTTAAGTCCGAATGCCAAGTTAAAGAGAGTGTGGGAGACTCTTTTCAATGCGGTGGTCTGGACAATATGGGAGGCTCGAAACCAGGTGGTCTTCAAAGGAGTCCCAGTTGATTTTACGGCATTTCACGATTTGGTTAGGTTTAGAGTAGCGTGGTGGTTCAAATACCACGGAAGATGGTCAAGGGAGCCGATAACGGTGTTAGTTGAAAACTTGGAATGGTGTTGTATTGAAAGTAAGAAGGTAAAAAGGAGGAATGTTGATTTCTGGAACCCCCCTTCACAAGAGGTGCTAAAATTTAATGTTGATGATTCTTTTTGTAGATTGAAGGGGAGGGCGGGGATTGGTGGTGTGTTAAGGAATTATAAGGGCGAGGTGTGGTGTAGGTTTGCTGTTGGTGTTAATGTCAATGAAGCTGCGGAAGCGGAGATGTTGGCTATTCAGAAAGCTTGTTTTCTCTGTGAAACAAAGAATTTGCTTGGGGATAAGGAAATTATTATAGAGACCGATTCGAGGGTGGCTGTCTCGTGGATCTTAAGTGGGGACTTCGGTAACTTGGCTATGGTAGATGCTATTTTTGAGGTCCGGGCAAAACTTAGAGTGTTCAATAATTTGTCGATTCGTTTTGTTCCTAGAATTCGAATGGTTTGGCAGACAGATTGGCTAAAAGGGGAGCTGTAAGTGGGGGTGACTTTGTTGCTTGGAATGGGATCTAGTTGTGTGTGTGAGGGGCAGTGTTTTTGTTGTTTGTCAGGGCTGTTGTGGGGAAATCAGGGTTGATTTCTGATGCTATTTTTGCTCTGAAATCAGGTGTGATTTCTTGTTGCAGCTGTTTCTTCTGGGCTGCTCTGGTCTGTGCTTTGTCTGTGTGGTGGGTTGTCTGTTGCCCCTGTTTCTTGCTCTTTTCTTTTTCTTTGTTTTGGTGTTTTTGCCGGGTGGGGGGCGGTTTGCCTTTGTTCTATTTCTGCTGGTCTGTGTTTGCCTTTGGGCTGTTTTGGTTGTTTGTGCTACTTCAAAAAAAAAAAAAAAAAAAAAAGGATAATCAATCCTAGATACAATAGCTATCAAAGACAATCTCAATCATACAATGAGATTAATTAGCTAGATGGCATATTAGCATGAAATCCTAGCTATCAAAAAACAATCTCAATCATACAATGAGATTAATTAGCTAGATGGCATATAACCATTAGAACCTAGCTATCATAAAATAACCCAATCAACACATAATCTCAATCATGTATGTAGAAATTAATCTAAAAGCATACATGTTATAAATGAGATAAATTGACAAGCTAGAACACTAATTATGTAAGATAATAGTGAACAATTTACCATGCCATGTGTGTTGAAGAAAACCCACGCATTAGCACATACTAGATGTTCCTAGATGATGCTTAGATGATCATTTATGCATGTGGAAATGGGTTGGGAGAGTTAAAGAAGCAATCTTGGTGCTTTCTCTCACTAGGGAACTCTTAATCTCTCTCTAGGGTTTTGTAGTTTTTGTTCCTTTAATACAAATGAGAAAAAGAGATGAATTTATAGTACTTAGATGATAGCCCTATAAATATTGTGAATTTCCCTTAAAAAATGAGCCAAATCAGACTCCAAATGAGTGAGATATGGTCAAATTACGAAACAGGGGTGGAGCAGTGCGTTGGTCCATTGCGCTGGTATACTACCCGCGCCTGAACCCACGCATGAACCCACGCACTGGCAAATCAGCATATCAGCTCGAGATTCAAGTGCCCCAAAACATGACCAAACAACATCAAAACCTTTTGTACAATATATCATTGGAAAGGTATGGATGTCTACTTTCTACCCCAATTATGGAATGACATTTCAGTGTCTGTAGAAAAAGTTATGGTCAATAGAGTGACCAAAGGTCAGAAACGGAAAACAACATAGTTGCCCTATTTTGGTGGTCACTTTGGAGATTTAAAAACCAATCCAAACGGTCATGAAATATTACAAATAATATACTGTTAGAAAGGTATGGGTATCTAGTTTGTCCAGAATTTTACAAAACTCAATTTAAATCTTTTTATAAAAAGTTTTGATCACAAGACCATACAAATGTCAGTTTTGAAAAACATTTAAAATATTGAAATTCAATCTTTTGAAACTAGACACATTACTCCAACCAACCAAACCAAGACTACCACTTATCCAAGAGAAGAATGAGACCTTCTCAAGTGGTCAACCATCGCGCTAAGACATGCACACCATCGTGCAAGCGCGGACGTTTTCGATCACACAAACGGAAACGAATTACACCACACTTAAAAATATCATACATGAAGTGCAAGTGTGGGAATTGAATGCATCCTAATGCCTAACATGTCATGGCATTATCATAGAACAAGATGCAATCAATTCAACATGCATGAATAAATTTCATGGCTTTGCATCCTAATGCCTAAACATGTCATGGCATTTTAATAAACTAGATGCAATCAATTAAAACATGCAAGAAGAGATGTTCAAGAACATGCATGCACACATATAAAAACACACAACATACAAGGATAAGATTTATGCATGAGTTGTGTGTGTGTGCAACTAAATCTCTTCAAAGCAAAAAAGCACTAGAATATACCTTTGGTACTTCTTCTCTTGAGGTCTTGAGCGGGCCTTGGTTGTGCAAAACACCAACCATAAAAAACCTAAGCTACCCTTACATCAAACCCCAATATGTGGTTTGTCCACAAAATAAACCAATCAATAAATAAGAATCCTTACAGACCTCATTCCTCTTACAAGGTTGAGGCACACACACACATTGCATTCATGTGTGTCCTTGCATCATTATGCACTATTGGTATAACACATTCACACACTTGTTGAAGTATGCACATGTATTAGTTTTTATTTGATAAAAATTGTGAAATTGTATGTTCTATGACTATCTCTAGGAAATGGTATACTTGCATGGCTTTGTGTTTATTTGTTTTGGATTTATTGTTTTTGGACTTGAACATGATCTCATATGATTTCTTATTGAGTTCCAGTTGTTTTAGTTACTCACTTATTAGGTTTCGAGTCCAAACTAGGAAGCTACACTATTTTCCGTTCTCATACAATGCGTTGTCTTTGTCATTGTGTATCGAGTCGAATTCACAACCTTTTCTCAAAATTTCATAGTTTTCCTTGTGCATGAACGAGTCATGGTTCGTTATCTAAAGATAGATTCAAATTTAGAGTTTGGAGGCCTGAATTGTTAAGATTATGCTCAATAGCAAGAGTATAATATTGTAATTGACAATCTTTTTCATATTAATAAAGTGATTTTTGGTTTAACAAATCTTATAGCATTTATAGTTTAATATTATAATTGTAAAAGTAAATAATCATAAGGTCTAAAGACTATGAGGAAAGAAGAATTGTTCGTACATCTGGATATGTATGAGGAAGACACAATTCTTTAGTTAGTCTTGAATAATGTTCACAACTTACGTTAAAGGTTGGGCACCTTTATCTTGTTAAAGTTGTAGAATTCTTTTGCTAGCATTTGAGTGGGATCAAATGAGATATGATGAGTCTAAAATCATTGGAGTGTCTTCGAGTAAAAGAATCTAGTGCACTGGGTTCATTGAACTGGATCACAATGAAAAGCTTTATCTAGAACCGTCAATAGATAATAGTCTTTTCATTATCAGGACAATCGGAGAGTCTATCTTAATCCTGGGATAAATGATGGACTTATGGTTGCAAGTGATATCATTTGAGTTATCAATGAGTACGATTATATAGCATAGTCTATCCTCGATAGTTTGGTGATATTCATTTGTTAATCGATAGAGGACTTCATTTATAGATATGGACATTGTGGCTCCATTTATTAAATGAGAGTATAATATCATCATATGGATGTTTTGAGGTAATTGGATATTAAATCTCAACGTTGAGTTTTCGATAGTGACTATTGAAAACATGGCTTCTGGACAAGTCAAAATATCCAAGTTCAAAACGTGGTCATATGAGTAAATATGGTAACTTGGAGAGTTATAGGCGGTCTATGAACTCTTGGCGATTACTGATATTAATCACGAGGATACACTTTCTCCAACATGATTGTCTAGGGTATGAATGAGGAACATCTTCTTATTCTATCTTTATTTAAGAGTTCAATTTTAGCTCTTTAGTGAAATGAGTTAAAATTAATGGATCGGACATAAGTGAATCATTTGTTGATTGTGATTAGGTTATGTCTATTGAAGCTTAAATTTAGATAGCCCGCCAAGATCCCCAATCCACATGGACTTGCATGGATCACTTGATATATTCTGCAGGACCAATTTATGGGTCCATCTAGAATTGCATTTAATATATTAAGAATATAATTTTCACATTATTTTATTAATGGGCTAATCAATTATATTAATATATTAATGAAAGGCATGTGGGCTTGTTTCTTTTACTAAGAATGGGTCTGGTTCACATGTGGGCTTTTTATTTAAAGTCCAATGGATTAAATAAAATAAGGAAATAATATTTGGCCCATATATTTAATGTGGGGCGGCAAGGCTATAATATTAGTCAAAAATATTATTTTATTTTATTGTTTGATTAAATGAGAATTAATTAATTTATTAATTAATTATTTAATTAAGAAACAAAATCTTTTTCTGATTAGGAAATATGTTTCCTAGAATTATAGTATTGGTAGTAGTATACTAAAAGTAAAAGACTTGTTTGGTAAATAAATAATTAAAGTTTATTTATTTAATCAAATAAGAAGTCTTTTAATTAAGTCAATAAAAAGAATAAAAATACTTATGAGTTAAATTAGGGTTAGGAGTCTAAAAGTTGATGGTAATTAGGGTTGAATTTCGGTCACCCTATATAAGTGAGGTGATGAAATTCGGCCAACCCTAATACAACAGCAAGTAGATTTCGGCAACCCTAAAGGAAAAAGAGAATGAAATTCGGCCACCCTATATAACACATCTTATAGGGTTCGGCCACCTCAAGTCTTTTACTGAATCAATTTCTTCTTCTTCTTAACTCATAGAAAAGTTTTTGATTATTCTGCCAAGACAAAAAAGTGAGAAGAGATTATTCTTTTGATAGTACACTATTTGCTTATTCATCAATAGGCTTGTGTGTACAATATCGAATTAGGTTCACGCGAGTTTCGATCATTAGATTGAGAACTCAAAAGTGACCGGAATAATCTTTGTGATCTTTTGATTGTTTTGTGACTAACAAAAGAAAAAGAAAGTTTATTTGTCCATTCTCAGGTACGCAATTCAAGGAAAAGGGAGACCACACTCCTAGGTGATTCACGTTCGTGCTAGGATTGAAGATCTTGCGGATTACCATCGATGTAAGTCAATCGGATCACGCGACAAAAGGTATTATACTTTTTGTTACTTTATATGTATGGTTAATTAATTTAAAGGGTTAAGGTTCATCAAAGGAAAAATTTTAAAACATACTAAATCTATTTTAGTCTCGCTTTCGCTGCGTTGACCGGTATTTTTCCCTACATGAATACGGCTGAAGAACGCAAATGAAGTGCAAGGGAGGCATGAAATGGCCAAAGGCCATTTCGGGTGCCACCCCGTGAGGGCGTGTAAGCCTCACGGGCCGGCCACCCCATTGCCCCCGTGAGGCTCACGTGCCTCCACGGGGTGGGGTGACATGGCATATCTTGGTTGGCCACCGAATTCCCTCTCTCTCTTTCTTTTAAATATTCTCCTTTCCCTCCCATTTTATTGTAAAAAGAAAATTTGAAAACACTTGAGCTGAAATTTTCTCTCTAACTTTCTCATCTTCCAAACACCATAACTTTCTCATTCGGACTCTGAATTGAGTGATTCAAGTTGGAGAATCTTTGTAATCAATTTCTCTACCTTCTTCAAAAGATTTTGTTGTTTTATCACATTTTGTGGTGGCTCTTCACTCAAAACAGAACCAGCTCGTGATTCTTAGGTATTGAACTAAACTTTGTGTTTTCATCTTTTTTAACCTTCAATTACCTTAGGTTTTCTTCTTCTATATGTATGTGTATGTATGGTGAAATCTATAGTGAAGGATAGCTTCAAATCAAAGCTAATCAAGTCTAATTAGAGACAAATGTGAACTAGTTTTCTATGATTCTAGTTTTTCACATGTTTGAGAGTTGTATTGTGCATAGCTTTATATCTAGGGTTATTTGTGTTTTGATTGACTCATTTATGATTAATAACCTTAGTATGTGTTTTGATTCTTTAATTGAACAAAGTTAGGATTAGCACTTCTGATTTGGTATTTAGAGCTATCTAGGATTCAATTGTTTATTATATATAAACTTGCTCTAAATACTTGCTAGAATATTCATTGAACATATTTTGTGATTCTAACATTTTTGTGTATGTTTCTAATATCTTGAATATGTGCTTCATGTATATGATTTATTCAAGTGTTAGCTTTGTGAATGAAACTAGGAGTCACATGTGTTAGGTGTTTCACATGCTCTAGGTTTTAATTCAAGTTTTGTAACTAGACTATTTTGATTTCTGTGCTCACATGACTAAGTCTAGTTTCCATGGAATGTATTGATCACATGTTCTATGTTGAATGACTTGTTTGCATCATTTGCATTCATGGATCACACTTAGGAAGTCCTTGTAATAGGCATGAAATCTTAACTAGGACATGTTGTTCGGATAGTCAAGCAAGGAAAACTTGGTTAGGACAAGAGATCCGGATAACCAGGCAAGAAGTCATGGCTAGGATCGGGAAGGTCCAGATAGCTATGCATGTGTAAGGTTCCCATTTGTTGATTGGATCATTTCGTGGACAAACCACATGTTGGGGATTCTTTGTAAGGGTAGCTTAAGTGTTGGTATTATTGCTCAATGCCCTTTGAAGACCTCGTCTTGATAAGCACCGAAGGTAAATTTCTATGTGCTTACTTGTCTTGAAGAGATAGTTGCACACACTCACAACTCATGCATATGTTTAATCCTTGTATGTTGTGTGTCTTATTTTTGTGCATTGATGTTCATTAACATCTCTTCTTGCTTGTTAGTTTGATTGCATCTTACATTGTCCTTTACCTTAACATGATTAGGCTTAGAAGTCATGCATTGCAAATGGCGCTGTTCAAAGCGCTCTACAAAGCGCTGTTCGAACAGCGCCCACAAGACCTGATGCAAAAATGGTCTTTTAAATGCATCAGGTCTGATGCATTTTGATGTGGCGCTGTACGAGCGCTGTACAGAAGCACTGTTCGTACAGTGCCCATCTCAGACCCGAGAGATCAGAGTTGGGGCGCTGTACAGGCGCTGTATAGAAGCGCTCTACGTACAGCACCCAAGGTAAAAACAGGGCAACTTATTCAAAACGACCACACTTTGATTTAGCCCCTTATATATATGCCACTTTGACATTAGGTCAATTAAGAGAGTTCATATTCAGATTTCATACTTAGGATATTTTTCAAAGAGAAGAAAAATTCCAAGAACTCATTTTTAATTACTCAAACACCTTTTCATGATCATCAATCATCATCTAGCATCATCTTTGATCATCTAGATGTCTTTTTGCATGGATTCTTCATCATACTTTGCTTGGTAAGCTTTTCACTAATATCTTACATATTTTGTATTTTTCTTAACAAGCAATCTCAATTTATTACTTGTATGATTTTCACATATCTTTTGATACAAGTTTGAGAATAGTGTGTTGAATGTTTGAGAAGTTGTATTGTGATAGCTAATTAGGTTTTGTGCTTAATCTTGATTAGCTAAACTATTTGACATGTTGAAATTTCCCTTAAGTAGTAGTAAAATATACCTAGAGGAGGGGTGAATAGGTATAGGCTCCAAATTCTCCCAATTAAAAAATAATGCGGAATATATCAATGAAAATGCACACTTGATTAAATTTGACAAATTAATTGATTTCACTTATACAAGAGTTAATCAATTTACAAGATATGCAATCAATGAAAGAAATGGAAGATAAAGAAAAGTAAAAGCAAAAATGAACACAAGTGTTTTAACGTGGTAAAACCTCAAAGAGGAAACATCCACGGGTTGATACCACAACCACCGGCAAAGCAATCCACTATGTGAAAAAGGACTTACACACTCAAGCTATCACTCATGATATCCGCTCAAGCTATCAACTCCTAATCTAACCTCGGGCTAGTGAATCACCAAGCCTACTTCCTATCCGAGATGTGTCCTACACCTCTAGAAAGCAACTTCCTATCCAAGACGCTCACGTCTCTAGGAAGATTTCTTGCTTGCCTATCCGGATCCTCCCGACCCTAGACAAGACTCCCTTGCTTGATTATCCGAGTCCTCCCGACTCTAATCAAGTCTTCCTTGCTCTATCCACAAAACTTCACTCACTTTGCTAGAGACTTCAACCTTATGCAAGGCTATGATCTAAAGTGATGCAAGTGATGCAAACACAAACAAATTAAGCTAGATGATCAATCAAGCAAAATGTACATGTTCAATGATAGTCTAGAATATGATTTCAACACACAATCACAAAATTATCTAGAAATCAAGACATGCAAATCAATAAGAACAAAGGTATGAATATTCAATTTATCACACTAAAAACCTAGTTCTTAGATCAAGAAATAGAACCTAGAAAAATAATATGAGATACATCATATATTCAATTTCTAGAATCAATTTCACACACAATCAAGTTTAGCACATATATGTTCAAAGCAAATCACAAAGCTAAATCTCAATTAACAAATGATCAAACAACTCTAGCAAGTGATCTAACATACTTCTCAACAAATTTCATCAAACAAATAGTAAGAATCAAGAGATGATCAAAGATGAAACTGAAAAGGAAGAAGTTGAAACACACATACTGACCACGTACTGAAAATGGATCAGCTGAGAATACTGGTGAAGTCAGATGCCTCTAGAAATGCTTGGGGTTTGTAGCTCTCTTCAAGACGAACAATTTTGGTTTTTTAATCGATTGATTTCGAGTTCGTATGAGAGAGATATGATCAAAACAAGAAAACAAAAATTGTAGAATTCTGCAGCAAAATCTTCAAGTGTTCTTCAAAATTCTTAGAAGTATGGAGGGAAGGAGATGAGCTTAAAAGGAGGGAAGAGAGAAATTTTACGAGCGAATCAGAGGATGACACGTCACCTCCCCGTTGGGGGCGCGTCGGGCCCACGGGAGCAGAGGGCTCCCTTGGCCGTGGGGCCCACGGCCTCCCACACGGGCAGCCCTTGTGGCCACACGTGCTCCCGACTTCTCTCGCACGCTCCTTCGGTTCCTCATCCCATATCTTGGGCATCCGACCTCCGATTTCGAATCCGTTTTCAGATTACGAACTGTGACTCTCTCACACACGACTACGACTACACAACTTTGAAAAATGGTTGAGAAATCATCTCAGAATCTGATGATGAAGTCAACACAACAAATGAGAATGAAAAGTAGCATAGTCAACTTGTTTGGACTCGAAACCTTATGAATGAGTAACCGAAACGACCGGAACTCAATAAGGCATTAAATGAGAACATGCTCAAGTGCTAAACACAAAATACACAAACAAATAAACACATATTCACACAAGCATGCCATATCAAAGAGATAGTCACAAAGCATGCAATTTCACAATGTTTGTCAATACAAGATCAATGCATGAGCATGCTATGAAGTGTGTGAATGTGTTATACCAAATGTTTGAACCACGATGCAGGGACACACATGTATGAATTTTGTGTGTGTGCGCTAACGCCTTGCAAGAGGATAGAAGTCAAGATTTACCTTTGACGTTTTTTTCACCTCTTGAAGACGACTTTTGCACTAGACGATGCTCTTCACTTTTTAAGCTTCATTTCTTCAAATAATGTCCTAAGCAACAACTAATACAAACATAGAGTGTTTTGCAATGGAATCAAGCCAATACAAATCATAAACCTTACAATCTCCCCCTTTGGCTATTCCATGGCAAAAACACTCAATCTCACCATACAATGTTTCACTCAAATAAACTCAAGATGATAGCATACTCTTAATCTCACATTACAAAGAAATTCCTAGACTAAAAAGTCTTCAAGTCTTCAAGAATTCCTCTTTCTGTCTTCAAAGTACCTATGAGAGAAAATAGCAACCAAACAAGAGATCTTCTCTAAAGAAGAATGGTGAGTAATTAACCAAACAACAAACATAGAAGATATCCCTTATCTCATACACAAATGCATTATCTCAAGTGAATAAAATATGGTCATATTAAAGCATTTCCTTAGTTTCCCAATTCCCAAGGACCAACTATCCTTAACATTATCAAGAAAGAATTCTTTCTCCCCCTTAAGACAGAATTCTCCCCCTTAAGACAAAGTCACATTTAAGCACAAAGAGGAATATGATTCACACGATTGGAACATTTTTCCACACAAGGTGTGAAGTATACAAAATCTCCCCAATATCAAACATGGTGAGGTATACATTTTCTCCCCTTTTTTTTGTCAAGGAATAGACAAGGGACACAAGAGATAAATACGAGTTATTAAGCAAACAAATCGTATAGAAAGCGAAATTTGAATAAACTAAAGCTCCCCCTTAACATATGCTCCACATATTATCAACAAGTAGATTTGTTCACAAGGGACGTCACACAATCACACAATCAAGCAATAAGAGAAAATATTTCATAACTTGTCAAAGTCCAAGAGAGAATCATAGATTTTCATTAATCTCTCAAAAATATTCTCACATTGCTAATGAATCAAGCACATAAGCAAAATGTGTGTGTGTGAATGCTTCTCAAATATATAGTAGGAGTAATTGTGATATCAACATGCAAACTCTATCCACACCTATCCATCTAAAGCCTTTCCAAAAATAGGTCAAACCGATATTCATCCGGTTTTTGCTTTTAAAATGAATAGATATCAACATATGAGCGTGTGTGTGCATGTGGCTCGTTTTCCCGTTTCTATTTGTCAACCCGAGCTTTTTCACAATTCTCAACTATACACCAATAAGCCTTTTATTTTTCATTTCTTTTAGGCTTAGAATCAAAGATTTTTTTTTTTTTTAATGATTCATTTCAACACTTCTTTGATTTTACTAACAAAACATATACTCCTCATGGTGGCTTTCACTCATCACAATGGCGTAGCCCTTTCCTACATTGGGTGGCTTCACAACCAAGGTGTGTAGCCCTTTCCATGAGGGTGCTCGTTGATTACTATGTAGTGCCGAAGCAAAATGGATACATACCATAGGTCATCTATCATGTACTTAACAATAAACTTCTAGATGCATCCATTATCTACACATATTCAACCACATATACTCAAAACCAAAAACATCACAGAGAAGCATTAGTGCACTTTTCAAGCAATAAATTTTCAAGCTCAAGTGCATGATCTAAAAATAATAAAGATACTTGTTAAAGATCATTACTTCTCAAGTGAGTAGCTCCTAAAGACAATGATATTCAATTAAAGTTTTGCTCATCAAGCCACTCACAATCACACAATGACATCAATCAACACAAATCATGCCAATGGACATTTTAAGAATTTTAAACCTCTCTTTGTCCAAGGGCTTAGTGAACAAGTCTGCAAGTTGATTTTTAGTAGGCAAATGCTCTAGAGTAACATAGAATGTTCAACTAGATCTCTAATGAAATGATGACTAATGTCTATGTGTTTTGTGCGGGAGTGTTGAACCGGATTTTTAGAGATGTTAATGGCACTTAAGTTATCACAATAAAGTGTCATTTTTCCTTGTTCTATCTCATAATCCTTAAGAATTTGTTTCATCCAAAGTAATTATGTGCATGCACTTCCGACCGCAATCATACATACAATAACACATATCATGATTAATATCAATGTGAACAATTATCATCAAAAGATCTTAAACTAGCAAATGTCAACGAGGACCATATAAACACTATACTAGTTCTCAATTATGACATGCTTCATGAATGTGATACAAACATGAGTTGATAGATGAAAAATCAAGTAAGCAAGCAATATGATATAGAGATCCTTCGCAAGCTATTTTCACCAAATACAAAGCCTTCACCCTTTTATGAGTCCTCTTGGCTTGTAAGTCCTCATGACTACAAGTTATAGGTGTGTCGATCCCAAGAGACTAAAGACAATGTAATCCAACTCAAACAAACAAAAAATTACTTTCTTTAAAAGTCATAACATGATTGTTACCATATAGATATCATAAAAACAACTTCTCAAAAAGTTAATCAATAGATTTCAACTATCATAGCAAATATGTGAGATAGCTAAGTTCATGTCAAGTTATATAAACAAAGCTAGATAGCTAAGTTACTTAACAACTTGACACTAATCTTAAAGCTAACTCACATGTGCAATCTTACACTAATGGTAAGAGCACTCACCCTTGACCCATTCGGTCTTGGGTGAAACTACACAAACACTATCAAGATTCTTATTGACAACAATGTTGAAACTAGAATAAAGTTCTTCCATCTCTTGATTCACAAGAATATCATTGATACTCTTCTTTTCAACATTACTAGCAACACATGCATTGTCAATTTTTACAAGGTTTCCATTCTTCACAATCCGGACATTCTTAACATGCTCTTTAGACATTATCATGCTTTTCATACTAAAAAGCTTTAGCATGCTTAAATGAAGTTCATCTCTTTATCCCTAGATGCATTTCCTATTTCGCAATATTCAATATATTCAAAGCACTTGGGCTTGGTATGACCTATGGTATTGCAAGAATGACATAAAGGAACAAAATGAAAATTTTACCTTCCGGGATTGGAGAAGCACAAATGGGAGTTTCAAGGGTACCTTATTCTTCAACTTGTTCTTCTTCTTGGAACGTCTCTTCTTAGGAGCATTCACATCAACAATGACATTATTCTCGCTTGTAGGAAGTGATGCTTCTATGAGCTTCTCCTCAACTACCAAGTCAATTGAGCCTCCTAAGACAAACTATAGATAATCCTATCCCTTTCAAGAACAATCCCTTCAACTTCTCTAAGCTTCTTGAAAAGAGCATTCTTTTCACCTAAGAGCCTTTGAGTTGTTGAAACAAACTCATCCACTTGTAATTTGATCAAATCATTCTTCTCATCCACCTCACTTAAGGCTATCTTCAAACTATCTTCAAGACACTTCACCTTAGCCAAAGATCAATATAGGTAGGATTCTCACTTAAGCACACTTGATGATTTGTATCAACCTCATTGTCTAATAAATCTTGACAAACATTCTCTAGGATAGATGAGAGGCTGTGAAGGCAACAACGTTGCTCACACACTCTTCATCACTAGAAGACTCATCTCTAGAGCCCTCCTCCTCACTACAGTCCTCATCATTGACCCATATGGTCTTTGGAGCACAAACACAAACATCATGATCATTTCTTAAGGCAACAGTATATCTAGAAGATAAAACATCAACAATCCTCTTTATAAAGATATTACTCATGTTAAACACATCATTATTGCCATCAACAAAATATCATCAAACTATGAATATGATCATGTGAAACACTCTTTTTCAACCAAATCTTCTTGACATTCTTCTTGACATGATTGTCATTAACATGCACAACATTCAAGAGTTATCATTAGAAACATGTTTAGAAGAATGACTAGGAACATTTTTCACATCATACTTTTTAATCCAAGCTTTCCTAGTATGTTCCTTTACAAGATTATTGGCAAGTGCATAAGATCCAAAGGCTTCTTGGTAGCTATGGAAGTGCTCTTCTTATGAGACACTTTGGTTTGTTTACCTAATTGACAAGGTTTACAAACACTTTCTAGCTTACTACCAAGACTAGGTAACCTCTAACAATGCAACCTTTTTCAAGCTTATTTATACCCTTAAAGTTCATGTGGCCCAAATGTTGATGCCAAAATCAAGCTTGTTGCACTCATGTGTCATGTTTCAAGTTAAAGGGTCTTCTCAAGACAATAGCAATTGTCTATTGACCTTTTGACTCATAGGACAACATTGTCCTTTTTATCAATTATAGTGCACATCTTTGTTAAAGCTAACTTCTTTATAAATTTCACACAAGTGAGTAATGCTTATCAAGTTAGCTTGTAACCCATCAACATACATGTTTCGAAGTTTAGGCAATCCGGGAATACATATTGTTCCCTTGCCTAGAACTTTCTTTTTGGTACCATCACCAAAAGTAACCCACCTCCATCCTTTAAAACAAGATTCTTAAAGAACTCTTTTTCCCGGTCATGTTCCTAGAGCAACCGCTATCTAGGTACCAAGAATAGGAGGAGTTGGCACGTAAAGCATATT
Source organism: Acer saccharum (assembly GCA_030490815.1). NCBI lineage: Eukaryota > Viridiplantae > Streptophyta > Magnoliopsida > Sapindales > Sapindaceae > Acer > Acer saccharum. The sequence goes on from CM059871.1 coordinate 18,518,031, forward strand.
GTGCAACATGACATTTAGATGTGTCTTTTCTAATCCACACATTTTTCACAACATGCCTCTCACTCTTGCTTCTAACATGCTTTGATTCAATGTTAGGATTTTTAACATGCACCTTGACCTCATTGGTCACATTTTCAAAAATATCAAACAAAGCATTATCAACTTTCTTATGCATAGTAGAGTGAGGCACAACACAAGATTTAGCAAGCAAGTCATCAACAACTTTTTCAACAACATGCTTTTCCAAGGTCTTCCTAGGTCTATTTCTATATCCATACATGGATGATTGCCTAGTTCCATTCAAAGACATATCATGAAAAGCATTATCAAATTCGCATTTCCGAATGTATTCAAAACACCTAGGTCGAATATGTCCTACCATATTACAATGATGACAAATAGGTATGAATTTGAGAATTTTACCATTTACATTTGCTTCCATAGCATTTGGTCTTCTCACAATTTTACCTCTTTGAAGAGCAACCCTTGGTGCTTCAACTCTTCCATTTGAGGTTGATGTTTTTTGAATTTGATCTTGTTGAGTTCGTCCATTGAACTTCCTTGTTGATGTAGAGGCACCTCCGGTAGCTTTCATAGCTTTACCTTGAGTGAGTGTACCTACATTTGTTTCAATGCTTGCTTTGACAAAAATAGATTTGTTAGATGAAGGAGTCTGTAAGGTTTATGATTTGTATTGGCTTAATTCCATTGCAAACACTCTATGATTGTATTTGTTATTGCTTAGGACATTATTTGAAGAAAGGAAGCTTAAAGAGTGAAGAGCAACGTCTAGTGCAAAAGTCATCTTCAAGAGGTGAAAAACGTCAAAGGTAAATCTTGACTTCCATCCTCTTGCAAGGCGTTAGCGCAAACACACACAATTCATACATGTGTCCCTGCATCATGGTTCAAACATTTGGTATAACACATTCACACACTTCATAGCATGCTCATGCATTGATCTTGTATGACAACTTTGTGAAATTGCATGCTTTGTGACTATCTCCTTGATATGGCATGCTTGTGTGAATATGTATTTATTTGTTTCTGTATTTTGTGTTTAGGACTTGAACATGTTCTTATTTAATGCCTTATTGAGTTCCGGTCGTTTCGGTTACTCATTCATAAGGTTTCGAGTCCAAACAGTTGACTATGCTACTTTTCGTTCTCATTTGTTGTGTTGACTCATCGTCGGATTCTGAGATGATTTCTCAACTATTTTTCAAATTTGAGTAGTCATAGTCATGCGTGAGGGAGTCACAGTTTTTAATCCAAAAACGGAATCGAAATCGGAGGTTGGATGCTCAAGATATGGGCCGACAAACCGAGGGAGCGCGTGAGAGGAGTTGGAATCACGTGTGGCCACTTGGCCAGCCCGTGTGGGAGGCCGTGGGCCCCACGGGCAAGGGAGCCCTCTGCTCCTGTGGGCCACACGCGCCCCCCATGGGGTGGTGATGTGGCAGCTCGTGATTCGCTCGTCAAATCTCTCCTTTCCCTCCCTTAAAGCCAACCTCCTTCCCTCCACACTTCATGAATTTTGATGAACACTTGATCATTCTCGCATCAGATTTCTACAATTTTTGTTTACTTGTTTTGATCATATCTCTCTCATACGAACTCGAAATCATTCGATTCAAAAACCAAAATTGTTGGTCTCGAAGAGGGCTACAAATCCCAAGCATTTCTAGAGGCAGTTGACTTTGGTATTTTTCTCAGCTGGTCCATTTCCAGTCCGTGGTCAGTTTGTATGTTTCAACTTCTTCTTTTTCAATTTCATCTTTGATCATCTATTGATTCTTTCCATTTGATTGATGAAATTTGTTGAGAAGTATGTTAGATCACATGCTAGGGTTATTTGATCATTTGTTAATTGAGTTTTAGCTTTGTGATTTGTTTTGAAAATATATGTGCTAAACTTGAGTTATCATGAAATTGATTCTAGAAAATATATGTGTAATGTGCTTCATGTTATTTTCTATGTTTTATTTCATGATCTAAGAACTAGGTTTTTAGTGTGCTAAATTGAATATTCATACCTTTGTTCTTATTGATTTGCATGTTTTGATTTCTAGATAACTTTGTGATTGTGTGTTGAAATCGTATTCTAGACTATCATTGAACATGTACATTTTGCTTGATTGATCATCTAGCTTAATTTGTTTGTGCTTGCATCACTTGCATCACTTTAGATCATAGCCTTGCATTAGGTTGAAGTCTCTAGCAAAGTGAGTGAAGCTTTGTGGATAGAGCAAGGGAGCCTTGATTAGAGTCGGGAGGACTCGGATAATCAAGCAAGGCAGTCTTGTCTAGGGTCGGGAGGATCCGGATAGGCAAGCAAGAAATCTTCCTAGAGACGTGAGTGTCTTGGATAGGAAGTTACTTTCTAGAGGTGTAGGACACATCTCGGATAGGAAGTAGGCTTGGTGATTTACTAGCCCGAGGGTAGATTAGGAGTTGATAGCTTGAGCAGATATCATGAGTGATAGCTTGAGTGTGTAAGTCCTTTTTCACATAGTGGATTGCTTCGCCGGTGGTTTTGGTATCAACCCGTGGATGTTTCCTCATTGAGGTTTTACCACGTTAAAATCATTGTGTTCAATTTTGCTTTACTTTCTTTTATCTTCCATATATTACATTGTTTGCACATCTTGTAAATTGATTAACTCTTGTCTTAGTGAAATCAATTCATTTGCTAAATCTTATCAAGTGTGCATTTGCCTTGTAATTTTCCGCATTATTTTTAATTGGAAGAATTTGGAGCCTATACCTATTCACCCCCCCCTCTAGGTATATTTCACTACTACATTAAGGGAAATTTCATTTGGTATCAGAGCGGGTGTCTAGACGTACTTAGATAGATCCTTTCTTTGTAGTGTTTTGTGTTTTCTTTGTTTTAATCATGATTAAGGAATTGTGTTCCTATGTGGCTTCTTTTGTTGAACCTATTGACTTGGATGAGAAAAAGATCAATGATCTTATTCTTGAAAATGAACACTTGTCTAAAGTCAATGTGTCCCTCAATAAGAAGCTTGATAATCATGGTCTTGGCTCAAAAGAATTCAATGAACTTAAAGACAAGATTTTAAGTCTAGAATTGAATCTAAAAGATAGCAATGATAGACTTAGCATCTTGAAGCAAGAAATTGAGCAAAGAGATTGTTCTCTTGTTAATGCTAAGAAACTTGAAAAAGTGCTTAAATGTAAACTTATTGAGCATTTAAATCAAGAGAAAAAGTATGAACAACGGCTTGATAAATCACGTAAAGATGTTATGTTTAGTGATGACATATCGGAAAAATATGCCATTGAAATTAGGATGCTTCTTGAGAAACTTGATGAGGCTAATAGGATGATTAGCAAGATGTCATCTAGTTCTAACAAAGTTGAAACCCTCATTAAAAGTGGAAAGCATCCATGTGACAAAAGAGGTTTTGGTTATATCAATGAGAAGGAGACTTTTTCATCTAACAAATCTATTTTTGTCAAAGCAAGCATTGAAACAAATGTAGGTACACTCACTCAAGGTAAAGCTATGAAAGCTACCGGAGGTGCCTCTACATCAACAAGGAAGTTCAATGGAAGAACTCAACAAGATCAAATTCAAAAAGCATCAACCTCAAATGGAAGAGGTGAAGCACCAAGGGTTGCTCTTCAAAGAGGTAAAAATGTGAGAAGACCAAATGCTATGGAAGCAAATGCAAATGGTAAAATTCTCAAATTCATACCTATTTGTCATCATTGTAATATGGTAGGACATATTCGACCTAGGTGTTTTGAATACATTCGAAAATGCGAATTTGATAATGCTTTTCATGATATGTCTTTGAATGCACCTAGGCAATCATCCATGTATGGATATAGAAATAGACCTAGGAAGACCTTGGAAAAGCATGTTGTTGAAAAAGTTGTTGATGACTTGCTTGCTAAATCTTGTGTTGTGCCTTACTCTACTATGCATAAGAAAGTTGATAATGCTTTGTTTGATATTTTTGAAAATGTGACCAATGAGGTCAAGGTGCATGTTAAAAAGCCTAACATTGAATCAAAGCATGTTAGAAGTAAGAGTGAGAGGCATGTTGTGAAAAATGTGTGGATTAGAAAAGACACATCTAAATGTCATATTGCACAATATGCTTTACGTGCCAACTCCTCCTATTCTTGGTACCTAGATAGCGGTTGCTCTAGGAACATGACCGGGAACAAAGAGTTCTTTAAGAATCTTGTTTTAAAGGATGGAGGTTGGGTTACTTTTGGTGATGGTACCAAAAAGAAAGTTCTTGGCAAGGGAACAATTTGTATCCCCGGATTGCCTAAACTTTGCAATACTGTATGTTGATGGGTTACAAGCTAACTTGATAAGCATTACTCACTTGTGTGAAATTTTTCAAGAAGTTAGCTTTAACAAAGATGTATGCACTATAATTGATAAAAAGGGCGATGTCGTCCTAAGAGTCAAAAGGTCTATAGACAATTGCTATTGTCTTGAGATAGATCCTCTAACATGCAACATGGCACATGAGTGCAATAAGCTTGATTTGTGGCATCAACGTTTGGGTCACATGAATTTTAAAAATTTGAAAAAGCTTGAAAAACATGGCATTGTTAGAGGTCTTCCTAATCTTGGTAAAAAGCTTGAGGTGGTTTGTGAACCTTGCCAATTAGGTAAGCAAACCAAAGTGCCTCATAAGAAGAATTCTTACATAGCTACCAAGAGACCTTTAGAACTTATGCATATGGACCTAATGGGGTCAATTCAAACCGAGAGCATTAATGGCAAAAAGTACATTTTTGTATGCATTGATGACTTCTCTAGGTTTACTTGGGTTTATTTTCTTAGAAACAAGACCGAGGCTTTTGATTACTTAAAAAAGTTTTGTAATCAAGTTCAAAATGAAAAAGGTCTTGATATCAAGAAAATATGTCGCATTAGGAGTGATCATGGGACGGAATTTGAAAATGCAAAATTTAGTGAGTTTTGTGATGGTTTAGGGATTTCTCATGAGTTCTCCGCACCTAGAACTCCTCAACAAAATGGTGTTGTTGAGAGGAAAAACCATGTCTTGAAAGAGATGGCTAGGGTCATGCTCAATAGCAAGAAAGTCCCTAGAAACCTATGGGCCGAGGCGGTCAATACCGCTTGTTATGTGTCAAATCGTGTTTTCAAAAGGCCCGGCACAAAACAAACGTCCTATGAGCTTTGGAAAGGCAAGAAGCCTAATGTGAGTTACTTCCACACTTTTGGGAGTAAATGTTATATTTTGAATGATAGAGATCACTTAGGAAAGTTTGATGCAAAAAGTGATGTTGGTCTCTTTCTTGGGTATGCTATTAATAGTCGTGCATATAGAGTCTTTAACTTGACTACTAAGACTATCATGGAGTCTATCAATGTGAAGATAGATGATCTTAGCATGCTTAATTTGTGTGATGATAATGGTGTCAATGAACCTAAAGAAAACATGTTGAATGACACTAATACACCTATTGATGTGGCTAGTAGTGTTTCTAGTCAAGATGATGAAATTGATAGTCATATTGAAGTTGTAAGTCAAGGGTTGGAAAATGCTTTAAATGATAATCAACAAAATGACCAAGTTGTTGAACATTCTCACCCAAGACTTAGAAACTTACACTATCAAGGAGACATCATAGGTGATATAAATGAAGGGGTTAGAACAAGAAATCAAATTGCTAACCAAATATCCTATGCTTGCTACACTTCTCAAATTGAACCCAAAAACATTAATGAAGCAATTGTTGATGAATATTGGGTTGGGGCTATGCAAGATGAACTTAATCAATTTGAGAGGAATGAAGTGTGGTCCTTAGTTCCTAGACCCAAGATATAAATGTAATTGGCACTAAATGAGTGTTTAGGAATAAGACCGATGAAAGTGGCAAGATTGTGAGGAATAAAGCTAGACTAGTGGCTCAAGGTTACACTCAAGTGGAGGGTGTTGACTTTGATGAGACGTTTTCCCCGGTTGCTCATCTCGAGTCCATTAGACTTTTGTTGTCCATTGCATGCATTAAAAAGTTCAAATTATTTCAAATGGATGTCAAAAGTGTAAGGTTCACTATTTGTATTGGCTTGATTCCATTGCAAAACACTCTATGATTGTATTAGTTTTTGCTTAGGACATTATTTGAAGAAAGGAAGCTCAAAGAGTGAAGAGCAACATCTAGTGCAAAAGTCATCTTCAAGAGGTGAAAATCGTCAAAGGTAAAACTTGACTTCCACCCTCTTGCAAGGCGTTAGCGCACACACACACACAATTCATACATGTGTGTCCCTATATCGTGGTTCAAACATTTGGTATAACACATTCACACACTTCATAGCATGCTCATGCATTGATCTTGTATTGACAAACATTGTGAAATTGCATGCTTTGTGACTATCTCTTTGATATGGCATGTTTGTGTGAATATGTGTTTATTTGTTTTCGTATTTTGTGTTTAGGACTTGAACATGTTCTTATTTAATGCCTTATCAAGTTCCGGTCGTTTTGGTTACTCACTCATAAGGTTTCGAGTCCAAACAAGTTGACTATGCTACTTTTCGTTCTCATTTGTTGTGTTGATTTCATCATCGGATTCCGAGATGATTTCTCAACCATTTTTCAAAGTTGAGTAGTCGTAGTCGTGCATGAGGGAGTCACGGTTTGTAATCCAAAAACGGATTCAAAATCGGAGGTCGGATGCTCAAGATATGGGGCAACGAACCGAGGGAGCGCGTGAGAGGTGTGCAAACCACGTGTGGCCACTTGGCCAGCCCATGTGGGAGGCCGTGGGCCCCACGGGCAAGGGAGCCTTCTGCTCCCGTGGGGCCCACGCGCCCCCCACGGGGTGCTGATGTGGCAGCACGTGATTTGCTCGGAAATCTTCTCCTTTTCCCTCCTTTTAATCAAACCTCCTTCCCTCCACACTTATGCAATTTTTTGAAGAACACTTGAATTACCGCATCAGTTTTTCAACAATTTTCGTTTACTTGTTTTGATCATATCTCTCTCATACGAACTCGAAATCATTCGATTCAAAAACCAAAATTGTTGGTCTCGAAGAGAGCTACAAACCCCAAGTATTTCCAGAGGCAGTTGACTTTGGCATTTTTCTCAGCTGGTCAATTTCCAGTCCGTGGTCAGTACTTGATTTTCAACTTCTTCTTTTCAATTTCATTTTTGATCAACTATTGATTCTTTCCATTTGATTGATGAAATTTGTTAAGAAGTATGTTAGATCACATGCTAGGGTTATTTGATCATTTGTTAATTGAGTTTTAGCTTTGTAATGTGTTTTGAACATATTTGTGCTAAACTTGATTTATCATGAAATTGATTCTAGAAAACATATATGTGATGTGCTTCATGTTATTTTCTATGTTTTGTTTCATGATCTAAGAACTAGGTTTGAATATTGATACCTTTGTTCTTATTGATTTGTATGTTTTGATTTCTAGATAACTTTTGTGATTGAGTGTTGAAATCATATTCTAGACTATCATTGAACATGTACATTTTGCTTGATTGATCATCTAGCTTAATTTGTTTGTGCTTGCATCATTTGCATCACTTTAGATCATAGCCTTGCATTAGGTTGAAGTCTCTAGCAAAGTGAGTGAAGCTTTGTGGATAGAGCAAGGGAGCCTTGATTAGAGTCGGGAGGACTCGGATAATCAAGCAAGGAAGTCTTGTCTAGGGTCGGGAGGATCCGGATAGGCAAGCAAGAAATCTTCCTAGAGACGTGAGCGTCTTGGATAGGAAGTTGCTTCCTAGAGGTGTAGGACACATCTCGGATAGGAAGTAGGCTAGGTGGTTCACTAGGCCCGAGGGTAGATTAGGAGTTGATAGCTTGAGCGGATATCATGAGTGATAGCTTGAGTGTGTAAGTCCTTTTTCACATAGTGGATTGCTTCGCCGGTGGTTGTGGTATCAACCCGTGGATGTTTCCTCATTGAGGTTTTACCATGTTAAAATCATTGTGTTCAATTTTGCTTTACTTTCTTTTATCTTCCATATATTACATTGTTTGCACATCTTGTAAATTGATTAACTCTTGTCTTAGTGAAATCAATTCATTTGCTAAATATTATCAAGTGTGCATTTGCCTTGTAATTTTCCGCATTATTTTTAAGTGGAAGAATTTGGAGCCTATACCTATTCACCCCCCCTCTAGGTATATTTCACTACTACATTAAGGGAAATTTCAAAAAGTGCTTTCCTCAATGGATACTTTCAAGAAGAAGTGTATGTTGAACAACCTAAGGGTTTTGTAGACCCACACTCTCCTAATCATGTTTTTAAATTGAAAAAGGCTCTCTATGGCCTTAAACAAGCTCCAAGAGCTTGGTATGATAGGTTGACTCAATATCTTATTGACAACCAATATAGGAGAGGTGGCATTGATAGAACTTTGTTTATCAAACATCATGATCATGATATTTTTGTTGCACAAATATGTTGATGACATTGTTTTCGGGTCTACTAATAAAACCAAGGTTGATGAATTTGTTAGTGTTATGTCAAGTGAATTTGAAATGAGTATGGTGGGTTAGTTGAATTATTTTCTAGGTATGCAAGTAAAGCAAACTAGCATGGGCATAATGTTGAATCAATCTAAATATGCTAAAAATCTAGTTAAGAGATTTGGCATAGAAAATGGAAAGATTTTGAAACTCCCATGAGCACCACTTTAAAACTTGACAAAGATGAAAAAGGGAAAAGTGTTAACCAAAGCCTTTATAGAAGCATGATAGGTAGTCTACTTTACCTAACGGCTAGTAGACCCGATATTTGCTTTAGTGTTGGCTTGTGTGCTAGATTCCAAGCAAATCCCAAGGAATCTCACTTAAGAGCCGTCAAGAGGATCATTAGGTACATCAAAGGAACTCATAGTCTTGGTCTATTCTACTCATTTGATACCAATGATATCCTTGTAGGCTATTGTGATGCGGATTGGGTGGGAAACATAGATGACCGTAAAAGCACATCGGGCGGTTGCTTTTATGTTGGTAATAACTTGGTTTCTTGGTCAAGTAAGAAACAAAATTCGGTTTTCCCTTTCCTCTTCCGAAGCCGAATACATTGCGGCCGGAAGTGCTTGCACACAATTACTTTGGATGAAACAAATCCTTAAGGATTATGAGATAGAACAAGGAAAAATGACACTTTATTGTGATAACTTAAGTGCCATTAACATCTCTAAAATCCGGTTCAACACTCCCGCACAAAACACATAGACATTAGGCATCATTTCATTAGAGATCTAGTTGAACATTCTATTGTTACTCTAGAGCATTTGTCTACTAAAAATCAACTTGCGGACTTGTTCACTAAGCCCTTGGACAAAGAGAGGTTTAAAACTCTTAGAATGTCCATTGGCATGATTTGTGTTGATTGATGTCTTTGTGTGATTGTGAGTGGCTTGATGAGCAAAACCTTAATTGAATATCATTGTCTTTAAGAGCTACTCACTTGAGAAGTATGATCTTTAACAAGTATCTTTTATTGTTTTTAGATCATGCACTTGAGCTTGAAAATCTTATTTTTGAAAAGTGCACTAATGCTTCTCTTGTATGTTTTAGTTTTTGAGTTTTTGTGGTTGAATATATGTAGATAATGTATGCATCTAGAAGTTTATTGTTAAGTACATGATAGATGACCTATGGTATGTATCCATTTTGCTTCGGCACTACATATTAATCAATGAGCACCCTCATGGAAAGGGCTACACACCTTGGTTGTGAAGCCACCCAATGTAGGAAAGGGCTACGCCATTGTGATGAGTGAAGCCGCCATGAGGAGTATATGTTTTTGTTAGTAAAATCAAAGAAGTGTTGAAAATGAATCATAAAAAAAAAAATCTTTGATTCTAAGCCTAAAAGAAATGAAAAATAAAAGGCTTATGGTGTATAGTTGAGAATTGTGAAATTGCTCGGGTTGACAAATAGAAACGGGAAAACGAGCCACATGCACACACACGCTCATATGTTGATATCTATTCTTCTTAAAAGCAAAAAACCGATGAATATCGGTTTGACCTATTTTTGGAAAGGCTTTAGATGGATAGTGTGGATAGAGTTTGCATGTTGATATCACATTACTCCCTACTATATATTTGAGACGCATTCACACACACACACTTTGCTATGTGCTTGATTCATTAGCAATGTGAGAATATTTTTGAGAGATTAATGAAAAATCTATGATTCTCTCTTGGACTTTGACAATTAGAAATATTCCTCTCTTATTGCTTGATTGTGTGATTGTGATGTCCCTTGTGAACAAATCTACTTGTTGATAATATGTGGAGCATATGTTTAAGGGGGAGCTTTAGTTTATTCAACTTTCGCTTTCTATTCGATTTGTTTGCTTAATATCTCGTTTTTTATCTCTTGTGTCCCTTGTCTATTCCTTGACAAAAGGGAGGAGAAATGTACCTCACCATGTTTGATATTGGGGAGTTTTTGTATACTCACACCTTGTGTGAATTGTTCCAATTGTTGAATCTTATTCCTCTTAGTGCTTAATTTGACTTTGTCTTAAGGGAGAGAATTCTTGTCTTAAGGGAGAAAGAATTCTTTCTTGACAATGTTAAGGTTAAGGATAGTTGGTTCTTGGAAATTGGAAAACTAAGGGAATGCTTTAATATGAACATATTTTATTCACTTGAGATATGCTTTTTGTTATGAGATAAGGGTTTATCTTCATGTTTGTTGTTTGGTTAAATAACTCACCATTCTTCTTTAGAGAAGATCTCTTGTTTGGTTGCTATTTTCTCTCATATGGTACTTTGAAGACCGTAAGAGGAATTCTTGAAGACTTGAAGACTTTTTAGTCTAGGAATTTCTTTGTAATGTGAGATTGAGAGTATGCTATCATTTTGAGTTTATTGAGTGAACATTGTATGGTGAGTTGAGTGCTTTTGCCATGGAATAGCCAAAGGGAGATTGTAAGGTTTATGATTTGTATTGGCTTATTCCATTGCAAAACACTCTATGATTGTATTAGTTGTTGCTTAGGACATTATTTGAAGAAAGGAAGCTTAAGAGTGAAGAGCAACGTCTAGTGCCAAAGTCGTCTTCAAGAGGTGAAAAACGTCAAGGTAAATCTTGACTTCCATCCTCTTGCAAGGCGTTAGCGCACACACACACAATTCATATGTGTATCCCTGCATCGTGGTTCAAACATTTGGTAAACACATTCACACACTTCATAGCATGCTCATGCATTGATCTTGTATTGACAAACTTTGTGAAATTGCATGCTTTGTGACTATCTCCTTGATATGGCATGCTTGTGTGAATATGTGTTTATTTGTTTCCATATTTTATGTTTAGGACTTGAACATGTTTCTTATTTAATGCCTTATTGAGTTCCGGTCGTTTCGGTTACTCATTCATAAGGTTTCGAGTCCAAACAAGTTGACTATGCTACTTTTCGTTCTCATTTATTGTGTTGACTTCATCGTTGGATTCTGAGATGATTTCTCAACCATTTTTCAAAGTTAGTAGTTCGTAGTCATGCATGAGTGAGTCACGGTTCGTAATCCAAAAATGGATTCAAAATCGGAGGTCGATGCTCAATATGGCCAACGAACCGAGGGAGCGCGCGAGAGGAGTTGGAATCACGTGTGTGCCACTTGGCCAGCCCGTGTGTGGAGCCGTGGGCCCCACGGGCAAGGGAGCCCTATGCTCCCGTGGGCCACACGCGCCCCCCAAGGGGTGGTGACATGGCAGCTCGTGATTCGCTCGTCAAATCTCTCCTTTCCCTCCTTTTAAGCCAACCTCCTTCCCTCGACACTTCATGAATTTGATGAACACTTGATCATCTCGCATCAGGATTTCTACAATTTTTGTTTTACTTGTTTTGATCATATCTCTCTCATACGAACTCGAAATCATTCGATTCAAAAACCAAAATTGTTGGTCTCGAAGAGAGCTACAAACCCCAAGCATTTCCAGAGGCAGTTGACTTCGGCATTTTTCTCAGCTGGTCCATTTCCAGTCCGTGTCAGTTTGTATGTTTCAACTTCTTCTTTTTCAATTTCATCTTTGATCATCTATTGATTCTTTCCATTTGATTGATGAAATTTGTTGAGAAGTATGTTAGATCATCATGCTAGGGTTATTTGATCATTTGTTATTGAGTTTTAGCTTTGTGATTTGTTTTGAAAATATATGTGCTAAACTGAGTTATCATGAAATTGATTCTAGAAAATATATGTGTAATGTGCTTCATGTTATTTTCTATGTTTTATTTCATGATCTAAGAACTAGGTTTTTAGGTGTGCTAAATTGAATATTCATACCTTTGTTCTTATTGATTTTGCATGTTTTGATTTCTAGATAACTTTGTGATTGTGTGTTGAATCATATTCTAGACTATCATTGAACATGTATTTTTGCTTGATTGATCATCTAGCTTAATTTGTTTGTGTTTGCATCACTTACATCACTTTAGATCATCCTTGCATTAGGTTGAAGTCTCTAGCAAAGTGAGTGAAGCTTTGTGGATAGAGCAAGGAGCCTTGATTAGAGTCGGAGGACTCGGATAATCAAGCAAGGAAGTCTTGTCTAGGGTCGGGAGGATCCGGATAGGCAGCAAGAATCTTCCTAGGGACGTGAGCGTCTTGGATAGGAGTTGCTTTCTAGAGGTGTAGGACATCTCGGATAGGAAGTAGGCTTGGTGATTTACTAGCCCGAGGGTAGATTAGGAGTTAGACTAAATATACCACGGTGTGTATAAAGCTATCTAGAGGGGGGTGAATAGATTTTACGCTTTTTACCCAATTTTTCGTGTTAGTCAAAATTACGAAATTACCCTCAAGATAATATAAACAAGCAAGTGTAATATGGTGCGGAAATTAAATTAACACTTGAATTTTTACGTGGAAACCCTCACGGGAAAAACCACGGGCTATGTAAGTAAGCCACACTCGAACCTCGAATCCACTAAATGTGCAAACGATTACAACCTAATCCCGGAAGTAATCACACACCTACCTAATCCCGGTATGAGTGAACCTAGTCCAATTTGCTTGCGATCTAAGCAACCTAATCCCGATTGCTACACACAAGACTTAGCTTCTCTTGAAGAGAATACAACCCTAAGTGAATATATGAAAATATCCAAAATGCAACATAGAGCAAGGGAAACCCTATATGCTTATCTAAGATGATTAATATGCAATTAAGAACAATCCTAGATATCAAAACTAAATGACATGTCAAATAGTTAAGCTAATCAATATCAAGTACAAAACCTAATATGCTAGCACAATACAACTTCTCAAACATACATCATACTAATCTCAATTTTGTATCTAGAGCATACAAAATAACAATCAAGTAATTAATTGAGATTTGCTAGATAAATTAAACACAAAATATGTAAGATATTAGTGAAAAGCTTACCAAGCAAAGTATGATGAAGATTCCATGCTAGATGACATCTAGATGATCTAAGATGATGCTAGATGATGATTGATGATCATGAAATTGTGTTTGAGTAATTAAAAATGAGTTCTTTGTGTATTTTTCTTCTCTTGAAAAATATCCTAAGTATGAAGCATGAATAAGAACTCTTGTAAATGACCTAAAATCAAGTTAGCATATATATAGAGGCCATAAGTGAAGTGAGGTCGTTTTGAAAACTCGCCAGAAAACACTCTGTGCGCTGGTGGACCTGCGCTGGTGGACCAGCGCAGGACCAGCGCACAAGCCAATTTTGGCTTGAGCGCTGGACGTCAGGCGCTGCCACCAGCGCCAGTCCAGCGGCGCCATACTGGGCGATCGGCGCTGGTGGCCGGCGCTGGTCCACACCAGCGCACGACCAGCGGCGCGCCACTGGGCGATTTGCGCCGGTGAGCGGCGCTGGTCGACCGGCGCTGGTGGACCAGCGCACAGCCCAAAATTGCATCCCACATGCAATCATGCAAGGGGTACAAAGTCAAACAAGATGCATCCTAAAAGCCTAAATGCTATGATGTTTTCAACACAAGATGCAATCATAAAATCAAGCAAGAAGAGATGTAAATAATCATTTATGCACAACAAAAAAAACAACATACAAAGATTAAACATATGCATGAGTTGTGAGTGTGTGCAACTATCTCTTCAAGACAAGAAAGCACTTAGAAATTACCTTTGGTGCTTGTCAATAATGAGGTCTTCAAAGGGCCTAATGCACTAACAACAACATTTAAACTACCCTTACAAAGTATCCCCATTTATGGTTTGATCACGAAATAAGCCAATTAAAAACAACGGGAATCCTTACAATCTCCCCCTTTGGCTATTTCGTGACAAAACCATCACTCACATTAAATCCTCACAAAAAATAGAAACTACGGGATTACAATGATATTCTACATTACAAAGAGATAAGAGAATGCAACTTGAAGTCTTCAATCCTCTTGTAGAATAATCAATCCCTGAAAAGAGTTTCTAACATTCCAATTCAAGTAAAGTGTGAGATTAATCATGTGAGAATAATACCAAGCATTTGCATTTTTAGAATTTAGGCACAACATTAGCAAATGTATGCAATGTATGATAAATGCAATGCTCCCCCTCAAAGGGTTACTCCCCCTCAATGTTTTATCTCCCCAAAGTGCACAATAGCTTCTCTATTTTGCAACTCCCCTTACAATATCCTACTCCCCCTTTTTGTCATGATATAGGCAAAGGAGTAGTCCCCAACCGGGTCACTCATAGCAACGAGAGATAGAAGCATGCAAGATATGCATATACATATAAGTCACGTTATGCACTTCAATTAATTTGAGAGAAACAAGGAGATTTATTTGAGAAAATGTGTGAATCCAACATGCTTTGCATACAAGACATATAGCATTCAAGTCCAAAATACAATGGTATTTGGCAAAGCAAATGACAAAGGTTTCTAATTCGAATTCAAACCAATTTCACCAATGTCATGGAAAAGCAAGGATATAGAGATTATTGATTTTAATTTAAGAGTAACTATATCCAACTTTATAAGCGAAACATGGCATGAGCGACTTTGCACCCTATTAGATTTTTCCGGATAAGATATCCGTATGATAGTAACCATGTTCAACTAATAAAGAAAGAGAGACATTTGGAATGTAATTCCTTTGAACGGATACAAGATCCTTTATTCATTTTGAGTCTCATTAGCTTTCACACAAGTTTTGCATTTTTAAGAATATGCAATCATCAATTCATGCTTTTCATGTGAGCATGTTGTATGAATTTCATGCTTTTTCATTTAGCATAAGCATGTTATTTAAGAAACATCATGTCATGGAGATAACTATAGGTCATTCACATCATACTTCCTATGTAAATCTCCTAGTCCAAAAATGCATGTTTGAACATAAATATGACATGGATTGTAGACAAGCAAGGTTCACACTTATAGAATTTGAAAGCATATATACATATGTACAACCAAGCTTACTCAAGCAATCAAAAGAAGAGGCATAAGTTATTTCAAATTTTTTGCAAGTTACATGAATGCAAAATAGCTCTCTTTGCTTGAGTTCCCCATATGGGGTCAATCATAGAACATCACTCCACAAGACATATCCCAATAGATCTACTAAGAGTTTTAAATCGAGTAGCATCTAAGGGTTTAGTAAATAAGTCCGCAAGTTGATCATTAGTACCTACATGTTCAAGTACTATGCATTTATTTTCAACAAGCTCTCTAATGAAGTGATGGCGGATGTCAATATGCTTAGTTCTAGAATGTTGAACCGGATTCTTGGAAATATTAATAGCACTCATGTTATCACAAAAGAGAGTGAGAGTACCTTGGTTGAATCCGTAGTCTACAAGCATTTGTTTCATCCATAGGAGTTGTGTGCATCCACTCCCCGCGGCTATGTACTCGGCCTCGGCCGTGGACAAGGAAATCGAGTTTTGCTTCTTGCAAAACCAAGACACCAAGTTGTTGCCTAGAAAGAAGCAACCGCCCGATGTGCTCTTCCTATCATCACAATTTCCTGCCCAATCCGCATCACTAAAGCCAACTAGACTAGCATTAGTGTCAAAAGAGTACCAAATCCCATAGTTGGATGTCCCATTCACATAGCGAATGATCCTCTTCACGGAAGAGAGGTGGGACTCCTTAGGATCCGCTTGGTACCTAGCACACACACCCACACTAAAAGATATATCGGGCCTACTTGCGGTCAAATAAAGCAAGCTACCTATCATGCCACGATATAGAGTTTGTTCCACACTTTTACCACTAGCATCCTTGCTTAGCTTCAAAGTGGTACTCATGGGTGTATCACAATGTTTGGCTTTCTCTAAACCAAACTTCTTCACTAGGTTCTTAGCATATTTGGCTTGGGTTATGAAAATCCCATCATGCATTTGCCTAATTTGCAAACCTAGGAAGTAACTAAGCTCACCAACAAGACTCATCTCAAATTCAAGAGACATGACATCAACAAATTGTTGGACTTTGGTGTTGTTGGTGGAGCCAAAAACTATATCATCAACATATATTTGAGCTATGAAAAGCTCATCATTGTCTCTCTTGATGAATAGTGTCTTGTCAACACTACCTCTTGTGTAGTTGTTGTCAACAAGAAATTGAGTGAGGCGCTCATACCAAGCCCTCGGTGCTTGTTTCAACCCATAAAGTGCCTTCTTGAGGCGATAGACATGATTGGGGTGGTGTGCATCCACAAACCCCTTAGGTTGTTCAACAAACACTTCCTCTTGCAAGAAGCCATTGAGGAAGGCACTCTTGACGTCCATTTGGTGCAATTTGAACTTGTGCACACAAGAGATGGACAAGAGAAGCCTAATGGACTCTAAGCGGGCAACGGGAGCAAAAGTCTCCTCAAAGTCGATACCCTCAATTTGAGAGTACCCTTGTGCTACAAGTCTAGCCTTGTTCCGCACTATGTTGCCATCCTCATCGGATTTGTTCCTAAATATCCATTTGGTGCCTATGACATTAGTGGTCTTAGGCCTAGGAACTAGAGTCCAAACCTCATTCCTTTCGAATTGGCTTAGCTCTTCTTGCATGGCAAGAACCCAAAATTCATCATTTAAGGCTTCTTCAACCTTTTTGGGTTCAATTTGAGAGGTGTAACATGTATAGCTAATAAGATTAGCAAGTTGGCGTCTAGTCCTAACACCCTCATTTACCTCTCCAATGATATCTTCTTTATCATGGAGTTTCCTAACCCATGGAGCGGGTTCTTTAGAGTCCAAGAGAGGAACTCTATCAATAGGTTGTGTGCCATCATTGTTGACATTAGATGTCCCAACATTAGGCGACACCACAACCTTCTCCAAAGGAGAATCATCACTAAAAATAACCTCCTCCTCATGATCATTAGACTTGAGCCTAGTATCATCAAATACGACATTGGATGATTCCATAACACTTAGAGTCTTTAAATTGAAAACTCTATAGGCTCTACTATTTAAGGCATAGCCAATAAAAATACCCTCATCACTCTTAGCATCAAACTTGCCAAGTTGATCACGGTCATTCAAAATGTAGCATTTGCTTCCAAAAGTGTGGAAGTAGCTAACATTTGGCCTCTTGCCTTTCCATAACTCATAGGAGGTGTTTCTAGTACCGGGCCTTAGGAACACTCTATTTCCTATATAGCAAGCCGTGTTAATGGCTTCGGCCCATAGGTTCCTAGGGACATTGTTGCTAAGCAACATCACACGGGCCATCTCTTGGAGGACCCTATTCTTCCTCTCAACAACTCCATTTTGTTGAGGTGTCCTAGGAGCAGAAAATTCATGGGAGATGCCTAAACCATTACAAAAGGTTTCAAAGGTGGCATTCTCAAATTCTCTCCCATGGTCACTTCTAATCCGTTTAATGCTTCTAATGTTAGAATTCATTTCATTTTGCAATTTAGTACAAAGCATTTTAAACTTATCAAAAGTTTCGGATTTTTCTCTAAGAAAATATGTCCATGTAAATCTAGAGAAATCATCAACACAAACAAAAATGTATCTCTTTCCACCCAAACTTTCGGTTTGCATGGGACCCATGAGGTCCATGTGGAGAAGCTCAAGTGGCTCCTTGGTGGTGAGATACTTACCCTTTTTGTGCATGCTTTTGGTTTGCTTTCCTTGTTGGCAAGGTCCACAAATACCATTGGCTTTCTTCCCAAGCTTAGGGAGGCCACGCACACAATTGAACTTTCCAAGGGTCCGTAGATCCCTAAAGTTCATGTGGCCAAGTCTTTCATGCCACAACTCAATTTGCTCATCCATGGACACATGATTAGATACAATTCTAGCTTCAAGACAATAACAATTGTCGCTAGATCTCATGCCCTTCAACAAGGTTTGTCCATCGGGTTTAAGGATAGAGCAATAATCTTTAGAGAACAAGACGGAATATCCTTCATCACTAAGATGTGAAATGCTAATTAAATTGGCTTTCAAGCCATCAACAAATAAAGCATTGGATAAGGAGGGTAATCCGGGAACGGAAATGGTTCCTTTCCCTACAACATTTCTTTTGGATCCATCACCAAAAGTGACATTTCCACCTTCCTCCATAACAAGAGTCTCGAAGAAACTCTTGTTTCCCGTCATGTGCCTAGAGCACCCACTATCCAAGTACCAAAAATTAGAAGAATTTGCCTTCAAGGCTATTTGTGCAACATGGCAAACATTTTCATTCTTTCTAATCCACTTAGCAACAATTTTAGCTTTCTTAGTGGCCTTTGGTACATGTGCTCTACTATTTCTAGGATCATGCAAATCATTTTCTTCCTAGAAACATGCATCTTGGCTCTATTCTTTCTCTTTTCAATCATGCTTTGTTTTCTACACATTTTAATATATTGAAAGCAATTTGGTCTAATATGACCATCACAACCACAAAAGTGACAAATAGGAATGAAAAAGGAATCATACCTCGCCTTTGAGTACGTCCATGTCTTTGTGGATATGTGGGTTCAATCCATCTTCGTTGTTGAACCGGTCTTGGTTGCTTCCAAGCTTGAGGTTGCATGATTGGTCTCTTTCCTTTGTGAGCCAATTTGGGAGGAGTGTTGGCTTGAGGAACCTTAGGAGGTTGAGCTTGAGTTTTCCTTCTTGGCCCCATTTTCACTTGTGCATTAGAACTTTGTCCTATTTCTAACTTTTCTTAGGAGGTTGCACAAATGAAGTTTCTTCATTCTTCAAGCTCTTGACAAATATGGTCTTGTTAGAGGTTGAGATTTTCTTGCCATCTTCATACCCAAGACCTCTCTTGTCACTTGGACTCTTTCCAACACCAAGTAAATGATCAAGCTTCTTGGTGCTAGAATCTATCCTAGCCAAGGACCCTTTAGCTTCTACAAGTTCCCTCTTCAAGCCTTCTTCACTTCTCTTGGACAAGTCTAACTCCTCAATTAGCTTATCCTCTCTCCTCTTCAATCTTTCCACTTGTTCACTTAAGTGGTCATTGTGAGCCGAAAGTTCAAGGTTTTCTTCTCTCAACCTCTCAATCTTTCTTGTGCTTTTAAGTGCTAAATCATTGAACTCGGCATGGTATTTAGCAAGCACCTTTTGCTCCACAAACTTCTTCTTGGAACTAGAAGAGGAGTCACTTTCTTCTTCACTAGAGTCAATTTCCTCTTGACTCAAATCTTCCTTTTCACTAGCACTTTTGCTCTTGTGAGAAGATGCAAAAGCTAGGAAGTTAGCCATGAGCTCTTCCTCACTTGAAGACTCATCTCCTCATTGGAGTCATCACTACTCCCACTCCATGTGGCGGCCATCACTTTACCCTTCTTCCTCTCATTGTGATTCGCACATTCGGGGGCAAAGTGACCAATCCCACCACACTCAAAGCATCGGACCCCTTTCCTTTCGGTCCTCTCTTGTCTAGGCTCAAACTTCTTGAAGGAACTCTTTTTCTTCAAATCTTGTCCTCTTGACCCAAATCCCTTCTTCTTCTTGAACCCCATAACCTTGTTGAACCGTTTCACAAATAAGGCAAGGTCTTCATCCGATTCATGCTTTGCCTCCTTTTCATCCTTAGATGCTTTCAAAGCTATTCCTTTAGACTTCTTAGGAGGAGTAGTGTTGCTAGGAGCCTTCCTAGACTCATATGCAAGGAGACGCCCAATTACCTCACTTGGCTTCATATCCATGTAGCCACTATTTTCTTCTATGGCCGTCACCTTTGATTCAAACCTATCGGGGAGAGATCTCATAATTTTTTGCTTGACTCTCCTATCCGAATACGGGTCTCCGAGTTGATGGCTTTGATTTACTATGTCCATCAATTTGATTTCGAAGTCGTTGAAGCATTCATCCTCTCCCATCCTAAGTAACTCAAATTGAGTTTGGAGGACTTGAAGCTTGGACTCCTTCACCACCTCGGTTCCCTCATGTGCAACTTGAAGGATGTCCCATGCCACTTTGGCAATTTGAGTATTCTGAATAAGCTTGTACTGATTCTCATCCATGGCACACATAATGGCATGCATCGCCTTCCTATTCCACTTAGAAGCCTCAAACTCTTGCGCGTTCCATTGCGCCTTAGGCTTCAAAACATCTTGTCCTCCACCCGCGGGAGTCATCATAGGGAGATCATATCCGTCTTCCACCGCCATCCATGCACGGTCATGAATTTGGCATATGTAGGATTCCATCTTCCCTTTCCATTGGGAATAGTTCAAACCGGTAAGAAGTGGAGGCCTTGTGCTAGAAGCTCCTTCGTGGCCACCACCATTTCCACCGTTTCCACTCATAGTGTTTATGAATGAATGAAATGAATGCAAATGTATGAATAATCAAAAATCACACAAAATGCAAAACACACCAAAATAAAGCAAGGATCACCTATGTATGTCTAGGAACCCGCTCTGATACCAATTGAAACTAAATATACCACGGTGTGTATAAAGCTATCTAGAGGGGGGGTGAATAGATTTTACGCTTTTTACCCAATTTTTCGTGTTAGTCAAAATTACGAAATTACCCTCAAGATAATATAAACAAGCAAGTGTAATATGGTGCGGAAATTAAATTAACACTTGAATTTTTACGTGGAAACCCTCACGGGAAAAACCACGGGCTATGTAAGTAAGCCACACTCGAACCTCGAATCCACTAAATGTGCAAACGATTACAACCTAATCCCGGAAGTAATCACACACCTACCTAATCCCGGTATGAGTGAACCTAGTCCAATTTGCTTGCGATCTAAGCAACCTAATCCCGATTGCTACACACAAGACTTAGCTTCTCTTGAAGAGAATACAACCCTAAGTGAATATATGAAAATATCCAAAATGCAACATAGAGCAAGGGAAACCCTATATGCTTATCTAAGATGATTAATATGCAATTAAGAACAATCCTAGATATCAAAACTAAATGACATGTCAAATAGTTAAGCTAATCAATATCAAGTACAAAACCTAATATGCTAGCACAATACAACTTCTCAAACATACATCATACTAATCTCAATTTTGTATCTAGAGCATACAAAATAACAATCAAGTAATTAATTGAGATTTGCTAGATAAATTAAACACAAAATATGTAAGATATTAGTGAAAAGCTTACCAAGCAAAGTATGATGAAGATTCCATGCTAGATGACATCTAGATGATCTAAGATGATGCTAGATGATGATTGATGATCATGAAATTGTGTTTGAGTAATTAAAAATGAGTTCTTTGTGTATTTTTCTTCTCTTGAAAAATATCCTAAGTATGAAGCATGAATAAGAACTCTTGTAATGACCTAAAATCAAGTTAGCATATATATAGAGGCCATAAGTGAAGTGAGGTCGTTTTGAAAACTCGCCAGAAAATACTCTGTGCGCTGGTGGACCTGCGCTGGTGGACCAGCGCAGGACCAGCGCACAAGCCAATTTTGGCTTGAGCGCTGGACGTCAGGCGCTGCCACCAGCGCCAGTCCAGCGGCGCCATACTGGGCGATCGGCGCTGGTGGCCGGCGCTGGTCCACACCAGCGCACGACCAGCGGCGCGCCACTGGGCGATTTGCGCCGGTGAGCGGCGCTGGTCGACCGGCGCTGGTGGACCAGCGCACAGCCCCAAAATTGCATCCCACATGCAATATGCAAGGGGTACAAAGTCAAACAAGATGCATCCTAAAAGCCTAAATGCTATGATGTTTTCAACACAAGATGCAATCATAAAATCAAGCAAGAAGAGATGTAAATAATCATTTATGCACAACAAAAAGAAACACAACATACAAAGATTAAACATATGCATGAGTTGTGAGTGTGTGCAACTATCTCTTCAAGACAAGAAAGCACTTAGAAATTACCTTTGGTGCTTGTCAATAATGAGGTCTTCAAAGGGCCTAATGCACTAACAACAACATTTAAACTACCCTTACAAAGTATCCCCATTTATGGTTTGATCACGAAATAAGCCATTAAAAACAACGGGAATCCTTACAGAGTTGATAGCTTGAGCGGATATCATGATGATAGCTTGAGTGTGTAAGTCCTTTTTCACATAGTGGATTGCTTCGCCGGTGGTTGTGGTATCAACCCGTGGATGTTTCCTCATTGAGGTTTTACCACGTTAAAATCATTGTGTTCAATTTTGCTTTACTTTCTTTTATCTTCCATATATTACATTGTTTGCACATCTTGTAAATTGATTAACTCTTGTCTTAGTGAAATCAATTCATTTGCTAAATTTATCAAGTGTGCATTTGCCTTGTAATTTTCCGCATTATTTTTAATTGGAAGAATTTGGAGCCTATACCTATTCACCCCCCCTCTAGGTATATTTCACTACTACATTAAGGGAAATTTCAGAGTCTCCTTCTCATTGATATAACCAAAACCTCTTTTGTCACATGGATGCTTTCCACTTTTAAATGGGGTTTCACTTTGTTAGAACTAGGTGACATCTTGCTAATCATCCTATTAGCCTCATCAGTTTCTCACGAAGCATCCTAATTTCAATGGCATATTTTTCCGCTATATCATCACTAAACATAACTCTTTACGTGATTTTCAAGCCATTGTTCATACTTTTTCTCTTGATTTAATGCTCATTAAGTTGATTTAAGCACATTTTCAAGTTTCTTAGCATTACAAGAGAAATATCCCTTTGCTCAATTTCTTGCTTCAAACGCTAAGTCTATCATTGCTATCTTTTAGATTCAATTCTAGACTTAAAATCTTGTCTTTAAGTTCATTGAATTCTTTTGAGCCAAGACCATGATTATCAAGCTTTTATTGAGGGACACATTGACTTTAGACAAGTGTTCATTTTCAAGAATAAGATCATTGATCTTTTTCTCATCCAAGTCAATAGGTTCAACAAGAAGCCACATAGGAACACATTTCCTTAATCATGATTAACACAAATAAAACACAAACACTACAAAGAAAGGATCTATCTAAGTACGTCTAGACACCTGCTCTGATACCAAATGAAATTTCCCTTAAGTAGTAGTGAAATATACCTAAGGGGGGGGGGGGGGGTGAAGGTAATAGGCTCCAAATTCTCCCATTAAAATATGCGGAATATATCAATGAAATGCACACTTGATTAAATTGACAAATTAATTGATTTCACTTATACAAGAGTTAATCAATTTACAAGATATACAATCAATGAAAGAAATGGAAGATAAGAAAAGTAAAAGCAAAAATGAACACAAGTGTTTTAACGTGGTAAAACCTCAAAGAGGAAACATCTACGGGTTGATACCACAACCACCGGCAAAGCAATCCACTATGTGAAAAAGGACTTACACACTCAAGCTATCACTCATGATATCCGCTCAAGCTATCAACTCCTAATCTACCCTCGGCTAGTGAATCACCAAGCCTACTTCCTATCCGAGATGTGTCCTACACCTCTAGAAAGCACTTCTATCCAAGACGCTCACGTCTCTAGGAAGATTTCTTGCTTGCCTATCCGGATCCTCCCGACCCTAGAAAAGACTCCCTTGCTGATTATCCGAGTCCTCCCCTCTAATCAAGTCTTCCTTGCTCTATCCACAAAGCTTCACTCACTTTGCTAGAGACTTCAACCTTATGCAAGGCTATGATCTAAAGTGTGCAAGTGATGCAAACACAAACAATTAAGCTAGATGATCATCAAGCAAAATGTACATGTTCAATGATAGTCTATAATATGATTTCAACACACACTCACAAAATTATCTAGAATCAAGACATGCAATCAATAAGAACAAAGTATGATATTCAATTTATCACACTAAAACCTAGTTCTAGATCAGAAATAGAACCTAGAAATAATATGAGATACATCATATTCAATTTCTAGAATCATTTCACACACCAAGTTTAGCACATATCTGTTCAAAGCAAATCACAAAGCTAAATCTCAATTAACAAATGATCAAACAACCCTAGCAAGTGATCTAACATACTTCTCAACAAATTTCATCAAACAAATAGTAAGAATCAAGAGATGATCAAAGATGAAATTGAAAAGGAAGAAGTTGAAACACACATACTGACCACGTACTGAAAATGGATCAGCTGAGAAAAATGGTGAAGTTAGCTGCCTCTGAAATGCTTGAGGTTTGTAGCTCTCTTCGAGACCAACAATTTTGGTGTTTGAATCGATTGATTTCGAGTTCGTATGACAGAGATACGATCAAAACAAGAAAACAAAAATTGTAGAATTCTGCAGCAAAATCTTCAAGTGTTCTTCAAAATTCTTAGAAGTGTGGATGGAAGGAGATGCTTAAAAGGAGGGAAGAGAGAAATTTTATGAGCGAATCAGATGACACATCACCTCCCTGTGGGGGCGCGTGGGGCCCACGGAGCAGAGGGCTCCCTTGGCCGTGGGCCCACGCCTCCCACACGGGCAGCCCTTGTGGCCACACGTGCTCCCGACTTCTCTCGCACGCTCCTTTGTTCCTCAGCCCATATCTTGGGCATCCGACCTCCGATTTCAAATCCATTTTTGGATTACGAACCGTGACTCCCTCACGCACGATTACGACTACACAACTTTGAAAAATGGTTGAGAATCATCTCAGAATTCGATGATGAAGTCAACACAACAAATGAAACGAAAAGTAGCATAGTCAACTTGTTTGGACTCGAAACCTTATGAATGATAAAAACGACCGAACTCAATAAGGCATTAAATGAGAACATTTCAAGTCCTAAACACAAATACACAAACAATAATCACATATTCACACAAGCATGCCATATCAAAAAGATAGTCACAAAGCATGCATTTCACAATGTTTGTCAATACAATCAATGCATGAGCATGCTATGAAGTGTGTGAATGTGTTATACCAAATGTTTGAACCACGATGCAGGGACACACATGTATGAATTGTTTGTGTGTGCGCTAACACGCCTTGCAAGAGGATAGAAGTCAAGATTTACCTTTGACGTTTTTTCACCTCTTGAAGATGACTTTTGCACTAGACGTTGCTCTTCACTTTTGAAGCTTTATTTCTTCAAATATTCCTAAGCAACAACTAATACAAACATAGAGTATTTTGCATGGAATCAAGCCAATACAAATCATAAACCTTACACATGTCATTTAGTTTTTATATCTAGTTGTTCTAATTGCAAATTCATCATCTTAGATAAGCATATAGGGTTTCCCTTGCTCTATGTTGCATTTGGATATTCATATATTCACTTAGGGGTTATTCTCTTCATTTAGAAAGTAAGTCTTGTGTGTATCTTCTGGATTAGGTTGCTTAGATCGCAAGCAAATTGGACTAGTTGACTTAACCGGGATTAGGTAGGTGTGTGATTCCTTCCGGATTAGGTTGTAATCGTTTTACACATTCTTTATTCGAGGTTCGAGTGTGGCTTACCTTACTAGCCCGTGTTTTTCCCGTGAGGGTTTCCACGTAAAAATCAAGTGTTCTTTAATTTCCGCATTTTATACTTGATTTATTGCTTTATCTAGTTAGGGGTAATTTCGTAATATTGACTTCACACAAAAAATTGGGTAATAAGTTTCCCCCCCCCCCCCCCCCCCCCCCCACCCCCCCCCCCCCCCCTCTAGATAGTTTTATACACACCATGCTATAATTTGTTTTAATTGGTATCAGATGTAGGGAAAATACCGTAGTACACGCAGCGGAAGCGAGACTAAAAATTGATTTAGTAACTTTTAAAAATTTTTCCTTTTATGAACCTTAAACCCTTTAATCAATTAAACATATATTATCTAACAAAAGAAGAATACCTTTTGTCGCGTGATCCGATTGACTTACGTCGATGGTAATCCGCAAGATCTTCAATCCTAGCACGAACGTGGATCACCTAGGAGCGTGGTCTCCCTTTTCTTTGAATTGCAAACTGTGAATGGACAAAACAAACTTTTCTTTTCTTTGTTAGTCACAAAAAACAATCAAAAGAATACTAAGATTATTCCGGTCACTTTTGAGTTCTCAATCTAATGATCGAAACTCGCGTGAACCTAGATCGATGTTGTACACACAAGCTTATTGATGAATAAGCAAAAAGTATACCATCAAAGAATAATCTATCATCTTTTATGTTTTTAGTAGAATAAAAATAATCTTTCTATGAATTGAGAAGAAGAAGAAAATAGAATCAAGCACCAAAAACCTAGAGTGGCCGAATTCTATAAGTCCATATATATAGGTGGCAAAATTTTCTTTCTCTCTTTCTATCAGGGTAGCTAAAAATAATAACCTAAAAGGGACTAGGGTTGCCGCAATACTCAAGCCAAAAAGGAGTTTGTTGCACCCTAATTCCTATTTAGTTTAAGACTTCAAACCCTAATTCAATTCATAAATCTTTATTTTTTTATTTGACTAAATAAAAAGACTTCTTATTTGATTAAATAAATAAAATTAATATTTATTTCCTTATCAAACAAGTCTTTTACTTTTACTTTAGGAAATATATTCCTGATCAGAAAAGATTTGTTTCTTAATTAAACAATTAATTAATAAATTAATTAATTCTTATTTAATTAAAACAATGAAACAAAATAATATATTAGGTTAAAAACCACCTTGCCACCCCACTTAAAATAAATGGGCCAAGATATATTTTCTTATTTCATTTAATCCATTGGACTTTAAATAAAAAAACCCACATGTGAACCAGACCCATTCTTACTAAAAGAAACAAGCCCACATGCCTTTCATTAAATATTAATATAATTGAGCAGCCCATTACTTAAATAATGTGCAAATTATATTCTTAATATATTAAATGCAATTCTAGATGGACCCTTAAATTGGTCCGGTAGAATATATCAAGTGATCCATGCAAGTCCGTGTGGATTGGGGATCTTGGCAGGCCATCTAAATTTAAGCTTCAATAGACATAACCTAATCATAATCAACAAATGATTCACTTAGGTCCGATCCATTAATTTTAACTCATTCCACTAAAGAGCTAAAACTGAACTCTTAAATAAAGATAGAATAGGAAGATGCTCCTCATTCATACCCTAGACAATCATATTGGAGATAGTGTATCCTCGTGATTAATATCAGTAATCGCCAAGAGTTCATAGACTGCCTATAACTCTCCAAGTTACCATATTTACTCATATGACCACGTTTTGAACTTGGATATTTTGACTTGTCCAGAAGCCATGTTTTCAATAGACACTATCGAAAACTCAACGTTGAGATTTAATATCCAATTACCTCAAAACATCCATATGATGATATTATACTCTCATTTAACAAATGGAGCCACGATGCCCATATCTATAAATGAAGTCCTCTATCGATTAACAAATGATATCACCAAACTATCGAGGATAGACTATGCAATATAATCGTACTCATTGATAACTCAAATGATATCGCTTGCAACCATAAGTCCATCATTTATCTCAGGATTAAGATAGACTCTCCGATTGTCCTTATAATGAAAAGACTTTTATCTACTGACGGTTATAGATAAAGTATTTCATTGTGATCCAGTTCAATGCACCCAATGCACTAGATTTTTACTCGAAGACACTCCGATGATTTTGGACTCATCATATCTCATTTGATCCCACTCAAATGCTAGTAAAAGAATTCTACAACTTTAACAAGATAAAGGTGCCCAACCTTTAAATTAAGTTGTGAACATTATTCAAGACTAACCAAAGAATTGTGTCTACCACATACATATCCAGATGTACGAACAATTCTTCTTTTGTCATAGTCTTTAGACCTTACGATTATTTACTTTGACAATTATAATATTAAACTATAAATGCTATAAAGTTTTTTAAACCAGAAATCACTTTATAATATGAAAAAGATTGTTCATTACAATATTACACTCTTGCTATTGAGCATAATCCTAACATCAGAGCGGGTTCCTAAATATACATAGGTGATCCTTGCTTATTTTGATGTGTTTTGCATTTTGTGTGATTTTTGATCATTCATACATTTGCATTCATTTCATTCATTCATAAACACTATGAGTGGAAACGGTGGAAATGGTGGTGGCAACGAAGGTGCTTCTAGCACAAGGCCTCCACTTCTTACCGGATTGAACTATTCCTAATGGAAAAGGAAGATGGAATCCTACATATGTCAAATTCACGACCGTGCATGGATGGCGGTGGAAGACGGATATGATCTACCCAGATGACTCCCGGTGGTGGAGGAGAAAAAGTATTGAAGCCTAAGGCGCAATGGAACGTGTACGAGTTTGAGGCTTCAAAGTGGAATAGGAAGGCGATGCTTGCCATCCTATGTGCAATGGATGAAAATCAGTATAAATTCATGATTCAAAATACTAGGATAGCTAAGGAGGCATGGGACATCCTAGAGATTGCACATGAGGGAACCGAAGTGGTAAAGGACTCTAAGCTTCAAGTCCTCCAAACTCAATTCGAGATGCTTAAGATGGAGGAGAATGAGTGCTTCAACGACTTCGAGATCAAATTGATGGACATAGTCAACCAAAGTCATCAACTTGGTGATCCATATTCGGATAGGAGAATCAAGCAAAAGGTTATGAGATCTCTCCCCGATAGGTTTGAATCAAAAGTGACGGCTTTAGAAAAAAATAGTGGATATAAGGATATGAAGCCGAGTGAGGTGATTGGGAGACTTCTAGCTTATGAGTCTAGGAAAGGTCCTATCTCCACATCCATTAAAAAGCAAAAAGGAATTGCTTTAAAAGCCTCCAAGGATGAAATGAGGCAAAGAAGATTGACTCGGATGAAGACCTTGCCTTGTTTGTAAAAAGGTTCAACAAAGTTATGAAGTTTAGGAGAAAGGGCTTTGGATCAAAAGGTCAAGATTTGAAGAAAAAGGGTCCTTTCAAGAAGTTTGAACCTAGGACCGAAAGGAAAAGGGTCCGATGTTTCGAGTGTGGCGGCATAGGTCACTTTGCCCCCGAATGTGCAAATCACAATGAGAAGAAAAAGGGAAAAGTGATGGCCGCCACTTGGAGTGGAAGTAGAGATGACTCCATTGAGGGAGATGAGTCTTCGGATGATGAAGAGCTCATGGCTAATCTCCTAGCTTTTGCCTCCTCCTATAAAAGCAAAAGTGCTAGTGAAAGAGAGGAAATGAGTCAAGAGGAAAATGACTTAAGTGGAGAAGAAAGTGATTCCTCTTCTAACTCCATAAATGGATTTGTGGAGAAAAAGGTTCTTGCTAAATACCATGCCGAGTTTAATGATTTAGCAATCAAGAGCACAAGAAAGATCAAGATGTTAAGAGAAGAAAATCTTGAGCTTTCATCTCATAATGACCACTTAAGTGAACAAGTGGAAAAATTCAAGAAGATAGAAGATAAGCTAAGAGAGGAGTTAGTCTTATCTAAGAGGAATGAAAAAGGTTTGCAGAGGGAGCTTGATGAAGCTTTAGAATCTTTAGCTAGGATGGATTCTAGCACCAAGAAACTTGATCATATACTTGGTGTTGGAAAGAGTCCATGTGACAAGAGGGGTCTTAGGTATGAAGATGGCAAGAAGATCTCAATCTCTAACAAGACCGTGTTTGTCAAGAGTTTGAGGAACGAAGAAACTTTATTTGTGCAAATTCCTAGGAAGAAGTTAGAACTAGGACAATGTTCAATTGCACAAGTGAAGATGGGGCCAAGAAGGCAACCTCAAGCTCAACCCTCTAAGGTCCTCAAGCCAACATTCCTCCACAATTGGCTCACAAAGGAAAGAGACCAATCATGCAACCTCAAGCTAGGAAGCAATCTAGACTGGTTCAACAACGAAGATGGATTGAACCCATTCATCCACAAAGACAAGGACAAGGTATGATTCCTTATTTTACTCCTATATGTCACTTTGTGGATTGATGGTCATATTAGACCACATTGCTTTCGATATATTAAAATGTGCAAAACTAGAAGCATGATTGAGAAGAAAAAGAAAAGAGCCATGATGCATGTTCCTAAGAATGATGATATTGTTATGCATGATCCTAGAACATCTAGAGCCCATATACCAAAGACCACTAAGAAAGCTAAGATTTTTTAGGTGGATTAGAAAGAATGAAAATGTTTGCCATGTTGCTCAAATAGCCTTGAATGCAAATTCTTCTAATTTTTGGTACTTAGATAGTGGGTGCTCTAGGCACATGACAGGAAACAAGAGTTTCTTCGAGACTCTTGTTATGGAGGAAAAAGGATATGTCATTTTGGTGATGGATCCAAAAAGAAAGTTGTAGGGAAAGGAACCATTTTTGTTCCTAGATTACCCTCCTTATCCGATGCTTTATTGTTGATGGCTTGAAAGCCAATTTAATAAGCATTTCACATCTAAGTGATGAAGGATATTCCGTCTTGTTTAGTAAAAGTGATTGCTCGATCCTAAAGCCGATGGACAAACCTTGTTGAAAGGTATGAGATCCAGTGGTAATTGTTATTGTCTTGAAGCTAGAATAGTCTCAAACAATGTGTCCATGGATAAGCAAATAGAGTTGTGGCATGAAAGACTTGGCCACATGAACTTTAGGGATTAAGAACCCTTGGAAAGTTCAATTGTGTGCGTGGCCTCCCTAAGCTTGGGAAGAGAGCCAATGGTATTTGTGGACCTTGCCAACAAGGAAAACAAACCAAAAGCATGCACAAAAAGGGCAAGTATCTCTCCACCAAGGAGCCCCTAGAGCTTCTCCACATGAATCTCATGGGTCCTATGCAAACCGAGAGTTTAGGTGGAAAGAGATACATTTTTGTTTGTGTTGATGATTTCTCTAGATTTACATGGACATATTTTCTTAGAGAAAAATCCGAAACTTTTGATAAGTTTAAAATGCTTTGTACTAAAATACAAAATGAAATGAATTCTAACATTAAAAGCATTAAACGGATTATAAGTGACCATGGGAGGGAATTTGAGAATGCCTTTTTGAAAGCTAGTGCAATAGCTTAGGCATCTCCTATGAGTTCTCGACTCCTAGGACACCTCAACAAAATGGAGTTGTTGAGAGAAAAATAGGGTCCTTCAAGAGATGGCCCGAGTGATGTTGCTTAGCAACAATGTCCCTAGGAACCTATGGGCTGAAGCCGTCAATACGGCTTGCTATAGGGAATCGTGTTTTCCTAAGGCCCAGATCTAGAAACACCTCCTATGAGTTATGGAAGGGTAGGAAGCCAATGTAGGGAAAAATACAGTCAACATAGCGGAAGCGAGACTAAAAACGAGTTTAGTATAGTTTAAAATTTTTCCATAATTTGAACCTTAACCCTCTAATTAATAACAATAATACTAAAGATATCATACCTTTGTCGCGTGATCCGATTGACATTGCGTCGATGGTAATCCGCAAGATCTTCCAATCCAATCACGAACGTGAATCACCTAGGAGCGTGGTCTCCCTTCTCTTTGAATTGTGTACCTGATGATGGATTAACAAAACTTTTTCTTTTCGTTAGTCACAAAAATTCCAAGAGGCTACAAAGAATGTTCCGGTCACTTTTGAATTCACAATCGTTAGATCGAAACTCGCGTGAACCTTATTCGAAATTGTGCACAAAACCTTTTGATATAAAAGTTACTAGTGCACTATCGAAATAATAACAAACTTTTCTCTCTTTTCCTCTTGGCCGAATTCTCACACTAGTCTAAGAGTTGGATTCTATTGTTCTCAAGCAAAAGAAAAAACTCTCAAGCCAAAGACCTAGGGTTCTTGAAAATATACAAAGAATATATATATAGTGGCCGAATTCTTGCCTATTAAAACATATAAGTTAGTGCAGCGAAATCTGCACCTTACAAATATATCAACTATGTGCAGCGAAATCTGCACCTTATAAAATATAACTTTGTGCAGCGAAATCTGCACCTTACAAATATATAAGTATATATATATCTATGATTCTGCATGCCACATATATTTCTAATATCTATACTAATATATATTCCGGCTCAAGTGCCACATATATTTATATATATTGTATTTATATTTCCGAAATACTTTGCTCCATATATATATATATATATATATTATATATATAATATATTAGCTATATATCATGTGGCTGAAAATCTTCTACCATGTAGGATTTGTGTTTTGACTTAAATCCTAACCCTAGGTAGATTTCCTTAGAATTCCAAACCCTAATCCAACTCTTTAGTGTATTTGTGACTATATAAAAGACTTCCTTATTTGACTAGATAAATAAATCCCTTATTTATCTACTTACCAAATAAAGTCTTTTATTTTAATTATACTACCACAATAGTATACTACTAAGAAACATATTTCCTAGTCAGAAAAAGATTTTGGTTCTTAATTAAATAATTAATCAATCAATTAATTAATTCTCATTTAATTAAATAATAAAAATAAAACAATATATATATATATATCTCGGCCATGTGCCATATATATTAATATATCTATATATTGTTTTTCTATTTTATTAAATCCATTGGACCTTAATAAAAGGCCCACATGTGAACCAGACCCATTCTTACTAAAAGAAACAAGCCCACATGCCTTTCATTAATATATTAATATAATTGATCAGCCCATTAAATAAATAATGTGCAAATTATATTCTTAATATATTAAATACAATTCTAGATGGACCCATAAATTGGTCCGGTAGAATATATCAAGTGATCCATGCAAGTCCGTGTGGATTGGGGATCTTGGCGGGCCTATCTAAATTTAAGCTCCAATAGACATAACCCAATCACAATCAACAAATGATTCACTTAGGTTCAATCTATTAATTTTAGTTCATTCCACTAAAGAACTAAAATTGTACTCTTAAATAAAGATGGAATAAGTAAATGATTCTCATTCATACCCTAGACAATCTTATAGGAGATGGTGTATCCTCGTGAAGAATATCAGTAATCGCCAAGAGCTCATAGACCGCCTATAGCTCTTCAAGTTACCATATTTCCTCATATGACCACATTTTGAACTTGGATATTTTGACTTGTCCAGAAGCCATGTTTCAATAGACACTATTGAAAACTTAACGTTAAGATTCAATATCCAATACCTCAAAACATCCATATGATGATATTCTACTCTCATTTAATAAATGGAGCCACGATGTCCATATCTATAAATGAAGTCCTCTATCGATTAACAAATGAATATCACCAAACTATCGAGGATAGACTATGCTATATAATCGTACTCATTGATAACTCAAATGATACCACTTGTAACCATAAGTCCATCATTTATCTCAGGATTAAGATAGACTCTCTGATTGTCCTGATAATGAAAAGACTATTATCTATTGACGGTTCTAGATAAAGTATTTCATTGTGATCCAGTTCAATGCACCCAGTGCACTAGATCTTTTACTCGAAGACCCTCCGATGATTTTAGACTCATCATAACTCATTTGATCCCACTCAAATGCTAGCAAAAGAATTCTACAACTTCAACAAGATAAAGGTGCCCAACCTTTAACTTAAGTTGTGAACATTATTCAAGACTAACTAAAGAATTGTGTCTACCTCATACATATCCAGATGTACGAACAATTCTTCTTTTCTCATAGTCTTTTGACCTTATGATTATTTACTTTTGACAATTATAATAATTAAACTATAAATGCTATAAGATTTATTAAACCAGAAATCACATTATTAATATGAATAGATTGTCAAAAACACTATTACACTCTTGCTATTGAGCATAATCCTAACAATCTCCCACTTGCGCTATAGCAAATGTGTCATATCTCTCATTCCCATGTTCTCACCCTTATATACAATTTCCTTTAAAAGATGATACTTCCTTTCAATGTGTTTTCCTTTCTTATGACTTCTTGGTTCTTTCGAATTAGCCACTGCTCCACTGTTGTCACAGTAGATAGTGATCTGCTTATTCGCACTAGGAACCACTTCCAAGTCAATCAAGAATTGGTAGAGCCAAACAGCCTCTTTGCAGCCTCGCATGCAGCAACATACTCAGCTTCCATGGTGGAATCAGCAATACAAGATTGCTTGATACTCCTCCATATGACTGCCTCCTCCAATAGTAAACACAGCTCCTGTGGATTTTCTGGAGTCAGAATCTGATTGGAAATCAGAATCTGTATACCCAACGGGAATTAAATGCCCTCCAGAGTATAAAAGCATATTATCTCTCGTTCTCTTAAGATACTTGAAAATATGCTTGACTGCCGTCCAGTGATCAGGATCAGGTTTCGATTGAAACCTGCTAACTATGCCAACAGCAAAACAAATATCTGGTCTAGTACAGAGCATTGCATACATGAGACTTCCAACTGCCGAGGCATATGGAACTCTACTCATGAATTGCTCTTCATGCTCATTCTTAGGAACTTGTTCCTTAGAAAGCTTGATTCCATATCTGAAAGGTAACATACCTTTCTTGGAATCCTGCATGGAAAACCTAGACAAGATCTTGTTATGTATGAAGCTTGGGATAATGCAATCGTTCTATTCTTTCTATCCCTTATTACTTGGATACCTAGAATAAAACTTGCTTCTCCTAAGTCCTTCATATCAAATTGTTTTGCTAACCATTCTTTTACTGATGTCAATACACCTACATCGTTTCCAATGAGTAGTATATCATCAACATAAAGAATCAGGAAAACCAACTTGTCGCCTTAATCCTTTTGTATACACAAGGTTCGTCAGGATTCTGAATAAATCCAAAACCTTTGAACTTGATCGAACCTTATGTTCCAGGATCTGGATGCTTGCTTTAATCCATATATGGATTTCTGCAACTTGCATACCTTTTCCATTTGGCCCTTTTCAATGAATCCCTCTGGTTGCATCATATAGATGCTTTCGTCAAGACTTCCATTAAGGAAAGCTGTCTTGACGTCCATTTGCCAAATCTCTAGATCTAAAGATGCTGCAATGGATAAGAGTATCCTAATGGATTTAAGCATGGCAACAGGAGAGAAGGTTTCCTCGTAATCGATACCTTCTTTCTGTGTATACCCTTTAGCTACCAATCTAGCTTTAAAGGTTTCCACCTTTCCATCCATACCTCTTTTCCTCTTGTATACCCACTTGCACCCAATGGGTTTTATCCCTTTAGGCAAGTCTACAAGGGACCAGACTTTGTTATCGAACATAGATTCAATCTCAGATTGCATTGCCTTTTGCCAATGGCGACTATCAACATCCTCCATAGCTTCCTTGTACGTGTAGGGATCATCGTCGTCGGGAGATTCTCCACTGATTCTCCCAGACCGATGTATCTTTCGGGTTGTGTTTAACCCTCCCACTACGACGAGGAATGGTAGGTTGTTGATCTTGTGTTGGATCGGAACTTACAATTGGGTTAGGTTGTGTAACCTCTCGTGGAATTGTATCTCCTGACATCTCATTCAGGACAATTCTACTTCTAGGCACAAAATCATTCATATAGTCCTTTTCCAGAAATTTAGCATTTGTCGAAACAAATACTTTAAGATCTGAAGGACTATAGAAATAATATCCTTTAGTTTCTTTTGGATACCCTACAAATATACATGTTTCCGAACGGGACTCCATCTTTTCTGTCTTTCCTTTTAACACATGCGCAGGACAACCAAATATCCTTAAGTGTTGTAAACTAGGCTTGCGCCCAGTCCACAACTCATGCGGTGTTTTAGGAACAGACTTAGATGGTACATCGTTTAGAATGTATATAGCAGTTTGTAAAGCA
Organism: Acer saccharum; assembly: GCA_030490815.1. NCBI lineage: Eukaryota > Viridiplantae > Streptophyta > Magnoliopsida > Sapindales > Sapindaceae > Acer > Acer saccharum. The sequence continues at coordinate 18,554,086 of CM059871.1, forward strand.
TATCCCCAAAAAGAAATAGGAAGTGTTGAATAACTCAACATAGACCTAACCATATCCAAAAGAGTTCTATTTCTCCTTTCTGCTACCCCATTCTGTTGAGGTGTACCTGGTGCAGAAAACTGAGAAACTATCCCATTATCAATAAGATATTGCTGAAACTCACCAGATAGATATTCTCCACCACGATCAGATCTCAAGATTTTTATGTGTTTCTCAAGCTGATTTTCCACTTCAGCTTTGAATGTTTTGAACATGTCAAAAGCATCCGACTTATGTCGCATGAGATACACATAACCAAATCTCGAGTAATCATCTGTGAAGGTGATGAAGTACTCATATCCACCTCTAGCTTGAATGCTCATAGGTCCACATACATCAGTGTGTATCAATCCTAAACATTCAGTGGCTCTTGCACCTTTGGCAGAGAACGACCTTTTGGTCATTTTACCTTCCAAACAAGATTCACAAGTTGGTAGATCATCAACCTTTAAGTCACTTAAAGGTCCGTCACTTACCAATCTTTTAATCCTATTAAGGTTAATATGACCTAGGCGTAAATGCCAAAGGTAGGTTTCATCTATTGATAATTTTACTCTTTTATGATTAGGTTCCGTTAATTCTGTGTCTAACGAGTGAGAGATATTTCTATGCAAAAAGTATAGACCGTTTTCCAATGTACCTTGGCAAATAATTTTGTCATTCTTACTAATAATAAAAACTTTATTAAAAGTAACCGAATATCCAAATTTATTCAAACAAGAAACTGAAATTAAATTCCTCTTGAATTGAGGTACATAATAAACGTCTATTAAATCTAAATGCCTTTAGAATCCAAATAAACTCTAATATCTCCCACTGCACTTGCAGACACTAACGTTCCGTTGCCCAAGCGCAAATTGATTTCATTCTTATTCAACTTTCTCCTTTCTTGGAACCCCTGTAAGGAATAGCAAACATGATTTGTGGTTCCAGAGTCTATGATCCAAGAATCTGTAGAATCTGCCAGAAAACATGTTTCAAGATAATTAATATTACCTTGTTCCTTCTTGTTCTGGGACTTTGGGCAATTTCTTTTCCAATGTCCCTTTTCACCACAAAAGGAGCACTTCCCTTTGATCTTGGTTACTTTCTTGGTCTCCTTCTTGGTAGGCCCAAGTTGCTTTTTCTTCTGTTGTTCCTTGACCTTTTGACGGGCCTTAACAGTAGCAACTTTACCAACCATATGAATCTGAGATTCATAAGTAGGAGCAGGTGGTTTAGGAGCAGACAGAATAAACTTTGTTTTTCAGCTTGCAGCAACAACCCAATTTTCCTTTTCCATGTGACATAATTACCGGTTAAATTATTATCTTTTAAGATGTTCATTAGGGATGGGGTCATGATTTCTGAATATAACAAAATTATATGAGTAAATATCATGATAAAGCACTTTCGAATATTTATCTTGATTTAAATAAATAACTCAATCATAAAAATTCAACGGTGATCCAACACCCATAAATGTTACGCCTCCTTTGGGAGTTCGCACCATTTACTAGTTAGACTAGGTCCCACCTAATTGTTAACATAACAACCAGCGTTTTCAATTTTAGCCTTGCAATTTTATTGACAAGAACTCTTGGGAGGATATCAATAAAATTACATTGAGTGTGTTACCAAGATATCGACCCTCAATTTTCTCTCACGAAAATCCCTCCTTGGGGAGTAGATCTCGTTTGAGTCCATTGTCTAGTCTATCCTTGTAAGGAAGTATATTGCTAAATTCCATTCATGGACGCCCCTTGGGGGGATTACCAATAAATAATAAAGCTCAACTAACCTTGGAGGCCATAGGTGTTACAAAAACACCTTCTCCCACTCAATTATTTAAGGCGTGTGATTAAATCCCATAGAATGATTTACCAAGTTATCTAGATGCCAATTTAGATACCTAAATCATTCAATGCATGTTCATACCAAAAGAGATATATGAGTGGCACTCCTATTCTATATGTCATGTTATCATACAATAACAAATATTGTAATATTTATGCAAAAAATAATAGCAACAATTTTGGTCCATCCTAGAAAAGCAAGTAAATTACAATTGTCAGGAATACAAGATCTTCAGGTGGCCATCAACCATATCGCATCCCTCGGCCTCCTCCCATGGGCGTGCACAGCCCACAACCCCACAAAGGGGCTGCCATGCGCAGCCCATGAGGCCACACAAGGCTGCCGTGCGCAGCCCACCAAGATTTGGGCTTGCCATGCGCAGCCCAATCCACTCCTAGGGTGCGTACGGTGCTCGTTCTTGGTTCCGGTTGCTTCCTTTTCTTCATGTCTTCGAATCTTCAATACCCGAATACATTACAGCAGTATTTAAACAAATTAAAATACTGCAGTATTTTTTTTTTTTTTTAATCACTGCAGTATATTACAAAAAAAACTGCACTAGAATAAATAAAAAAAACTGCAGTAAAAACTGCACTTAAAATAAAATAAAAATAAAAAACTTAGCAACTACCAAGAAGGAATTATGGCGATAATAGACCACCCTTCTTGTTACAATTCCGAAACAAAAATACATTGAAATTCTAGGATCAAAATGAGCAAAACAATCACTAACAACATAAACTATATAAATCCATACATCCAATGTAATTATATATGAGAATACCTAGAGTGCCATCTCTTTCTAAACATGCATAATCACAATAAAAAGAAATAGATTCATGTATATATACGTTAATTAATTAAAGGGTACAACCAAGGCTCTGATACCAATTGTAGGGAAAAATACAGTCAACATAGCGGAAGCGAGACTAAAAACGAGTTTAGTATAGTTTAAAATTTTTCCATAATTTGAACCTTAACCCTCTAATTAATTAACATATAATACTAAAGATATCATACCTTTGTCGCGTGATCCGATTGACATTGCGTCGATGGTAATCCGCAAGATCTTCCAATCCAATCACGAACGTGAATCACCTAGGAGCGTGGTCTCCCTTCTCTTTGAATTGTGTACCTGATGATGGATTAACAAAACTTTTTCTTTTTCGTTAGTCACAACAAATTCCAAGAGGCTACAAAGAATGTTCCGGTCACTTTTGAATTCACAATCGTTAGATCGAAACTCGCGTGAACCTTATTCGAAATTGTGCACAAAACCTTTTGATATAAAAGTTACTAGTGCACTATCGAAATAATAACAAACTTTTCTCTCTTTTCCTCTTGGCCGAATTCTCACACTAGTCTAAGAGTTGGATTCTATTGTTCTCAAGCAAAAGAAAAAACTCTCAAGCCAAAGACCTAGGGTTCTTGAAAATATACAAAGAATATATATATAGTGGCCGAATTCTTGCCTATTAAAACATATAAGTTAGTGCAGCGAAATCTGCACCTTACAAATATATCAACTATGTGCAGCGAAATCTGCACCTTATAAATATATAACTTTGTGCAGCGAAATCTGCACCTTACAAATATATAAGTATATATATATCTATGATTCTGCATGCCACATATATTTCTAATATCTATACTAATATATATTCCGGCTCAAGTGCCACATATATTTATAATATATATTGTATTTATATTTCCGAAATACTTTGCTCCATATATATTATATATATATATATATATATATATATATATAAATATATTAGCTATATATATCATGTGGCTGAAAATCTTCTACCATGTAGGATTTGTGTCTTTTGACTTAAATCCTAACCCTAGGTAGATTTCCTTAGAATTCCAAACCCTAATCCAACTCTTTAGTGTATTTGTGACTATATAAAAGACTTCCTTATTTGACTAGATAAATAAATCCCTTATTTATCTACTTACCAAATAAAGTCTTTTATTTTAATTATACTACCACAATAGTATACTACTAAGAAACATATTTCCTAGTCAGAAAAAGATTTTGGTTCTTAATTAAATAATTAATCAATCAATTAATTAATTCTCATTTAATTAAATAATAAAATAAAACAATATAATATCATATATATATATCTCGGCCATGTGCCATATATATTAATATATCTATATATTGTTTTTCTATTTTATTAAATCCATTGGACCTTAATAAAAGGCCCACATGTGAACCAGACCCATTCTTACTAAAAGAAACAAGCCCACATGCCTTTCATTAATATATTAATATAATTGATCAGCCCATTAAATAAATAATGTGCAAATTATATTCTTAATATATTAAATACAATTCTAGATGGACCCATAAATTGGTCCGGTAGAATATATCAAGTGATCCATGCAAGTCCGTGTGGATTGGGGATCTTGGCGGGCCTATCTAAATTTAAGCTCCAATAGACATAACCCAATCACAATCAACAAATGATTCACTTAGGTTCAATCTATTAATTTTAGTTCATTCCACTAAAGAACTAAAATTGTACTCTTAAATAAAGATGGAATAAGTAAATGATTCTCATTCATACCCTAGACAATCTTATAGGAGATGGTGTATCCTCGTGAAGAATATCAGTAATCGCCAAGAGCTCATAGACCGCCTATAGCTCTTCAAGTTACCATATTTCCTCATATGACCACATTTTGAACTTGGATATTTTGACTTGTCCAGAAGCCATGTTTCAATAGACACTATTGAAAACTTAACGTTAAGATTCAATATCCAATACCTCAAAACATCCATATGATGATATTCTACTCTCATTTAATAAATGGAGCCACGATGTCCATATCTATAAATGAAGTCCTCTATCGATTAACAAATGAATATCACCAAACTATCGAGGATAGACTATGCTATATAATCGTACTCATTGATAACTCAAATGATACCACTTGTAACCATAAGTCCATCATTTATCTCAGGATTAAGATAGACTCTCTGATTGTCCTGATAATGAAAAGACTATTATCTATTGACGGTTCTAGATAAAGTATTTCATTGTGATCCAGTTCAATGCACCCAGTGCACTAGATTCTTTTACTCGAAGACCCTCCGATGATTTTAGACTCATCATAACTCATTTGATCCCACTCAAATGCTAGCAAAAGAATTCTACAACTTCAACAAGATAAAGGTGCCCAACCTTTAACTTAAGTTGTGAACATTATTCAAGACTAACTAAAGAATTGTGTCTACCTCATACATATCCAGATGTACGAACAATTCTTCTTTTCTCATAGTCTTTTGACCTTATGATTATTTACTTTTGACAATTATAATAATTAAACTATAAATGCTATAAGATTTATTAAACCAGAAATCACATTATTAATATGAATAGATTGTCAAAACACTATTACACTCTTGCTATTGAGCATAATCCTAACAGCCAAATGTTAGCTACTTCCACACATTTGGAAGCAAATGCTACATTTTAAATGACCGTGATCAACTTGGAAAATTTGATGTTAAGAGTGATAAGGGTATCTTTATTGGCTATGCCTTGAATAGTAGAGCCTATAGAGTTTTCAACTTGAAGACTCGAACCGTCATGGAATCATCCAATGTTGTCATTGATGATACTAGGCTCAAGTCTAATGACCATGAGGAGGAGGAAGTTTTAGAGGATGACTCTCCTTTAGAGAGGGTTGTAGTGACTCCCAATGTTGGGACGTCCAATGACAATAATGAGGTCACACAACCTATTACTAGAGTCCCTCTTTTAGACTCTAATGAACCCGTTCCATGGGTTAGAAGACTCCATAGAAAAGAAGATGTTATTAGAGATGTGAATGAGGGTGTTAGGACTAGGCGTCAAATAGCTAATCTCATTAGCTTTACATGCTACTGTTAGGATTATGCTCATAGCAAGAGTGTAATGTTTAATTAACATCTTTTCATATTATAAGTGATTTCTGGTTTAACAAATCGTATAGCATTTATTTTAATATTATAATTGTCAAAGTAAATAATCATAGGTCTAAAGACTATGAGAAAAGAAGAATTGTTCGTACATCTGATGTGGTAACACCATTCTTTAGTTAGTCTTGAATAATGTTCACAACTTAAGTTAAAGGTTGGGCACCTTATCTTGTTAAAGTTGTAGAATTCTTTTGCTAGCATTTGAGTGGGATCAAATGAATATGATGAGTCTAAAATCATCGGAGTGTCTTCGAGCAAAGGATCTAGTGCACTGGGTGTATTGAACTGGGTCACATGAAAAGCTTTATCTAGAACGTCAATAGATAATAGTCTTTTCATTATCAGGACAATCAGAGAGTCTATCTTAATCCTGAGATAAATGGACTTATGGTTGCAATGATATCATTTGAGTTATCAATGAGTACGATTATATCGCATAGTCTATCCTCGATAGTTTGGTGATTCATTTGTTAATCGATAGAGGACTTCATTTATAGATATGGACATCGTGGCTCCATTTATTAAATGAGAGTATAATTCATCATAATGGATGTTTTGAGGTAATTGGATATAAATCTCAACGTTGAGTTTTCGATAGTGTCTATTGAAAACATGGCTTCTGGACAAGTCAAAATATCCAAGTTCAACGTGGTCATATGAGTAAATATGGTAACTTGGAGAGTTATAGGCGGTCTATGAACTCTTGGCGATTACTGATATTAATCACGAGGATACATTTTCTCCAATATGATTGTCTAGGGTATGAATGAGGAACATCTTCCTTTTCTATCTTTATTAAGAGTTCTTTTAGCTCTTTAGTGGAATGAGTTAAAATTAATGGATCGGACCTAAGTGAATCATTTGTTGATTGTGATTAGTTATGTCTATTGAAGCTTAAATTTAGATGGCCCGCCAAGATCCCCAATCCACACGGACTTGCATGGATCACTTGATATATTCTACCGGACCAATTTAAGGGTCCATCTAGAATTGCATTTAATATATAGAATATAATTTGCACATTATTTATGTATGGGCTGCTCAATTATATTAATATATTAAAATGACATGTGGGCTTGTTTCTTTAGTAAGAATGGGTCTGGTTCACATATGGGCTTTTTTTTAAAGTCCAATGGATTAAATGAAATAAGAAAATATATATAGCCCATTTATTTGTGGGGCGGCAAGATGGTTTTTAACCTAATATTTATTTTGTTTCATTGTTTTAATTAAATAAGAATTAATTAATTTATTAATTAATTGTTTAATTAATAAATTGGGCCCTTTATCTTGTTAAGTTGTAGAATTCTTTTGCTAGCATTGAGTGGGATCAAATGAGATATGATGATCTAAAATCATCGAGTGTCTTCAAGCAAAAGGATCTAGTGCACTGGGTGTATTGAACTGGGTCACAATGAAAAGCTTTATCTAGAACCGTCAATAGATAATAGTCTTTTCATTATCAGGACAATCGGAGAGTCTATCTTAATCCTGAGATAAATGATGGACTTATGGTTGCAAGTGATATCATTTGAGTTATCATGAGTACGATTAATCGCATAGTCTATCCTTGATAGTTTGGTGATATTCATTTGTTAATCGATAGAGGACTTCATTTATAGATATGGACATCGTGGCTCCATTATTAAATGAGAGTATAATACCATCATATGGATGTTTTGAGGTAATTGGATATTAAATCTCAACGTTGAGTTTCGATAGTGTCTATTGAAAACATGGCTTCTGGACAAGTCAAATATCCAAGTTCAAAACGTGGTCATATGAGTAATATGGTAACTTGGAGAGTTATAGGCGGTCTATGAACTCTTGGCGATTACTGATATTAATCACGAGGATACATTTTCCCAATATGATTGTCTAGGGTATGAATGAGGAACATCTTTCTTTTCTATCTTTATTTAAGAGTTCAGTTTTAGTTCTTTAGTGGAGAGTTAAAATTAATGGATCGAACCTAAGTGAATCATTTGTTGATTGTGATTAGGTTATGTCTATTGAAGCTTAAATTTAGATGGCCCGCCAAGATCCCCAATCCACACGGACTTGCATGGATCACTTGATATATTCTACTGGACCAATTTAAGGGTCCATCTAGAATTGCATTTAATATATTAAGAATATAATTTGCACATTATTTATGTAATGGGCTGCTCATTATATTAATATATTAATGAATGACATGTGGGCTTGTTTCTTTTAGTAAAATGGGTCTGGTTCACATGTGGGCTTTTTATTTAAAGTCCAATGGATTAATGAAATAAGAAAATAATATATACCCATTTATTTAAGTGGGCGGCAAGATGGTTTTTCCTAATATATATTTTGTTTCATTGTTTTAATTAAATAAGAATTAATTAATTGTTTAATTAAGAAACAAATCTTTTTTGAATAGGAAATATGTTTCCTAGAGTTATACTATTGGTAGTAGTATACTAAAAGTAAAAGACTTATTTGGTAAGAAAATAAATAATAAGGTTTATTTATTTAATCAAAGAAGGAAGTCTTTGAGATAGTCACAAATACACTAAAGAGTTGGATTAGGGTTTGGAATTCTAAGGAAATCTACCTAGGGTTGGGATTTAAGTCAAAAGACAATCCTATATGGTAGATGATTTTGGCCACAATATATAATATATTAAATATATAAGGCCTAAAATATAGAATCATGCATGCAGTATTTATTCATATATACATATATATATATATATTGTTATAGGCGTGCAGGATTAGTTAACTTTATATAGGCGTGCAGCATTAGTTAACTTTAATATAGGCGTGCAGCATTTATGCAATATATATGTTGAATATAATATATATTATTTTGTGGGTTGAATTCGGCTAACCCTAATTGCAAGGCTTGAGTTTTTCTTTTGGCTTAAAAAAATAGAATCCAACTCTAGTGATTAGTGTGTGTGATTTCAACTAAAAACATAAAAGAGTGAATAGATTATTCTTGATGGTACACTAATTGTTTGTTCATCAATAAGCTTGTGTGTACAACATCGATTTAGGTTCACGCGAGTTTCGATCATTAGATTGAGAACTCCAAAAGTGACCGGAATAATCTTAGTCTTCTTTTGATTGTTTTGTGACTAACAAAAGAAAAAGAACAGTTTGTTTGTCCATTCTCAGGTTTGCAATTCAAAGAAAAGGGAGACCACGCTCCTAGGTGATTCACGTTCGTGCTAGTATTGAAGATCTTGCGGATTACCATCGACGTAAGTCAATCGGATCACGACAAAAGGTATTCTTCTTTTGTTGATTATATGTATGTTTAATTAATTAAAGGGTTAAGGTTCATAAAAGGGAAAATTTAAAAGTTACTAAATCTATTTTTTAGTCTCGCTTCCGCTGCGTGTACTACGGTATTTTTTCCTACATTGGTATCAGAGCCTTGGTTGAACCCTTTTAATTAATTAACGTATATACGTGGATCTATTTCTTTTTATTGTGATTATGCATGTTTATAAAGATGGCACTCTAGGTATTCGCATACATAATTACATGTGATGTATGGATTTATATATGTTTTATGTGGATTGTTATTGCTCGATTTTGGTCCTAGATTTTCAATGTATTTTTGTATGGAATTGTAACAAGAAGGGTGGTCTATCATCGCCATAATTCCTTCTTGGTAGTTGCTAGGTTTTATTATTTTTTTTATATAGGTGCAGTATTTTTTTTAATACTACTGCAGTTTTTTTATTTTATTTTTTAGTGTGCAGTTTTATTTTGTAAATATACTGCAGTAAATAAAAAAAAAAATTAATACTGCAGTATTTTTTATTTATACTGCCGTAATATATTTAAGTGTTGAAGATTCGAAGACACGAAGAAACACGAAGCAACCGGAACCGAGACGAGCACCGTGCGCACCCTAGGAGTGGATTGGGCTGCGCATGGCAAGCCCAAACTTGGTGGGCTGCGCACGGCAGCCCTGGGTGCGCAGCCCCTTTGTGGGGTTGTGGGTTGTGCCACGCCCATGGGGTTGGGGCCGAAGGATGAGCGTATGGTTGATGGGCCACTTGAAGATCTTGTATTCCTAAACAATTGTACTTACTTGTTTTTCTAGGATGGGCCAAAATTGTTGCTATTTAATTTATGCTTAAATATTACAATATTTGTTATGTATGATAACATGACATATAGAATGAGTGCCATTCATATATCTCTTTTGGTATGAACATGCATTGAATGATTTAGGTATCTAAATTGGCATCTAGATAACTTGGTAAATCATTCTATGGGATTTAATCACACGCCTTAAATAATTGAGTAGGAGAAGGTGTTTTTTGTAACACCTATGGCCTCCAAGGTTAGTTGAGCTTTATTATTTATTGGTAATCCCCCCAAGGGGCGTCCATGAATGGAATTTAGCAATATACTTCCTTACAAGGATAGACTAGACATGGACTCAAATGAGATCTACTCCCCAAGGAGGGATTTTCGTGAGAGAAAATTGAGGGTCGATATCTTGGTAACCACTCAATGTAATTTTATTGATATCCTCCCAAGAGTTCTTGTCAGTAAAATTGCAAGGCTAAAATTGAAAACGCTGGTTGTTATGTTAACAATTAGGTGGGACCTATCTAACTAGTAAATGGTGCGAACTCCCAAAGGAGGCGTAACATTTATGGGTGTTGGATCACCGTTGAATTTTATGATTGAGTTATTTGTTAGGATTCCCGTTGTGTTTAATTGGCTTATTTCGTGATCAAACCACATGTGGGGATGCTTTGTAAGGGTAGCTTAGATGTTGTGTTATTGCTTAGGCCCTTTTGAAGACCTCACTATTGACAAGCACCAAAGGTAATATTCTAAGTGCTTACTTGTCTTGAAGAGATAGATGCACACCTCACAACTCATGCATATGTTTAATCCTTATATGTTGTGTGTCTTTTATGTGTGCCTTAATGCTCATTAACATCTCTTCTTGCATGTTAGTTTGATTGCATCTTGCATATCCAATTGCCTTGTCATGCTTAGACTTAGGATTGCATTTTTGCACTGGGCGCCCCCAATAGCGCTGTACAGAAGCGCTGTACGAACAGCGCCCATTGAGCGCTGTTCAGACCTGATCGATTTAATCGGTCGCTGTTGGGTCGCTGTTGGGGCGCTGTACGTGGCGCGGTACAGAGCGCTGTACGTACAGCGCCACTCTGTTTCCTCGTGAAAACAGAGCAAGGGCGCTGTACAGGCGCTGTACAATGGCGCTCTACGTACAGCGCCCAAGGCAAATAGTGGGCAAACTTATCAAAACGACCACACTTTGTTTTGGCCCCCTATATATATGCCACTTTGACTTTAGGTCAATTACAAGAGTTCATATTCAGATTTCATACTTAGGATATTTTTCAAAGAGAAGAAAAATTCCAAGAACTCATTTTTAATTACTCAAACACCTTTTCCATGATCATCAATCATCATCTAGCATCATCTTAGATCATCTAGATGACATATTGCATGGATTCTTCATCATACTTGCTTGGTAAGCTTTTCACTAATATCTTACATATTTTGTGTTTATTTTATCTAGCAATCTCAATTAATTACTTGATTGTTTTTTGTATGCTTTAGATACAAAATTGAGATTAGTATGATGTATGTTTGAGAAGTTGTATTGTGCTAGCATATTAGGTTTTGTACTTGATATTGATTAGCTTAACTATTTGACATGTCATTTAGTTTTGATATCTAGGATTGCTCTTAATTGCATATTAATCATCTTAGATAAGCATATAGGGTTTCCCTTGCTCTATGTTGCATTTTGGATATTTTCATATATTCACTTAGGGTTGTATTCTCTTCAAGAGAAGCTAAGTCTTGTGTGTAGCAATCGGGATTAGGTTGCTTAGATCGCAAGCAAAATCGGACTAGGTTCACTCATACCGGGATTAGGTAGTGTGTGATTACTTCCGGGATTAGGTTGTAATCGTTTGCACATTTAGTGGATTCGAGGTTCGAGTGTGGCTTACTTACATAGCCCGTGGTTTTTCCCGTGAGGGTTTCCACGTAAAAATCAAGTGTCAATTTAATTTCCGCACCATATTACACTTGCTTGCTTATTTTATCTTGAGGGTAATTTCGTAATTTTGACTAACACGAAAAATTGGGTAAAAAGCGTAAAATCTATTCATCCCCCCTCTAGATAGTTTTATACACACCGTGCTATATTTAGTATCATTATTTATTTAATTCAAGATAAATATTTAAAAGTGCTTTATCATGATTATTTACTTAATATGTTTTGTTATATTCAGAAATCATGACCCCATCCCTAATGAACATCTTAAAAGATAATTTTTTAACCGGAAATAATTATGTCACATGGAAAAGGAAAATTGGGTTGTTGCTGCAAGCTGAAAACATAAGTTTATTCTGTCTGCTCCTAAACCACCTGCTCCTACTTGAATCTCAGATTCATATGATTGGTAAAGTTGCTACTGTTAAGACCCGTCAAAAGGTTAAGGAACAATATAAGAAAAGCAACTTGGGCCTACCAAGATGGAGACCAAGAAAGTAACCAAGATCAAAGGGAAATACTTCCTTTGTGGTGAAAAGGGACATTGGAAAAGAAATTGCCCAAAGTCCCAGAACAAGAAGGAACAAGGTAATATCAATTATCTTGAAACATGTTTTCTGGTAGATTCTACAGATTCTTGGATCATAGACTCTGGAGCCACAAATCATGTTTGCTATTCCTTACAGGGGTTCCAAGAAAGGAGAAAGTTGAATAAATGAAATCAACTTGCGTTTGGGCAACGTAACGTTTGTCTGCAAGTGCAGTGGGAGATATTAGAGTTTATTTGGATTCTATAAGGCATTTAGATTTGATAGACGTTTATTATGTACCTCAATTCAAGAGAAATTTAATTTCAGTTTCTTGTTTGAATAAATTTGGATATTCGGTTACTTTTAATAAGTTTTTATTATTAGTAAGAATGACAAATTATTTACCAAGGTACATTGGAAAATGGTCTATACTTTTTGCATAGAAATATCTCTCACTCGTTAGACACAGAAATAACGGAACCTAATCATAAAAGAGTTAATTATCAATAGATGAAACCTACCTATGGCATTTATGCCTAGGTCATATTAACCTTAATAGGATTAAAAGATTGGTATGTGACGGACCTTTGAGTGACTTAAAGGTTTGATCTACCAACTTGTGAATCTTGTTTGGAAGGTAAAATGACCAAAAGGTCGTTCTCTGCCAAAGGTGCAAGAGCCACTGAATGTTTAGGATTGATACACACTGATGTATGTGGACCTATGAGCATTCAAGCTAGAGGTGGATATGAGTACTTCATCACCTTCACAGATGATTACTCGAGATTTGGTTATGTGTATCTCATGCGACATAAGTCGGATGCTTTTGACATGTTCAAAACATTCAAAGCTGAAGTGGAAAATCAGCTTGAGAACACATAAAAATCTTGAGATCTGATCGTGGTGGAGAATATCTATCTGGTGAGTTTCAGCAATATCTTTGATAATGGGATAGTTTCTCAGTTTTCTGCACCAGGTACACCTCAACAGAATGGGGTAGCAGAAAGGAGAAATAGAACTCTTTTGGATATGGTTAGGTCTATGTTGAGTTATTCAACACTTCCTATTTCTTTTTGGGGATATGCTTTACAAACTGCTATATACATTCTAAACGATGTACCATCTAAGTCTGTTCCTAAAACACCGCATGAGTTATGGACTGGGCGCAAGCCTAGTTTACACACTTAAGGATATTTGGTTGTCCTGCGCATGTGTTAAAAGGAAACAGAAAAGATGGAGTCCCGTTCAGAAACATGTATATTTGTAGGGTATCCAAAAGAAACTAAAGGATATTATTTCTATAGTCCTTCAGATCTTAAAGTATTTGTTTCGACAAATGCTAAATTTCTGGAAAAGGACTATATGAATGATTTTGTGCCTAGAAGTAGAATTGTCCTGAATGAGATGTTAGGAGATACAATTCCACGAGAGGTTATACAACCAAACCCATTGTAAGTTCCGATCCAACACAAAATCAACAACCTACCATTCCTCGTCGCAGTGGGAGGGTTAGAACACAACCCGAAAGATATATTGGTCTGGGAATCAGTGGAGAATCTCCCGGACGACGATGATCCCTATACGTACAAGGAAGCTATGGAGGATGTTGATAGTCGCCATTGGCAAAAGGCAATGCAGTCTGAGATTGAATCTATGTTCGATAACAAAGTCTGGTCCCTTGTAGACTTGCCTAAAGGGATAAAACCCATTGGGTGCAAGTGGGTATACAAGAGGAAAAGAGGTATGGATGGAAAGGTGGAAACCTTTAAAGCTAGATTGGTAGCTAAAGGGTATACACAGAAAGAAGGTATCGATTACGAGGAAACCTTCTCTCCTGTGGCCATGCTTAAATCCATTAGGATACTCTTATCCATTGCAGCATCTTTAGATCTAGAGATTTGGCAAATGGACGTCAAGACAGCTTTCCTTAAAGGAAGTCTTGACGAAAGCATCTACATGATGAAACCAGAGGGATTCATTGAAAAAGGCCAAATGGAAAAGGTATGCAAGTTGCAGAAATCCATAATGGATTAAAGCAAGCATCCAGATCCTGGAACATAAGGTTCGATCAAGCTGTCAAAGGTTTTGGATTTATTCAGAATCCTGACGAACCTTGTGTATACAAAAGGATTAAAGGCGACAAGTTGGTTTTCCTGATTCTTTATATTGATGATATACTACTCATTGGAAACGATGTAGGTGTATTGACATCAGTAAAAGAATGGTTAGCAAAACAATTTGATATGAAGGACTTAAGAGAAGCAAGTTTTATTCTAGGTATCCAAGTAATAAGGGATAAAAAGAATAGAACGATTGCATTATCCCAAGCTTCATACATAGACAAGATCTTGTCTAGGTTTTCCATGCAGGATTCCAAGAAAGGTATGTTACCTTTCAGACATGGAATCAAGCTTTCTAAGGAACAAGTTCCTAAGAATGAGCATGAAGAGCAATTCATGAGTAGAGTTCCATATGCCTCGGCAGTTGGAAGTCTCATGTATGCAATGCTCTGTACTAGACCAGATATTCGTTTTGCTATTGGCATAGTTAGCAGGTTTCAATCGAAACCTGGTCCTGATCACTAGACGGCAGTCAAGCATATTTTCAAGTATCTCAAGAGAACGAGAGATAATATGCTTGTATACTCTGGAGGGGATTTGATTCCTGTTGGGTATACAGATTCTGATTTCCAATCAGATTCTGACTCTAGAAAATCCACATCAGGGGCTGTGTTTATTATTGGAGGAGGCAGTTATATGGAGGAGTATCAAGCAATCTTGTATTGTTGATTCCACCATGGAAGCTGAGTATGTTGCTGCATGCGAGGCTGCCAAAGAGGCTGTTTGGCTCCGCCAATTCTTGATTGACTTGGAAGTGGTTCCTAGTGCGAATAAGCAGATCATTATCTACTATGACAACAGTGGAGCAGTGGCTAATTCGAAAGAACCAAGAAGTCACAAGAGAGGTAAACACATTGAAAGAAAGTATCATCTTTTAAGGGAGATTGTTCAAAGAGGTGACGTGACGATTACCAAAATCGCGTCAGCAGAAAATCTAGCGGATCCCTTCACAAAGGCTCTACCTCAGAAGAGTTTCGATGGGCATCTAGAGAACATGAGCCTGAGAGATATGACACATTAGCTATAGTGCAAGTGGGAGATTGTTAGGATTATGCTCAATAGCAAGAGTGTAATGTTGTAATTAACAATCTTTTTCATATTAATAAAGTGATTTCTGGTTTAACAAATCGTATAGCATTTATAGTTTAATATTATAATTGTCAAAGTAAATAATCACAAGGTCTAAAGACTATGAGAAAAGAGAATTGTTCGTACATCTAGATATGTATGTGGTAGACACAATTCTATAGTTAGTCTTGAATAATGTTCACAACTTAAGTTAAAGGTTGGGCACCTTTATCTTGTTAAAGTTGTAGAATTCTTTTGCTAGCATTTGAGTGGGATCAAATGAGATATGATGAGTCTAAAATCATCGGAGTGTCTTCGAGCAAAAGGATCTAGTGCACTGGGCGTATTGAACTAGGTCACAATGAAAAGCTTTATCTAGAACCGTCAACAGATAATAGTCTTTTCATTATCAGACAATCGGAGAGTCTATCTTAATCCTGAGATAAATGATGGACTATGGTTGCAAGTGATATCATTTGAGTTATCAATGAGTACGATTATTTCGCATAGTCTATCCTCGATAGTTTGGTGATATTCATTTGTTAATCGATAGAGGACTTCATTTATAGATATGGACATCGTGGCTCCATTTATTAAATGAGAGTATAATATCATCATATGGTGTTTGAGGTAATTGGATATTAAATCTCAACGTTGAGTTTTCGATAGTGTCTATTGAAAACATGGCTTCTGGGCAAGTCAAAATATCCAAGTTCAAAACGTGGTCATATGAGTAAATATGGTACTTGGAGAGTTATAGGCGGTCTATGAACTCTTGGCGATTACTGATATTAATCACGAGGATACATTTTCTCCAATATGATTGTCTAGGGTATGAATGAGGAACATCTTCCTTTTCTATCTTTATTTAAGAGTTCAGTTTTAGCTCTTTAGTGGAATGAGTTAAAATTAATGGATCGGACCTAAGTGAATCATTTGTTGATTGTGATTAGGTTATGTCTATTGAAGCTTAAATTTAGATGGCCCGCCAAGATCCCCAATCCACACGGACTTGCATGGATCACTTGATATATTCTACCGGACCAATTTAAGGGTCCATCTAGAATTGCATTTAATATATTAAGAATATAATTTGCACATTATTTATGTAATGGGCTGCTCAATTATATTAATATATTAATGAATGACATGTGGGCTTGTTTCTTTAGTAAGAATGGGTCTGGTTCACATGTGGGCTTTTTATTTAAAGTCCAATGGATTAAATGAAATAAGAAAATAATATATAGCCCATTTATTTAAGTGGGGCGGCAAGATGGTTTTTAACCTAATATATTATTTTGTTTCATTGTTTAATTAAATAAGAATGAATTAATTTATTAATTAATTGTTTAATTAAGAAACAAATCTTTTCTGAATAGGAAATATGTTTCCTAGAGTTATACTATTGGTAGTAGTATACTAAAAGTAAAAGACTTATTTGGTAAGAAAATAATAATAAGGTTTATTTATTTAATCAAATAAGGAAGTCTTTGAGATAGTCACAAATACACTAAGAGTTGGATTAGGGTTTGGAATTATAAGGAAATCTACCTAGGGTTGGGATTTAAGTCAAAAGACAAATCCTACATGGTAGATGATTTTGGCCACAATATAAATATATATTAAATATATAAGGCCTAAAATATAGATGTATATAATGCATGCAGTATTTATCATATATATATATATATATATATATATTGTTATAGGCGTGCAAGATTAGTTAACTTTATATAGGCGTGCAGCATTAGTTAACTTTAATATAGGCGTGCAGCATTTATGCAATATATATGTTGAATATATATATATATTATTTTGTGGGTTGAATTCGGCTAACCCTAATTGCAAGGCTTGAGAGTTTTTCTTTTGCTTAAAAAATAGAATCCAACTCTAGTGATTAGTGTGTGTTGATTTCAACTAAAAACATAAAAGAGTGAATAGATTATTCTTTGATGGTACACTAATTGTTTGTTCATCAATAAGCTTGTGTGTACAACATCGATTTAGGTTCACGCGAGTTTCGATCATTAGATTGAGAACTCAAAAGTGACCAGAATAATCTTAGTCTTCTTTGATTGTTTTGTGACTAACAAAAGAAAAAGACAGTTTGTTTGTCCATTCTCAGGTTTGCAATTCAAAAAAGGGAGACCACGCTCCTAGGTGATTCACGTTCGTGCTAGGATTGAGGATCTTGCGGATTACCATCGACAAAAGGTATTCTTCTTTTGTTGATTATGTATGTTTAATTAATTAAAGGGTTAAGGTTCATAAAAGGGAAAAATTTTAAAAGTTACTAAATCTATTTTTTAGTCTCGCTTCCGCTGCGTGTACTACGGTATTTTTCCCTACAGCTACATCTCTCAAATTGAACCCAAAAAGGTTGATGAAGCCTTGAATGATGAATTTTGGGTTCTTGCCATGCAAGAAGAGTTAAACCAATTCGAAATGAATGAGGTTTGGACTCTAGTTCCTAGGCCTAAAAGCTCACATGTGATAGGAACTAACTGGATTTATAGGAATAAATCCGATGAGAATGGCAACATAGTGTGGAACAAGGCTAGGCTTGTAGCACAAGGGTACTCTCAAATTGAGGGTATCGACTTTGAGGAGACATTTGCTCCCGTTGCCCATTTAGAGTCCATTAGGCTTTTCTTGTCCATTTCTTATGTGCACAAGTTCAAATTGCACCAAATGGATGTCAAGAGTGCCTTTCTCAATGACTTTTTGCAAGAGGAAGTGTTTGTTGAACAACCCAAGGGGTTTGTGGATGCACACCACCCCAACCATGTCTATCGCCTCAAGAAGGCACTATATAGGTTGAAACAAGCACTGAGGGCTTGGTATGAGCGCCTCACTCAATTTCTTGTTGACAATAACTACATAAGGGGTAGTGTTGACATGACACCATTCATCAAGAAAGACAATAATGAGCTTTCATAGCTCAAATCTATGTTGATGATATAGTGTTTGGCTCCACCAACAACACCAAGGTCTAACAATTTGTTGATGTTATATCTCATGAATTTGAGATGAGTCTTGTTGGTGAGCTAAGTTACCTTCTAGGTTTGCAAATTAGGCAATTAAATGATGGGATCTTCATTACCCAAGCCAAATATGCCAAAAACCTAGTGAAGAAGTTTGGTTTAGAGTGATACACCCATGAGTACCACTTTGAAGCTTAGCAAGGATGCAAGTGGAAAAAGTGTGGAACAAACTCTATATCGGGGCATGATAGGTAGCTTGCTTTATTTGACCGCAAGTAGGCCCGATATCTCTTTTAATGTGGGTGTGTGTGCTAGGTACCAAGCGGATCCTAAGGAGTCCCTTCTCTCTTCCGTAAAGAGAATCATTCGCTATGTGAATGGGACATCCAACTATGGGATTTGGTACTCTTTAGACACTAATGCTAGTCTTGTAGGCTTTAGTGATGCGGATTAGGCAGGAAATTGCGATGATAGGAAGAGCACATCGAGCGGTTGCTTCTTTCTAGGCAACAACTTGGTGTCTTGGTTTTGCAAGAAGCAAAACTCGATTTCCTTGTCCACGGCCGAGGCCGAGTACATAGCCGCGGGAGCGGATGCACACAACTCCTATGTATGAAGCAAATGCTAGTAGACTACGGATTCAACCAAGGTACACTCACTCTTTTTGTGATAACAGAGTTCCATTAATATTTCCAAGAATCCAGCACAACATTCTAGAACTAAGCATATTGACATCCGCCATCATTTCATTAGAGAGCTTGTTGAAAATAAATGCATAGTACTTTAACATGTAGGTACTAATGATCAACTTGCGGACCTATTTACTAAACCCTTAGATGCTACTCGATTTAAAACACTAAGTAGATCTATTGGGATATGTCTTGTGGAGTGATGAGTTTTTGTGATTGACCCCATATGGAGAACTCAAGCAAAGAGAGCTATTTGCATTCTTGTCACTTGCAAAAATTGAAATATCTTATGCTTCTTATTTTAATTGCTTGAGTAAGCTTGGTTGCACAGATTTATATAGTTTTCATTTCAATAAGTGTGAACCTTGCATGTTTACAATCCATGTCATATTTATGTTCAAACATGCATTTTTGGACTAGGAGATGTACATAGGAAATATGATTTGAATGACCTATAGTTATCTCTAGGACATGATGATTCTTTTATAACATGCTAATGTCAAATGACAAAGCATGAAATTCATATAACATGCTCACATGAAAAGCATGAATTGATGATTGCATATTCTTAAAATGCAAAACTTGTGTGAAAGCTTATGAGACTCAAAATGAATAAAGGATCTTGTATCTGTTCAAAGGAATTTATATTTCAAATGTCTCTCTTTCTTTATTGGTTGAACATGGCTACTATCATAAGGATATCTTATCCGGGAAAATCAAATAGGGTGCAAAGTCGCTCATGCCATGTTTCGCTTATAAAGTTGGATATAGTTGTTCTTAAATTGAAATCAATAAAATCTCTATATCCTTGCTTTTCTCATGACATTGGTGAAATTGGTTTGAATTCTTTTTAGAAACCTTTGTCATTTGCTTTGCCAAATACCATTGTATTTTGGACTTGAATGCTATATGTCTTGTATGCAAAGCATGTTTGATTCACACATTTTCTTCAAATAAATCTCCTTGTTTCTCTCCAATTCATTGAGATGCATAAAGTGACTTATATTGATTATGCAAATATCTTGCATACTACTATCTCTCGTTGCTATGAGTGACCCGGTTGGGGACTACTCCTTTGCCTATCATGACAAAAATGGGGAGTAGGATGGTAAGGGGAGTTGCAAATTGTAGTAGCAATTGTGCTTGTTGGGGAGAATATTCATTGAGGGGGAATAACCCATTGAGGGGGGCATTGCATACACATACATTGCATAATGTTGTGCCTAATCTTTTGATATGCAAATGCTTGTTTGTTTGTTCTCACTAGATTAATCTCACTCTTACTTGTTTGGAAAGTTTAGAAACTTTGTTTTTAGGGATTGATTATTCTACAAGAGATTGAAGACTTGAAGTTTTATTTTCTTATCTCTTTATAATGTAGATAATCATTGTTGTCCCGTAGTTTCTATTTATTTGTGAGGAATCAATGTGAGTGGTGGTTTTGTCACGAAATAGCCAAAGGGGGAGATTCTAAGGTTCCTATTTATGATTGGCTCATTTCGTGGACAACCACATGTTGGAGATTCTTTGTAAGGGTCTGTAAGGATTCCCGTTGTTCTTAAATTGGCTTATTTCGTGATCAAACCATAAATGGGGATACTTTGTAAGGGTAGTTTAAATGTTGTTGTTAGTGCATTAGGCCCTTTGAAGACCTCATTATTGACAAGCACCAAAGGTAATTTCTAAGTGCTTTCTTGTCTTGAAGAGATAGTTGCACACACTCACAACTCATGCATATGTTTAATCTTTGTATGTTGTGTTTCTTTTTGTTGTGCATAAATGATTATTTACATCTCTTCTTGCTTGATTTTATGATTGCATCTTGTGTTGAAAACATCATAGCATTTAGGCTTTTAGGATGCATCTTGTTTGACTTTGCACCCCTTGCATCATTGCATGTGGGATGCAAATTTTGGGGCTGTGCGCTGGTCCACCAGCGCCGGTCGACCAGCGCCGCTCACCGGCGCAAATCGCCCAGTGGCGCGCCGCTGGTCGTGCGCTGGTGTGGACCAGCGCCGGCCACCAGCGCCGATCGCCCAGTATGGCGCCGCTGGACTGGCGCTGGTGGCAGCGCCTGACGTCCAGCGCTCAAGCCAAAATTGGCTTGTGCGCTGGTCCTGCGCTGGTCCACCAGCGCACAGAGTATTTTTCTGGCGAGTTTTCAAAACGACCTCACTTCACTTATGGCCTCTATATATATGCTAACTTGATTTTAGGTCATTTACAAGAGTTCTTATTCATGCTTCATACTTAGGATATTTTTCAAGAGAAGAAAAATACACAAAGAACTCATTTTTAATTACTCAAACACAATTTCATGATCATCAATCATCATCTAGCATCATCTTAGATCATCTAGATGTCATCTAGCATGGAATCTTCATCATACTTTGCTTGGTAAGCTTTTCACTAATATCTTACATATTTTGTGTTTAATTTATCTAGCAAATCTCAATTATTACTTGATTGTTATTTTGTATGCTCTAGATACAAAATTGAGATTAGTATGATGTATGTTTGAGAAGTTGTATTGTGCTAGCATATTAGGTTTTATACTTGATATTGATTAGCTTAACTATTTGACATGTCATTTAGTTTTGATATCTAGGATTGTTCTTAATTGCATATTAATCATCTTAGATAAGCATATAGGGTTTCCCTTGCTCTATGTTGCATTTTGGATATTTTCATATATTCACTTAGGGTTGTATTCTCTTCAAGAGAAGCTAAGTCTTGTGTGTAGCAATCGGGATTAGGTTGCTTAGATCGCAAGCAAATTGGACTAGGTTCACTCATACCGGGATTAGGTAGGTGTGTGATTACTTCCGGGATTAGGTTGTAATCGTTTGCACATTTAGTGGATTCGAGGTTCGAGTGTGGCTTACTTACATAGCCCGTGGTTTTTCCCGTGAGGGTTTCCACGTAAAAATTCAAGTGTTAATTTAATTTCCGCACCATATTACACTTGCTTGTTTATATTATCTTGAGGGTAATTTCGTAATTTTGACTAACACGAAAAATTGGGTAAAAAGCGTAAAATCTATTCACCCCCCCTCTAGATAGCTTTATACACACCGTGGTATATTTAGTTTCAATTGGTATCAGAGCGGGTTCCTAGACATACATAGGTGATCCTTGCTTTATTTTGGTGTGTTTTGCATTTTGTGTGATTTTTGATTATTCATACATTTGCATTCATTTCATTCATTCATAAACACTATGAGTGGAAACGGTGGAAATGGTGGTGGCCACGAAGGAGCTTCTAGCACAAGGCCTCCACTTCTTACCGGTTTGAACTATTCCCAATGGAAAGGGAAGATGGAATCCTACATATGCCAAATTCATGACCGTGCATGGATGGCGGTGGAAGACGGATATGATCTCCCTATGATGACTCCCGCGGGTGGAGGACAAGATGTTTTGAAGCCTAAGGCGCAATGGAACGCGCAAGAGTTTGAGGCTTCTAAGTGGAATAGGAAGGCGATGCATGCCATTATGTGTGCCATGGATGAGAATCAGTACAAGCTTATTCAGAATACTCAAATTGCCAAAGTGGCATGGGACATCCTTCAAGTTGCACATGAGGGAACCGAGGTGGTGAAGGAGTCCAAGCTTCAAGTCCTCCAAACTCAATTTGAGTTACTTAGGATGGGAGAGGATGAATGCTTCAACGACTTCGAAATCAAATTGATGGACATAGTAAATCAAAGCCATCAACTCGGAGACCCGTATTCGGATAGGAGAGTCAAGCAAAAAATTATGAGATCTCTCCCCGATAGGTTTGAATCAAAGGTGACGGCCATAGAAGAAAATAGTGGCTACATGGATATGAAGCCAAGTGAGGTAATTGGGCGTCTCCTTGCATATGAGTCTAGGAAGGCTCCTAGCAACACTACTCCTCCTAAGAAGTCTAAAGGAATAGCTTTGAAAGCATCTAAGGATGAAAGGAGGCAAAGCATGAATCGGATGAAGACCTTGCCTTATTTGTGAAACGGTTCACAAGGTTATGGGGTTCAAGAAGAAGAAGGGATTTGGGTCAAGAGGACAAGATTTGAAGAAAAAGAGTTCCTTCAAGAAGTTTGAGCCTAGACAAGAGAGGACCGAAAGGAAAGGGGTCCGATGCTTTGAGTGTGGTGGGATTGGTCACTTTGCCCCCGAATGTGCGAATCACAATGAGAGGAAGAAGGGTAAAGTGATGGCCGCCACATGGAGTGGGAGTAGTGATGACTCCAATGAGGAAGATGAGTCTTCAAGTGAGGAAGAGCTCATGGCTAACTTCCTAGCTTTTGCATCTTCTCACAAGAGCAAAAGTGCTAGTGAAAAGGAAGATTTGAGTCAAGAGGAAATTGACTCTAGTGAAGAAGAAAGTGACTCCTCTTCTAGTTCCAAGAAGAAGTTTGTGGAGCAAAAGGTGCTTGCTAAATACCATGCCGAGTTCAATGATTTAGCACTTAAAAGCACAAGAAAGATTGAGAGGTTGAGAGAAGAAAACCTTGAACTTTCGGCTCACAATGACCACTTAAGTGAACAAGTGGAAAGATTGAAGAGGAGAGAGGATAAGTAATTGAGGAGTTAGACTTGTCCAAGAGAAGTGAAGAAGGCTTGAAGAGGGAACTTGTAGAAGCTAAAGGGTCCTTGGCTAGGATAGATTCTAGCACCAAGAAGCTTGATCATTTACTTGGTGTTGGAAAGAGTCCAAGTGACAAGAGAGGTCTTGGGTATGAAGATGGCAAGAAAATCTCAACCTCTAACAAGACCATATTTGTCAAGAGCTTGAAGAATGAAGAAACTTCATTTGTGCAACCTCCTAGAAAAGTTAGAAATAGGACAAAGTTCTAATGCACAAGTGAAAATGGGGCCAAGAAGGAAAACTCAAGCTCAACCTCCTAAGGTTCCTCAAGCCAACACTCCTCCCAAATTGGCTCACAAAGGAAAGAGACCAATCATGCAACCTCAAGCTTGGAAGCAACCAAGACCGGTTCAACAACGAAGATGGATTGAACCCACATATCCACAAAGACATGGACGTACTCAAAGGCGAGGTATGATTCCTTTTTTCATTCCTATTTGTCACTTTTGTGGTTGTGATGGTCATATTAGACCAAATTGCTTTCAATATATTAAAATGTGTAGAAAACAAAGCATGATTGAAAAGAGAAAGAATAGAGCCAAGATGCATGTTTCTAGGAATGAAATATTGATTTGCATGATCCTAGAAATAGTAGAGCACATGTACCAAAGGCCACTAAGAAAGCTAAAATTGTTGCTAAGTGGATTAGAAAGAATGAAAATGTTTGCCATGTTGCACAAATAGCCTTGAAGGCAAATTCTTCTAATTTTTGGTACTTGGATAGTGGGTGCTCTAGGCACATGACGGGAAACAAGAGTTTCTTCGAGACTCTTGTTATGGAGGAAGGTGGAAATGTCACTTTTGGTGATGGATCCAAAAGAAATGTTGTAGGGAAAGGAACCATTTCCGTTCCCGGATTACCCTCCTTATCCAATGCTTTATTTGTTGATGGCTTGAAAGCCAATTTAATTAGCATTTCACATCTTAGTGATGAAGGATATTCCGTCTTGTTCTCTAAAGATTATTGCTCTATCCTTAAACCCGATGGACAAACCTTGTTGAAGGGCATGAGATCTAGCGACAATTGTTATTGTCTTGAAGCTAGAATTGTATCTAATCATGTGTCCATGGATGAGCAAATTGAGTTGTGGCATGAAAGACTTGGCCACATGAACTTTAGGGATCTACGGACCCTTGGAAAGTTCAATTGTGTGCGTGGCCTCCCTAAGCTTGGGAAGAAAGCCAATGGTATTTGTGGACCTTGCCAACAAGGAAAGCAAACCAAAAGCATGCACAAAAAGGGTAAGTATCTCACCACCAAGGAGCCACTTGAGCTTCTCCACATGGACCTCATGGGTCCCATGCAAACCGAAAGTTTGGGTGGAAAGAGATACATTTTTGTTTGTGTTGATGATTTCTCTAGATTTACATGGACATATTTTCTTAGAGAAAAATCCGAAACTTTTGATAAGTTTAAAATGCTTTGTACTAAATTGCAAAATGAAATGAATTCTAACATTAGAAGCATTAAACGGATTAGAAGTGACCATGGGAGAGAATTTGAGAATGCCACCTTTGAAACCTTTTGTAATGGTTTAGGCATCTCCCATGAATTTTCTGCTCCTAGGACACCTCAACAAAATGGAGTTGTTGAGAGGAAGAATAGGGTCCTCCAAGAGATGGCCCGTGTGATGTTGCTTAGCAACAATGTCCCTAGGAACCTATGGGCCGAAGCCATTAACACGGCTTGCTATATAGGAAATAGAGTGTTCCTAAGGCCCGGTACTAGAAACACCTCCTATGAGTTATGGAAAGGCAAGAGGCCAAATGTTAGCTACTTCCACACTTTTGGAAGCAAATGCTACATTTTGAATGACCGTGATCAACTTGGCAAGTTTGATGCTAAGAGTGATGAGGGTATTTTTATTGGCTATGCCTTAAATAGTAGAGCCTATAGAGTTTTCAATTTAAAGACTCTAAGTGTTATGGAATCATCCAATGTCGTATTTGATGATACTAGGCTCAAGTCTAATGATCATGAGGAGGAGGTTATTTTGTGATGATTCTCCTTTGGAGAAGGTTGTGGTGTCGCCTAATGTTGGGACATCTAATGTCAACAATGATGGCACACAACCTATTGATAGAGTTCCTCTCTTGGACTCTAAAGAACCCGCTCCATGGGTTAGGAAACTCCATGATAAAGAAGATATCATTGGAGAGGTAAATGAGGGTGTTAGGACTAGACGCCAACTTGCTAATCTTATTAGCTATACATGTTACACCTCTCAAATTGAACCCAAAAAGGTTGAAGAAGCCTTAAATGATGAATTTTGGGTTCTTGCCATGCAAGAAGAGCTAAGCCAATTCGAAAGGAATGAGGTTTGGACTCTAGTTCCTAGGCCTAAGACCACTAATGTCATAGGCACCAAATGGATATTTAGGAACAAATCCGATGAGGATGGCAACATAGTGCGGAACAAGGCTAGACTTGTAGCACAAGGGTACTCTCAAATTGAGGGTATCGACTTTGAGGAGACTTTTGCTCCCGTTGCCCGCTTAGAGTCCATTAGGCTTCTCTTGTCCATCTCTTGTGTGCACAAGTTCAAATTGCACCAAATGGACGTCAAGAGTGCCTTCCTCAATGGCTTCTTGCAAGAGGAAGTGTTTGTTGAACAACCTAAGGGGTTTGTGGATGCACACCACCCCAATCATGTCTATCGCCTCAAGAAGGCACTTTATGGGTTGAAACAAGCACCGAGGGCTTGGTATGAGCGCCTCACTCAATTTCTTGTTGACAACAACTACACAAGAGGTAGTGTTGACAAGACACTATTCATCAAGAGAGACAATGATGAGCTTTTCATAGCTCAAATATATGTTGATGATATAGTTTTTGGCTCCACCAACAACACCAAAGTCCAACAATTTGTTGATGTCATGTCTCTTGAATTTGAGATGAGTCTTGTTGGTGAGCTTAGTTACTTCCTAGGTTTGCAAATTAGGCAAATGCATGATGGGATTTTCATAACCCAAGCCAAATATGCTAAGAACCTAGTGAAGAAGTTTGGTTTAGAGAAAGCCAAACATTGTGATACACCCATGAGTACCACTTTGAAGCTAAGCAAGGATGCTAGTGGTAAAAGTGTGGAACAAACTCTATATCGTGGCATGATAGGTAGCTTGCTTTATTTGACCGCAAGTAGGCCCGATATATCTTTTAGTGTGGGTGTGTGTGCTAGGTACCAAGCGGATCCTAAGGAGTCCCACCTCTCTTGTGTGAAGAGGATCATTCGCTATGTGAATGGGACATCCAACTATGGGATTTGGTACTCTTTTGACACTAATGCTAGTCTAGTTGGCTTTAGTGATGCGGATTGGGCAGGAAATTGTGATGATAGGAAGAGCACATCGGGCGGTTGCTTCTTTCTAGGCAACAACTTGGTGTCTTGGTTTTGCAAGAAGCAAAACTCGATTTCCTTGTCCACGGCCGAGGCCGAGTACATAGCCGCGGGGAGTGGATGCACACAACTCCTATGGATGAAACAAATGCTTGTAGACTACGGATTCAACCAAGGTACTCTCACTCTCTTTTGTGATAACATGAGTGCTATTAATATTTCCAAGAATCCGGTTCAACATTCTAGAACTAAGCATATTGACATCCGCCATCACTTCATTAGAGAGCTTGTTGAAAATAAATGCATAGTACTTGAACATGTAGGTACTAATGATCAACTTGCGGACTTATTTACTAAACCCTTAGATGCTACTCGATTTAAAACTCTTAGTAGATCTATTGGGATATGTCTTGTGGAGTGATGTTCTATGATTGACCCCATATGGGGAACTCAAGCAAAGAGAGCTATTTTGCATTCATGTAACTTGCAAAAAATTTGAAATAACTTATGCCTCTTCTTTTGATTGCTTGAGTAAGCTTGGTTGTACATATGTATATATGCTTTCAAATTCTATAAGTGTGAACCTTGCTTGTCTACAATCCATGTCATATTTATGTTCAAACATGCATTTTTGGACTAGGAGATTTACATAGGAAGTATGATGTGAATGACCTATAGTTATCTCCATGACATGATGTTTCTTAAATAACATGCTTGCTAAATGAAAAAGCATGAAATTCATACAACATGCTCACATGAAAAGCATGAATTGATGATTGCATATTCTTAAAAATGCAAAACTTGTGTGAAAGCTAATGAGACTCAAAATGAATAAAGGATCTTGTATCCGTTCAAAGGAATTACATTCCAAATGTCTCTCTTTCTTTATTAGTTGAACATGGTTACTATCATACGGATATCTTATCCGGAAAAATCTAATAGGGTGCAAAGTCGCTCATGCCATGTTTCGCTTATAAAGTTGGATATAGTTACTCTTAAATTAAATCAATAATCTCTATATCCTTGCTTTTCCCATGACATTGGTGAAATTGGTTTGAATTCGAATTAGAAACCTTTGTCATTTGCTTTGCCAAATACCATTGTATTTTGGACTTGAATGCTATATGTCTTGTATGCAAAGCATGTTGGATTCACACATTTTCTCAAATAAATCTCCTTGTTTCTCTCAAATTAATTGAAGTGCATAACGTGACTTATATGTATATGCATATCTTGCATGCTTCTATCTCTCGTTGCTATGAGTGACCCGGTTGGGGACTACTCCTTTGCCTATATCATGACAAAAAGGGGGAGTAGGATATTGTAAGGGGAGTTGCAAAATAGAGAAGCTATTGTGCACTTTGGGGAGATAAAACATTGAGGGGGAGTAACCCTTTGAGGGGGAGCATTGCATTTATCATACATTGCATACATTTGCTAATGTTGTGCCTAAATTCTAAAAATGCAAATGCTTGGTATTATTCTCACATGATTAATCTCACACTTTACTTGAATTGGAATGTTAGAAACTCTTTTCAGGGATTGATTATTCTACAAGAGGATTGAAGACTTCAAGTTGCATTCTCTTATCTCTTTGTAATGTAGAATATCATTGTAATCCCGTAGTTTCTATTTTTTTGTGAGGATTTAATGTGAGTGATGGTTTTGTCACGAAATAGCCAAAGGGGGAGATTGTAAGGATTCCCGTTGTTTTTAATTGGCTTATTTCGTGATCAAACCATAAATGGGGATACTTTGTAAGGGTAGTTTAAATGTTGTTGTTAGTGCATTAGGCCCTTTGAAGACCTCATTATTGACAAGCACCAAAGGTAATTTCTAAGTGCTTTCTTGTCTTGAAGAGATAGTTGCACACACTCACAACTCATGCATATGTTTAATCTTTGTATGTTGTGTTTCTTTTTTTGTGCATAAATGATTATTTACATCTCTTCTTGCTTGATTTTATGATTGCATCTTGTGTTGAAAACATCATAGCATTTAGGCTTTTAGGATGCATCTTGTTTGACTTTGCACCCCTTGCATTTGCATGTGGGATGCAATTTTGGGGCTGTGCGCTGGTCCACCAGCGCCGGTCGACCAGCGCCGCTCACCGGCGCAAATCGCCCAGTGGCGCGCCGCTGGTCGTGCGCTGGTGTGGACCAGCGCCGGCCACCAGCGCCGATCGCCCAGTATGGCGCCGCTGGACTGGCGCTGGTGGCAGCGCCTGACGTCCAGCGCTCAAGCCAAAATTGGCTTGTGCGCTGGTCCTGCGCTGGTCCACCAGCGCAGGTCCACCAGCGCACAGAGTATTTTTGGCGAGTTTTCAAAACGACCTCACTTCACTTATGGCCTCTATATATATGCTAACTTGATTTTAGGTCATTTACAAGAGTTCTTATTCATGCTTCATACTTAGGATATTTTTCAAGAGAAGAAAAATACACAAAGAACTCATTTTTAATTACTCAAACACAATTTCATGATCATCAATCATCATCTAGCATCATCTTAGATCATCTAGATGTCATCTAGCATGGAATCTTCATCATACTTTGCTTGGTAAGCTTTTCACTAATATCTTACATATTTTGTGTTTAATTTATCTAGCAAATCTCAATTAATTACTTGATTGTTATTTTGTATGCTCTAGATACAAAATTGAGATTAGTATGATGTATGTTTGAGAAGT
Organism: Acer saccharum; assembly: GCA_030490815.1. Taxonomy (NCBI): domain Eukaryota; kingdom Viridiplantae; phylum Streptophyta; class Magnoliopsida; order Sapindales; family Sapindaceae; genus Acer; species Acer saccharum. The sequence goes on from CM059871.1 coordinate 18,584,025, forward strand.
TGTATTGTGCTAGCATATTAGGTTTTATACTTGATATTGATTAGCTTAACTATTTGACATGTCATTTAGTTTTGATATCTAGGATTGTTCTTAATTGCATATTAATCATCTTAGATAAGCATATAGGGTTTCCCTTGCTCTATGTTGCATTTTGGATATTTTCATATATTCACTTAGGGTTGTATTCTCTTCAAGAGAAGCTAAGTCTTGTGTGTAGCAATCGGGATTAGGTTGCTTAGATCGCAAGCAAATTGGACTAGGTTCACTCATACCGGGATTAGGTAGGTGTGTGATTACTTCCGGGATTAGGTTGTAATCGTTTGCACATTTAGTGGATTCGAGGTTCGAGTGTGGCTTACTTACATAGCCCGTGGTTTTTCCCGTGAGGGTTTCCACGTAAAAATTCAAGTGTTAATTTAATTTCCGCACCATATTACACTTGCTTGTTTATATTATCTTGAGGGTAATTTCGTAATTTTGACTAACACGAAAAATTGGGTAAAAAGCGTAAAATCTATTCACCCCCCCTCTAGATAGCTTTATACACACCGTGGTATATTTAGTTTCAGGTCGCTTAAGTGTTTGTATTATTGCTCATGCCCTTTTGTAAGGTTCACTATTTGTATTGGCTTGATTCCATTGCAAAACACTCTATGATTGTATTAGTTGTTGCTTAGGACATTTTGAAGAAAGGAAGCTCAAAGAGTGAAGAGCAACACTCGTGCAAAAGTCGTCTCAAGGTGAAATCGTCAAAGTAAAACTTGACTTCCACCCTCTTGCAAGCGTTAGCGCACACACACACAATTCATACATGTGTGTCCCTGCATCGTTGGTTCAACATTGGTATAACACATTCACACACTTCATAGCATGCTCAGCATTGATCTTGTTTGACAAACTTGTGAAATTGCATGCTTTATGACTATCTCTTGATATGGCATGTTTATGTGAATATGTGTTTATTTGTTTACGTATTTTGGTGTTTAGGACTTGAACATGTTTTCATTTAATGCCTTATTGAGTTCCGGTCGTTTCGGTCTCATACTAAGGTTTCGAGTCCAACAAGTTAACCTGCTACTTTTCGTTCTCATTTGTTGTGTTGTCTTCATCGTCGGATTCTGAGATGATATCTCACCATTTTTCAAAGTTGAGTAGTTGTAGTCGTGCGTGAGGGAGTCACGTTCGTAATCCGAAACGGATTCGAATCGGAGGTCGATGCCAAGATATGGGGCAACGAACCGAGGGCGCGCGAGAGGTGGGCAATCCACGTGTGGCCCTTGGCCAGCCCGTGTGGAGCCGTGGCCCACGTGCAAGGGAGCCTTCTACTCCCGTGGGCCCCACGCCCCCCCACGTGGTGCTGATGTGGCCACCGACTTGATTTGCTCGTAAATCTTCTCCTTTTCCCTCCTTTTAATCAAACCTCCTTCCCTCCAACACTTATGCAATTTTTGAAGAACACCTCATCCGCATCAGTTTTTTCAACATTTTGCTTTACTTTCCTTTATCTTCCATATATTACATTGATTGCACTTCTTGTAATTGATTAACTCTTGTCTTAGTTAATCCAATTCATTTGCTAAATCTATTCAAGTGTGCATTTGTCTTGTAATTTTCCGCATTATTTTTGATTGGAAGAATTTGGAGCCTATACCTATTCACCCCCCCCTAGGTATATTTCACTACTACATTGAGGGAAATTTCATTTGGTATCAGAGCGGGTGTCTAGACGCACTTAGATTGATCCTTTCTTTGTAGTATTTTTGTGTTTGTTTTTGTTTGTGATAAAATCATGATTAAGGAAGTATATTCCTATGTGGCTTCTTTTGTTGAACATATTGACTTAGATGAGAAAAAGATCAATGATCTTACTTTTGAAAATGAACGTTTATCTAAAGTCAATATGTCCCTCAACAAGAAGCTAGAAGATCATGCTCTTGGCTCAAAAGAATTCGATGAACTTAAAGACAAGATTCTAAGTCTAGAATTGAATCTTAAAGATAGCAATGATAGACTTGGTATCTTGAAGCAAGAAATTGAGCAAAGAGATTGTTCTCTTGTTAATGCTAAGAAACTTGAAAATGTGCTTAAATCCAAACTTAATGAGCATTTAAATCAAGAGAAAAAGTATGAACAATGGCTTGATAAATCACATAAAGATGTTTTGTTTAGTGATAACAAAGCGGAAAAATATGCCATTGAACTTAGGATGCTTCGTGAGAAACTTGATGAGGCTAATAGGGTGATTAGCAAGATGTCATCTAGTTCTAATAAAGTTGAAACCCTCATTAAAAGTGGAAAGCATCCATGTGACAAAAGAGGTTTGGGTTATATCAATGAGAAGGAGACTCCTTCATCTAACAAATCTACTTTTGTCAAAGCAAGCATTGAATCAATTGTAGGTACACTCTCTCAAGGTAAAGCTATGAAAGCTACCGGAGGTGCCTCTTCATCAACAAGGATGTTCAATGGGAGAACTCAACAACTTAAGCATCAAGAAGCAACAACCTCAAATGCAAGAGGTGAAGCATCAAGGGTTGCTCTTCAAAGAGGTAAAATTGTGAGAAGACCAAATGCTATGGAAGCAAATGCAAATGGTAAACTTCTCAAATTTATCCTATTTGTCATCATTGTAATATGATAGGACATATTCGACCTAGATGCTTTGAGTACATTCGGAAATGCAAACTTGATAATGCTTTTCATGATATGTCTTTGAATGGACCTAGGCAATCATCCATGTATGGATATAGTAGACCTAGGAAGACCTTGGAAAAGCATGTTGTTGAAAGAGTTGTTGATGACTTGCTTGCTAAATCTTGTGTTGTGCCTCACTCTACTATGCATAAGAAAATTGATAATGCTTTGTTTGATATTTTTGAAGATGTGACCAATGAGGTCAAGGTGCATGTTGAAAAGCTAATATTGAGTCAAAGCATGTTAGAAGTAAGAGTGAGAAGCATGTTGTGAAAAATGTGTGGATTAGAAAAGACACATCTAAATGTAATGTTGCACAATATGCTTTACGTGCCAACTCCTCCTATTCTTGGTACCTAGATAGCGGTTGCTCTAGGAACATGACCGGGAACAAAGAGTTCTTTAAGAATCTTGTTTTAAAGGATGGAGGTTGGGTTACTTTTGGTGATGGTACCAAAAAGCAAGTTCTTGGCAAGGGAACAATTTGTATCCCCGGATTGCCTAAACTTCGCAATACTTTGTATGTTGATGGGTTACAAGCTAACTTGATAAGCATTACTCACTTGTGTGAAATTTTTCAAGAAGTTAGTTTTAACAAAGATGTATGCACTATAATTGATAAAAAGGGCGATGTCGTCCTAAGAGTCAAAAGGTCTATAGACAATTGCTATTGTCTTGAGATAGATCCTCTCACATGCAACATGGCACATGAGTGCAATAAGCTTGATTTGTGGCATCAACGTTTGGGTCACATGAATTTTAAAGATTTGAAAAAGCTTGAAAAACATGGCATTGTTAGAGGTCTTCCTAATCTTGGTAAAAAGCTTGAGGTGGTTTGTGAACCTTGCCAATTAGGTAAGCAAACCAAAGTGCCTCATAAGAAAAATTCTTACATAGCTACCAAGAGACCTTTAGAACTTGTGCATATGGACCTAATGGGGCCAATTCAAACCGAGAGCATTAATGGCAAAAAGTATTTTTGTATGCGTTGATGACTACTCTAGGTTTACTTGGGTTTATTTTCTTAGAAACAAGACCGAGGCTTTTGATTACTTTAAAAAGTTTTGTAATCAAGTTCAAAATGAAAAAGGTCTTGATATCAAGAAAATATGTCGCATTAGGAGTGATCATGGGACGGAATTTGAAAATGCAAAATTTAGTGAGTTTTGTGATGGTTTAGGGATTTCTCATGAGTTCTCCGCACCTAGAACTCCTCAACAAAATGGTGTTGTTGAGAGGAAAAATCGTGTCTTGCAAGAGATGGCTAGGGTCATGCTCAATAGCAAGAAAGTCCCTAGAAACCTATGGGCCGAGGCGGTCAATACCGCTTGTTATGTGTCAAATCGTGTTTTCAAAAGGCCCGGCACAAAACAAACGTCCTATGAACTTTGGAAAGGCAAGAAGCCTAATGTGAGTTACTTCCACACTTTTGGGAGTAAATGTTATATTTTGAATGATAGAGATCACTTAGGAAAGTTTGATGCAAAAAGTGATGTTGGTCTCTTTCTTGGGTATGCTATTAATAGTCGTGCATATAGAGTCTTTAACTTGACTACTAAGACTATCATGGAGTCTATCAATGTGAAGATAGATGATCTTAGCATGCTTAATTTGTGTGATGATAATGGTGTCAATGAATCTAAAGAAAACATGTTAAATGACACTAATACACCTATTGATGTGGCTAGTAGTGTTTCTAGTCAAGATGATGAAATTGATAGTCATGTTGAAGTTGTAAGTCAAGGGTTGGAAAATGCTTTAAATGATAATCAACAAAATGACCAAGTTGTTGAACATTCTCACCCAAGACTTAGAAACTTACACTATCAAGGAGACATCATAGGTGATTAAATGAAGGGGTTAGAACAAGAAATCAAATTGCTAACCAAATATCCTATGCTTGCTACACTTCTCAAATTGAACCCAAAAACATTAATGAAGCAATTGTTGATGAATATTGGGTTGGGGCTATGCAAGATGAACTTAATCAATTTGAGAGGAATGAAGTGTGGTCTTTAGTTCCTAGACCCAAAGATATAAATGTAATTGGCACTAAATGGGTGTTTAGGAATAGACCGATGAAAGTGGCAAGATTGTGAGGAATAAAGCTAGACTAGTGGCTCAAGGTTACACTCAAGTGGAGGGTGTTGACTTTGATGAGACGTTTGCCCCGGTTGCTCGTCTCGAGTCCATTAGACTTTTGTTGTCCATTGCATGCATTAAAAAGTTCAAATTATTTCAAATGGATGTCAAAAGTGCTTTTCTCAATGGATACCTTCAAGAAGAAGTGTATGTTGAACAACCTAAGGGTTTTGTAGACCCACACTCTCCTAATCATGTGTTTAAATTGAAAAAGGCTCTCTATGGCCTTAAACAAGCTCCAAGAGCTTGGTATGATAGGTTGACTCAATATCTTGTTGACAACCAATATAGGAGAGGTGGCATTGATAGAACTTTGTTTATCAAACATCATGATCATGATATTTTTGTTGCACAAATATATGTTGATGACATTGTTTTTGGGTCTACTAATAAAACCAAGGTTGATGAATTTGTTAGTGTTATGTCAAGTGAATTTGAAATGAGTATGGTGGGTGAGTTGAATTATTTTCTAGGTATGCAAGTGAAGCAAACTAGCATGGGCATAATGTTGAATCAATCTAAATATGCTAAAAATCTAGTTAAGAGATTTGGCCTAGAAAATGGAAAAGATTTTGAAACTCCCATGAGCACCACTTTAAAACTTGACAAAGATGAAAAAGGGAAAAGTGTTGACCAAAGCCTTTATAGAAGCATGATAGGTAGTCTACTTTACCTAACGGCTAGTAGACCCGATATTTGCTTTAGTGTTGGCTTGTGTGCTAGATTCCAAGCAAATCCCAAGGAATCTCACTTAAAAGCCGTCAAGAGGATCATTAGGTACATCAAAGGAACTCATAGTCTTGGTCTATTCTATTCATTTGATACCAATGATATCCTTGTAGGCTATTGTGATGCGGATTGGGCGGGAAACATAGATGACCGAAAAAGCACATCGGGCGGTTGCTTTTATGTTGGTAATAACTTGGTTTCTTGGTCAAGTAAGAAACAAAATTCGGTTTCCCTTTCCTCTTCCGAAGCCGAATACATTGCGGCCGGAAGTGCTTGCACACAATTACTTTGGATGAAACAAATCCTTAAGGATTATGAGATAGAACAAGGAAAAATGACACTTTATTGTGATAATTTAAGTGCCATTAACATCTCTAAAAATCCGGTTCAACACTCCCGCACTAAACACATAGACATTAGGCATCATTTCATTAGAGATCTAGTTGAACATTCTATTGTTACTCTAGAGCATTTGCCTACTAAAAATCAACTTGCGGACTTGTTCACTAAGCCCTTGGACAAAGAGAGGTTTAAAACTCTTAGAATGTCCATTGGCATGATTTGTGTGATTGATGTCTTTGTGTGATTGTGAGTGGCTTGATGAGCAAAACTTTAATTGTATATCATTGTCTTTGAGAGCTACTCACTTGAGAAGTAATGATCTTTAACAAGTATCTTTTATTGTTTTTAGATCATGCACTTAGCTTGAAAATCTTATTTTTGAAAAGTGCACTAATGCTTCTCTTATGTTTTAGTTTTTGAGTTTATGTGGTTGAATATGTGTAGATAATGGATGCATCTAGAAGTTTATTGTTAAGTACATGATAGATGACCTATGGTATGTATCCATTTTGCTTCGGCACTACATAGTAATCAACGAGCACCCTCATGGAAAGGGCTACACACCTTGGTTGTGAAGCCACCCAATGTAGGAAAGGGCTACGCCATTGTGATGAGTGAAAGCCGCCATGAGGAGTATATGTTTTTGTTAGTAAAATCAAAGAAGTGTTGAAATGAATCATTAAAAAAAAAAAAATTCTTTGATTCTAAGCCTAAAAGAAATGAAAAATAAAAGGCTTATTGGTGTATAGTTGAGAATTGTGAAATAGCTCGGGTTGACAAATAGAAACGGGAAAACGAGCCACATGCACACACGCTCATATGTTGATATCTATTCATTTTAAAAGCAAAAACCGGATGAATATCGGTTTGACCTATTTTTGGAAAGGCTTTAGATGGATAGGTGTGGATAGAGTTTGCATGTTGATATCACAATTACTCCTACTATATATTTGAGAAGCATTCACACACACACACTTTGCTTATGTGCTTGATTCATTAGCAATGTGAGAATATTTTTGAGAGATTAATGAAAATCTATGATTCTCTCTTGAACTTTGACAAGTTATGAAATATTTTCTCTTATTGCTTGATTGTGTGATTGTGTGATGTCCCTTGTGAACAAATCTACTTGTTGATAATATGTGGAGCATATGTTAAGGGGGAGCTTTAGTTTATTCAACTTTCGCTTTCTATACGATTTGTTTGCTTAATATCTCGTTCTTTATCTCTTGTGTCCCTTGTCTATTCCTTGACAAAAAGGGGGAGAAAATGTATACCTCACCATGTTTGATATTGGGGAGTTTTTGTATACACTTGTTGTGGAAATTGTTCCAATTGTGTGAATATTCCTCTTTGTGCTTAATTGTGACTTTGTCTTAAGGGGGAGAATTCTTGTCTTAAGGGGGAGAAAGAATTCTTTCTTGACAATGTTAAGGATAGTTGGTTCTTGGAAATTGGGAAACTAAGGGAATGCTTTAACTTGAACAATTTTATTCACTTGAGATAATGCATTTGTGTATGAGATAAGGGATATCTTCTTTGTTTGTTGTTTGGTTAAATAACTCACCATTCTTCTTTAGAGAAGATCTCTTGTTTTGGTTGCTATTTTCTCTCATAGGTACTTTGAAGACCGAAAGAGGAATTCTTGAAGACTTGAAGATTTTTAGTCTAGGAATTTCTTTGTAATGTGAGATTGAGAGTATGCTATCATCTTGAGTTTATTTGAGTGAAACATTGTATGGTGAGGTTGAGTGTTTTTGCCAATGGAATAGCCAAAGGGGAGATTGTAAGGTTCACTATTTGTATTGGCTTGATTCCATTGCAAAACACTCTATGATTGTATTAGTTGTTGCTTAGGACATTATTTGAAGAAAGGAAGCTCAAAGAGTGAAGAGCAACATCTCGTGCAAAAGTCGTCTTCAAGAGGTGAAAATCGTCAAAGGTAAAACTTGACTTCCACCCTCTTGCAAGGCGTTAGCGCACACACACACAATTCATACATGTGTGTCCCTGCATCGTGGTTCAAACATTTGGTATAACACATTCACACACTTCATAGCATGCTCATGCATTGATCTTGTATTGACAAACTTGTGAAATTGCATGCTTTGACTATCTCTTTGATATGGCATGTTTTGTGAATATGTGTTTATTTGTTTCGTATTTTGTGTTTAGGACTTGAACATGTTTTATTTAATGCCTTATTGAGTTCCGGTCGTTTCGGTTACTCATACATAAGGTTTCGAGTCCAAACAAGTTGACTATGCTACTTTTCGTTCTCATTTGTTGTGTTGATTCATCGTCGGATTCCGAGATGATTCTCAACCATTTTTCAAAGTTGAGTAGTCTCGTGCGTGAGGGAGTCACGGTTCGTAATCCGAAAACGGATTCGAAATCGGAGGTCGGATGCTCAAGATATGGGGCAACGAACCGAGGGAGCGCGCGAGAGGTGGGCAAACCACGTGTGGCCACTTGGCCAGCCCGTGTGGGAGGCCGTGGGCCCCACGGGCAAGGGAGCCTTCTGCTCCCGTGGGCCCCACGCGCCCCCCACGGGGTGCTGACGTGGCACCACGTGATTTGCTCGGAAATCTTCTCCTTTTCCCTCCTTTTAATCAAACCTCCTTCCCTCCAACACTTATGCAATTTTTTGAAGAACACCTCAATCCCGCATCAGTTTTTCAAATTTTTGCTTACTTGTTTTGATCATATCTCTCTCATACGAACTCGAAATCATTCGATTCAAAAACCAAAATTGTTGGTCTCGAAGAGAGCTACAAACCCCAAGCATTTCCAGAGGCAGTTGACTTCGGCATTTTTCTCAGCTGGTCAATTTCCAGTCCGTGGTCAGTATTGGTTTTCAACTTCTTTTTTCAATTTCATTTTTGATCAACTATTGATTCTTTCCATTTGATTGATGAAATTTGTTAAGAAGTATGTTAGATCACATGCTAGGGTTATTTGATCATTTGTTAATTGAGTTTTAGCTTTGTAATGTGTTTTGAACATATTTGTGCTAAACTTGATTATCATGAAATTGATTCTAGAAAACATATATGTGATGTGCTTCATGTTATTTTCTATGTTTTATTTCATGATCTAAGAACTAGGTTTTTAGTGTGCTAAATTGAATATTGATACCTTTGTTCTTATTGTTTTGCATGTTTTGATTTCTAGATATCTTTTGATTGAGTGTTGAAATCATATTCTAGACTATCATTGAACATGTACATTTTGCTTGATTGATCATCTAGCTTAATTTGTTTGTGCTTGCATCATTTGCATCACTTTAGATCATAGCCTTGCATTAGGTTGAAGTCTCTAGCAAAGTGAGTGAAGCTTTGTGGATAGAGCAAGGAGCCTTGATTAGAGTCGGGAGGACTCGGATAATCAAGCAAGGAAGTCTTGTCTAGGGTCGGGAGGATCCGGATAGGCAAGCAAGAAATCTTCCTAGAGACGTGAGCGTCTTGGATAGGAAGTTGCTCCTAGAGGTGTAGGACACATCTCGGATAGGGAGTAGGCTAGGTGGTTCACTAGGCCCGAGGGTAGACTAGGAGTTGATAGCTTGAGCGGATATCATGAGTTGGTAGCTTGAGTGTGTAAGTCCTTTTCATCATAGTGAATTGCTTCGCCGGTGGTTGTGGTATCAACCCGTGGATGTTTCCTCATTGAGGTTTTACCACGTTAAAATCATTGTGTTCAATTTTGCTTTACTTTCCTTTATCTTCCATATACATTGATTGCACTTCTTGTAATTGATTAACTCTTGTCTTAGTTAATCCAATTCATTTGCTAAATCTATTCAAGTGTGCATTTGTCTTGTAATTTTCCGCATTAATTTTTTGATTGGAAGAATTTGGAGCCTATACCTATTCACCCCCCCTCTAGGTATATTTCACTACTACATTGAGGGAAATTTCACCTTTGAAGACCTCGTCCTGATAAGCACCGAAGGTAAATTTCTATGTGCTTACTTGTCTTAAAGAGATAGTTGCACACACTCACAACTCATGCAAATGTTTAATCATTGTATATTGTGTCTTATTTTTGTGCATTGATGTTCATTAACATCTCTTCTTGCTTGTTAGTTTGATTGCATCTTGCATTGTCCTTTGCCTTAACATGATTAGGCTTAGAAGTCATGCATTGCAAATGGCGCTATTCAAAGCGCTGTTCGAACAGCGCCCACAAGACCTGATGCAAAAATGGTCTTTTAAATGCATCAGGTCTGATACATTTTGATATGGCGCTGTACAAGCGCTGTTCGTGCAGCGCCCATCTCAAACCCGAGAGATTAGAGTTGGGGCGCTATACAGAAGCGCTCTACGTACAGTGCCCAAGGTAAAAACAAGGCAACTTATTCAAACGACCACACTTTGATTTAGCCCCCTATATATATACCACTTTGACTTTAGGTCAATTAAGAGAGTTCATATTCAGATTTCATACTTAGGATATTTTTCAAAGAGAAGAAAAATTCCAAGAACTCATTTTTAATTACTCAAACACCTTTTCATGATCATCAATCATCATTTAGCATCATCTTTGATCATCTAGATGTCTTTCTGCATGGATTCTTCATCATACTTTGCTTGGTAAGCTTTTCACTAATATCTTACATATTTTGTGTTTTTCTTAACAAGCAATCTCAATTTATTACTTGTATGATTTTCACATATCTTTTGATACAAGTTTGAGATTAGTGTGCTGAATGTTTGAGAAGTTGTATTGTGATAGCTAATTAGGTTTTGTGCTTAATCTTGATTAGCTAAACTATTTGACATGTCATTTAGTTTTAATATCTAGGATTGTTCTAATTGCAAATTCATCATCTTAGATAAGCATATAGGGTTTCCCTTGCTCTATGTTGCATTTGGATGTTCATATATTCACTTAGGGTGTTATCCTTTTCATTGAGAAAGTAAGTCTTGTGTGTAGCTTCCGGGATTAGGTTGCTTAGATCGCAAGCAAATTGGACTAGGTTCACTTATATCGGGATTAGGTAGGTGTGTGATTACTTCCGGGATTAGGTTGTACGTTTTACACATTTAGTGGATTCGAGGTTCTAGTGTGGCTTACTTACTAGCTCGTGGTTTTTCCCGTGAGGGTTTCCACGTAAAAATCAAGTGTTATTTAATTTCTGCATTTTATACTTGATTTATTGCTTTATCTAGTTAGGGGTAATTTCATAATATTGACTTCACATGAAAAATTGGGTAATAAGTTTAAAATCTATTCACCCCCCTCTAGATAGTTTTATACACACCGTGCTATAATTTGTTTCACATTTCTATTAATCCGTTTACCCCTTTTAGAGTTCTCGTGGGAACGATAACCCTTACTTGTGTCCGCTATACTTGACAACGATCCGTACACTTGTGGAGGGTTATAGACTTGTGCACTCATCTTTCTTTTAATCGTACGTACCATTAGCATTAGTTTTATTTAGAGGTACGTCCGAGGTGCATCACACTTGCGGAGGGTTATAGACTCGCGCACTCATCTTTCTTTTAATTGTATGTACCATTAGCTTTAGTTTTATTTAGAGGTACGTCCGGAATGCGTCAAAATCTTTGCGCCGTTGCCGGGGAGTAGCTAATTTATAGTAGAGTGCAATCCTTGCACAAGATTTCATCATTAGTACGAGTAGCACTAGCTTGAAATTTTTGATTGTGAGTTGATTAGTTAATTGACAAATTTTCAGGAAACTACCTACAAATGGGAAGCCGTGATCATTCACCCGCTCGTTCTCAGGATAGAGAAAGGTGAGAATCACCGGTTAGACCGCCACAAATTGATAAGCAGCGGTTTATGAAGGATTTCAATTTACCTATGATAGAGGAGCAACCGTCAGCAATTCGGTTAAATGATGCACAGAGAAACTATGAGTTGAAGAATCAGCATTACAACATTCTCCCGGTTTACTTTGGTAAACCCAATGAAGATGCTCTTCAATTCATGAAGGAATATTATAACGTTATGACGACCATGCGGTTAGGAGCGTTATCAGAAAACCAACTAAGGATGCGTTGTTTTTCGTATTGCATCAAAAGTGATGTCAAGATATGGTTAATGGCATTGAATGTCGGATCGCTCACTACTTGGCAAGAGGTGGAGCAGAAGTTCTTTGACAAGTTCTTTCCTTCATGGAAGACCAAGGAGATCCGAGGAAAGATAGCCACGTTTGTTGAAGAAGAAGGAGAGCCCTTCCATGAGGCATGGGGAAGATTCAAGTTACTCTTGGCCCAATGCCCTCATCATGAGTTTACGCTAGTCAGTCGGGTTCAGTCATTTTATGATGGACTTTTAGGACTCACCCAAGCAATAGTTGACAATGCATGTAGGAAGCTATGCGAGAAAAGACAACGGAAGAAGTGTTAGAGAGATACGAGATGTTGGGGCAAAATTCTCAACAACGTAGCTCTAGGGGGCAAGAAATGGAAGGGAAGAGGTAATCGGAAATCGCTAAATAGTTAGATAACCTCATGAGAGATGTGAAAGGGTTGGCTAGCAGTTCCGAGAAACAACAACAAGTAATGGTTTGCCAACAATGTGGGCAAAATGGCCATTGGGCGACATGTGCCCTGGTCAAGGCTTGGCACTTCGTGAGGAGGAAGCTCAAGCGTTCTATCAAAATCGCCAAGGGAATGGCCAAGGATATGGTGAGAATAATTACAATCCCAATTGGAGGAACAATCAGTGGGGAGGTAATTACAACCGGAGCCATTCACAAGGCTGGAATCAGCAAGGTTGGAACCATCAAAATAACCAGAACAATCAAGGCCAGTACAGTGGAAATCAATGGGGAACCAACAACAACAACCAACAAAACAATCAATCCATGCAACCATACAATCCGGAGGTGGATCAAAAATAGTGGGTATAGAAGACGCTATAAAGAAACTAGCAACTCAATTAGGGCAATTGAGTGAGAGCCAGAAAAGGATAGAAAAGGAAAAAGGGCCAAGCGATCATACTGAGCGGATCAACATGATAGTTGTGGGAGGAAATGCAAAACAGAAAGGCAAGGAGATTGTAAGGGAGAATGAGCAATTAGTCCTTCACAAATCAAAGAATCCATATAGGCCACCGATCACCCATGACAAGATGAAAGAAGAGCTGGGAAAGATAGAACTCGAGAGGGGGCCAAACCCTCAAGAGAAGTTAGAAGGAAATGTGATTGGTGATAGCTCAAAATCTTCCATTGAAACTTAAAGATCTGGGGAGTTTTATCGTGGACATATCGGTAGGGGGCATTTCTAAAGAAAAGGCTATGTTGGATTTGGGGTCAGGTATCAATTTGATGCCTTGCTCCATCTACAAGAAGCTAGGATTGAACAACATGAAGCACACATCAATGTCATTAGTGTTAGCAGATCAATCCTCACGACACCCTCTTGGGATCGTGGAAGAGGTGCTCCTCCAAGTTGATAAACTTGCCATTCCAACGGATTTCGTGGTGTTAGATGTTGGAGAAATCATACTATTAAAGATCACCTCATACTCCTAAGAAGACCATTCATGGCAACAGCTAGGACTACTGTAGATGTGTTGAAAGGGAGGTTGACAATGATAGTGTTGGGGGAGACGGTGGAGATTGATGTGTTTCAGAAGCAGAAAAAAAAAAGAGGATGGAGTTACATACATGTTATAACATAAAGACTGAAGATGAGCCTGTTAAAGTTAAGCCTACCTCAATGGAATATGATGATGAGCATGACGAATTAGAAGAGTTCTTTCAAGCATTTGAGGAGGAAGTTAGACTCCTTAAAAAGGAGAAGGAAGAATGATGAGAGCGACGTCATTGAGGACAAGATTGTTGATGCGAAGGATATCAACCTTATCAAGGAGATTGATATCCTTGAAAAAGAAAAAAAAAACCCTCAAGGTAGGGAAAGAATTGGCTAGCCTAGTTGAAAGCCAAGAAGAGGAGTTCAATAGAAGGATGAGGAAGATCCTCATTAATTTTGAAGGGAAAGATAAAAGATGCCAAGCTCTTGAGGAGGAGTTGGTGAGGAAGATGGCACTTAAGGTCGCGAAGGTCAAGGAGTGCGATTTATTAGTGGAGCTTGACCAAGCCGAGCAAACAATTACCATTCTCACCAAGAATCCAAAGAAGAAGAAGGAGGCATCATCATTTAAACCAACCAAGGAAGGTCTCAAGGATCCTCATCAGAAAAAGAAAAATGGTAGTATTCCTTACTTTCCTGGTACATGCTATTTTTGCCATGTTAAGGGTCACAAAAAGACCCAATGTAAATTAAAAAGAATAGGAAAATGCATGTAGGAGGACTAATGTATAGGAGGGTCACTCAAGTGTGGGTCCTAAAGGACAAGAGTGACCAAGTTGAAGGGAAATCTCAAATCAAGTTAAGAACTACACCTATTCAAAAGGTGTACATTCTTAAGAGAAAGGAGACTATTGATTCACCTAACAAACCCCTAGAGAGTCATAGTGGTAGCACAAGTGGAGTTACTCCACCATTGAGTGCATGAACCTCTTAACTATTTTTGTGAAAGAAGTTGTTTTAAAAGAAAGCGCAATTTTTGGAAAATAATCGGATGGCTAGAAAAACCATGTTGTTTGTAAATATTAAGTATTATAATTTCTATGCTTTTAATCTCTAGCTTGATGTTCTTTGCAAAAATTGAGAGTCAGTGAAAATTCTCAATGCATTAAGAACATAGGTTTGGGGGTTAAGGTTTCATTATTTCATAAGTATATTTTGATGATGGACTTATGCTTAGGCTAGGATCCATCAAAGTGGGAAGTTTTGTGCAGGTTAAGGGCATATAAGGAAAGCAGAGGATGCTACGAGAAGATGCTGCGAGAAGATACTACGAGTACAAACTCACAGATTTCCAATCAGAGGTTGCAGTTGGGTCCACAGGAAAGTGTGCGAGTAGGGAACGGCTAGAAGGACATCGTAGAAATTAGAAACTAAGTCGCAATGTAATCTGAAATTCAACTACGAGCCAAAGCTGTGAGTACAACATCGCCCAATATGAAGAAAGAGCTCGCAGTCAGTTCTGGAAGAAGATCTGCGACTTTGAGCTGCGAGAAGAGAGAAAGCAGAAATTAAGCTGCGAGATGAGACTGCGAGTACATACTCACAGATCACCCTATCACAATTCCTAAGACAAGATATTTTGGAAAATATCTGGCCACTTGAGCAACTGTGAGATAGGACTACGAGAACATGCTCACAGATTTTGAAAAGAAGTCGCAGATATGCCTAAACCGCCGCCCAAAAGAAGAAATTAGACCATTTCAGCAAAATATCACTTTGGTATTCATATCTTACTTTTCTCATTAATATCTAAGTTCATCAACCAAGGTACTCTTTATTTTTCTCTCTAATCTTAATTTGCAAACTTTAGCTCTACTCTTGATTCTTTTTATCTAATGCAATATGATAAGTATTGCATGAAAGTTAAGTTATGTGAGAAATTTCATACATGTTCTTAATACCTACATGTAATGAATGATGCATCTTGAGAAATTTTTCCAAATCATGATGATAAACATAGATAAGAATTTGAAGCTTGGTGGATATTAAATGTTTCTTTTTAACTGATATAGAAACTTATAACAGTAATTATAGTTTATTATATGCTTAAATTGTGTATACCCTTTTTGTGAGATTCTATCCTTCTACTTTGTAGAACAATGGAAGAAATTCTTGAACATGGAATGACCGATTGTGAACAGCTAGGATGGCTTTTAGACAATGAGAATATGGAAGTCCTAACATTGGAAGAGACAGAAGACGAAATGATTGATGTTAGTATGGGCTAGTGGTGAGCATTACATGAAGGAGGAACGTGAGGAGATGCTGATCGCGCTATGAATGTTCACATTTAGCGCCCCTAATTCCTACCTTTTGTGTTCGTATTCGAGCACTTTTGTGTGTTAACAAGTGTTTTTGTTAAGTTCAGGTAATTTGGCCAGTCTAGAAGGTTTTTGCATCAAAGTGGACAAAAGAGGAGCAAAACCATGAGAAGAGTGCATGGCGGGCTTGAAGGCGGGCAAGTGCCAGCCTTCCTAAAGGTCTGAAGCCGCCCAAAATCAAGGCCAGTTGCATAGCGGGCTTGAAGGCGGGAAATTGCCAGCCTTCCCGAAGGTAGAAGCTCGCCGGATTATAAGGCAACCTCGCTCAGCGACTTCATGCGGCGGGCAATTGGCCGCCTTCATCTCTTCAGAAGCCAAGGCGACTTCGCGCGGCGGGAAAGAGGTCTCCGAGAAGCTCGCCAAGTCACAGCGGGTTTGTGCGGTGACTTCGCACGGCGGGAATGATCCGCCCCCAGGCACGTCCAAAGGCCAAAATGGGCACTTTTTGCCTCATCTGAAGAAAACATATATTATACTTCTCTCCTACTGAGAGAAAGAGTTACCACAGTACCAAGGTGACAATTAGTGATAAATTTAGCTTAGAGTAATTCTTAGTAGTTTTTGGTTAAATTATCATAGAATAGATTAGTGATTCAAGAAGTTCATCACTTGTAATCTTGTAGCTAGAAGGTATTGATCTTAGAAGTACCTTGCTCATCAATCTTCTGAAGGTTATTTGTGATCATTGGGTTTGTATTGCTGTGGAAGAAGGAGAGGTTATCCTTGATCCCTTGAGGGTAGTATTTCTTCCTTTTGTTCATTAATATGCTATATCAATGATCATGTGTAACTAAACACTTTGTTGGGGAGTTTATGAAAGTATTGATGTAATCACTTGTTACCACTTTATCTTATATGAATCACTTGTGTTTGTATGCTTGAATTGATTAAATCATGCCACATAGCTTATAATCTTAGAAGCATGGAGTTGGTTATTGCAAAATGAGGAATTACTTAGTTCATAATGTTGAATTAAGTATGGTTAGTCAAAACTCCTAGATTAGAATGTGTTTGTTCATATAAAATCTTAAGAATACATTCTATCAATCTAGTTCCACAACTTACATTCCTTGATGATTAATCTAAACCTTAGATTAGATATTGAGTGAATGGTTGAGTGTACCAATGGTATAAATGGAATTACATGAGTGATTTGATCTTTGTTGCATGAAAGTGGTTATTGTGGTGCATCATTACTGATTCATACATTCCCTAGCATTTTAGCTTATCAATTATAATCTTTTATCATCGCATTAGTTTAATTCCGTAAAACACTCACTAATCCTAGCTTTTACCAGTTACTCATTAATAGATTCCCCGTGGACCGATACCCTTACTTTGTACACTATACTAGCATAACGACTTGTATGAATTGCAATAGGGTCATCAGACTCGCACGCCCCTTTAATACAACCGAGGTAGATTAGGTTAAATTATAGTGACATTTGTAGAACCGGTTTGGGCGTGTCAGATGCCCGACAAAGGTCTAACCCCTAGCTCTACCTCTTCACCTAAATTAGATTTGAAACCACTGCCATCAACATTGAAGTATGCTTTCTAAAGCAAGAGAAATCACTTCCGGTAATCATAGCGTTGGATTTGAATGCACAAGAAGAAGAGAAACTCCTTGGAGTGTTAAGACATTTTAGGAAGCTATTGGATGGAGTTTAGATTACCTAATGGGAATTAGTCCCACTAGTTGTATGCACAAGATTCTTCTTGAAGAGGGGTCTAAGCCGTCAATAGAAGCCCAACGAAGACTCAATCCGATAATGAAGAAGTGGTTAAAAAGGAGGTCCTTAAGCTATTAGAGAATGGTATCATCTATCCTATATCGAATAGCAAGTGGTTAAGTCCAATACACATAGTACCAAAGAAGTCCAATGTAACGGTCGTTAGGAATGAGGACGACGAGTTGGTACCTCAAAGAACACAAACCGGATGGAGGGTGTGTAGAGACTACCAGAAGCTTAACAGTGCTATGCGCAAGGATCATTATCCCTTGCCATTCATTGATTAAATGTTGGAGCGGCTTGTAGGACATAGTCACTACTGCTTTTTTGGATGGATACTCAGGATATAACCAAATAGCTATTGACCCAGAAGATCAAGAAAAGACAACTTTTACATGTCCATTCGGGACATTTGCTTATCGGTGCATGCCATTCGGCTTGTGTAATGCACTCGGTGCTTTTCAAAGGTGCATGACGTTGATCTTTTCAGACATGGTGGAAGGGGTTATAAAGTCTTCATGGATGACTTTTCAGTGGTAGGAAGCCCTTTTGATGATTGTCTAGCCAACTTAGTATCGGTTTTGAAGAGGTGCAACAAAGCCAACTTGGTGTTAAATTGGGAGAAGAGTCACTTCATGGTGCTTCACGGGATAGTATTAGGGCACATAATTTCAGAGAAGGGTATAGAGGTGGACAAGGCTAGGACAGTGAGGGAAATTCGTTCGTTCCTAGGACATGCTGGTTTTTATCGAAGGTTTATCAAGGATTTCTCAAAGATTTCGAGACCCTTGTGCCGGTTGTTACAAAAAGACATCGATTTTGACTTTAATGATAAGTGTTTGGAGGCATTCAAGAAGCTCAAAGAGCTATTGACTTCTGCACCGTTTATGAGACCACCAGATTGGAATTTGCCTTTTGAATTAATGTGTGATGCCTCAGACTATGCCATAGGTAGTGCTTGGGCAACAAGTGGATAAGATTCCACATGTCATCTACTATGCGTCACGGGCGTTGAACGACGCTCAGCTCAACTCAACAACGGAAAAAGAGTTATTAGCGTTGATATTTGCCTTAGAGAAGTTTAGATCATATTTAATAGGGGCAAAGATTGTGGTCTTTTCAGATCACTTGGCATTGCGATACCTCCTCCAAAAGAAGGATGCAAAGCCACGACTTATCCGTTGGATCCTTTTGTTACAAGAGTTTGATCTAGATATTAGAGACAAGAAAGGGAGTGAGAATGTGGTGGCCGACCATTTGAGTAGATAGATGCATGATTCCAATGTGGAAGAGGATTCGCTTCCTTTGAGAGAAGATTTTCCGGATGAAAGATTATGGGCTATTGGAAGTAAAGAGCCATGGTATGCGGATATTGTCAACTTCTTGACAAATGACATCATACCGCCGGATTTGTCTCATTAAGGAAAAAAGCGTTTTAGATGGCAGGCTAGGCAATACATGTGGAGTGACCCCTATTTGTTTAAGAATGGGGCGGACTTGATCATACGAAGATGCATTCCGGAAAGTGAGCAACAAGACATCTTGAAGTTTTGTCATGAGCTAAGTTGTGGGGGACATTTTAGTGCAAGGACTACGGCGTTGAAAGTTCTTCAGTCAGGTTTCTCTTGGCCATCAATTTTTAAGGATTCATATCATTTTTGTTTAGCATGTGATAGGTGTCAACGGACGGGGAATATCGGAAAGAGGAATGAGATGTCGCAATCAAAAGATATGGCGATCGAGATTTTCGATTGTTGGGGAATAGATTTCATGGGATTGTTCCCACCTTCAGAAGGCAACAACTACATTTTAGTGGCCGTGGACTATGTGTCCAAGTGGGTAGAAGCAAAAGCCACCAAGACCAATGATAGCAAGGTTGCTGTGAAATTTGTGAAGGACTTCATTTTCACAAGATTCGGGACTCCTTGGTGTATGGTTAGTGATGGGGGAAGCCACTTTTGTAATAAAATATTGCCACATTGTTGAAGATATAGTGTGAGGCATAAAGTCGCTACTCCATATCATCCTCAAACCTCGGGACAAGTAGAAGTGAGCAATAGGCATATCAAGATAATTCTAGAGAAGACAGTCAAGCCAAACCGCAGGGATTGGGCTTCGAAGCACAACGATGCACATTGGGCGTATAGAACTGCTTTCAAAACCCCATTCCGGTTGAATGAGCTTGAAGCATGCCTTCTTGCAGTAGAGCTTCAGCATCATGCATATTGGGCCATCAAATCGCTCAATTTTGAGTTAGACAAAGCAGGAGAGCAACGAAAGCTACAGTTGAATGAGCTTGAAGAGCTCCAGGATGAAGCTTATGAGAATGCAAAGCTTTACAATGAGAGATCAAAGAGAATTCATGACAAGATGATAGTCCGCAAGGATTTACATCCGGGAATGTTAGCACTACTCTTCAATTCAAGATTGAAGTTGTTTCCCGGGAAATTGAAATCAAGATGGTACGGTACGGTCCTTATAGAATTAATGAGGTATTCCCTTATGGAGCGGTTGTATTGGAGGACTTAAAAAGTGGGGATATTTTCAAGGTGAACGGCCATCGTGTGAAACCGTATTTGCAAGGAATTGAGAAAGCAAAAGTGATAGAACAAATTGAGCTTACGGAGCCGAGTGCTTCCATGCGTTTTGTTAGGATTATGCTCAATAGCAAGAGTGTAATGTTGTAATTGACAATCTTTTTCATTATTAATAAGTGGTTTCTGGTTTAACAAATCTTATAGCATTTATAGTTTAATATTATAATTGTCAAAGTAAATAATCATAAGGTCTAAAGACTATGAGAAAAGAAAAATTGTTCGTACATCTGGATATGTATGAGGTAGACACAATTCTTTAGTTAGTCTTGAATAATGTTCACAACTTAAGTTAAAGGTTGGGCACCTTATCTTGTTAAAGTTGTAGAATTCTTTTGCTAGCATTTGAGTGGGATCAAATGAGATATGATGAGTCTAAAATCATCGGAGTGTCTTCGAGTAAAAGAATCTAGTGTACTAGGTGCATTGAACTGGATCACAATGAAAAGCTTTATCTAGAACCGTTAATAGATAATAGTCTTTTCATTATCAAGACAATCGAAGAGTCTATCTTAATCCTGAGATAAATGATGGACTTATGGTTGCAAGTGATATCATTTGAGTTATCAATTAGTACGATTATATAGCATAGTCTATCCTCGATAGTTTGGTGATATTCATTTGTTAATCGATAGAGGACTTCATTTATAGATATGGACATCATGGATCCATTTATTAAATGAGAGTATAATATCATCATATGGATGTTTTGAGGTAATTGGATATTAAATCTCAACGTTGAGTTTTCGATAGTGTCTATTGAAAACATGGCTTCTGGACAAGTCAAATATCCAAGTTCAAAACGTGGTCATATGAGTATGTAAGGTTTATGATTTGTATTGGCTTAATTCCATTGCAAAACACTCTATGATTGTATTAGTTGTTACTTAGGACATTATTTGAAGAAAGGAAGCTAAAAGAGTGAAGAGCACATCTAGTGCAAAAGTCGTCTTCAAGAGGTGAAAAACGTCAAAGGTAAATCTTGACTTCCATCCTCTTGCAAGGCGTAAGCGCACACACACACAATTCATACAGTGTATCCCTGCATCGTGGTTCAAACATTTGGTATAACACATTCACACACTTCATAGCATGCTCATGCATTGATCTTGTATTGACAAACATTGTGAAATTGCATGCTTTGTGACTATCTCTTTGATATGGCATGCTTGTGTGAATATGTGTTTATTTGTTTCTGTATTTTGTGTTTAGGACTTGAACATATTCTTATTTAATGCCTTATTAAGTTCCGGTCGTTTCGGTTACTCATTCATAAGGTTTCGAGTCCAAACAAGTTGACTATGCTACTTTTCGTTCTCATTTGTTGTGTTGTCTTCATCATCGGATTCTGAGATGATTTCTCAACCATTTTTCAAATTTGAGTATTCATAGTCATGCGTGAGGGAGTCACGGTTCGTAATCCAAAAACGGATTCAAAATCGGAGGTCGGATACTCAAGATATGGGCCGACGAACCGAGGGAGCGCGTGAGAGGAGTGTGAATCACGTGTGGCCACTTGGCCAGCCCGTGTGGGAGGCCGTGGGCCCCACGGGCAAGGGAGCCCTATGCTCCCATGGGCCCAACATGCCCCCCACAGGGTGGTGATGTGGCAGCACATGATTCGCTCGTAAATTCTCTCCTTTCCCTCCTTTTAAGCCAACCTCCTTCCCTCCACACTTGATAAATTTTGAAGAACACTTTGAAAACTTTCTGCAGAATTCTACAATTTTGTGTTTACTTGTTTTGATCATATCTCTCTCATACGAACTCAAAATCAATCGATTCAAAAACCAAAATTGTTGGTCTCAAAGAGAGCTACAAACCCCAAGTATTTCCAGAGGCATCTGACATCACCATTTTTCTCAACTGAAGCATTTTCAGTACGTGGTCAGTGTTTGATTTTCAACTTCTTCTTTTTCGATTTCATCTTTGATCATCTTTGATTCTTACTATTTGATTGATGAAATTTGTTGAGAAGTATGTTAGATCACTTGCTAGGGTTGTTTGATCATTTGTTAATTGTGTTTTAGCTTTGTGATTTGTTTTGAACATATATGTGCTAAACTTGATTTATCATGAAATTGATTCTAGAAAATATATGTGATGTGCTTCATGTTATTTTTTATGTTTTATTCATGATCTAAGAACTAGGTTTTTAGTGTGATAAATTGAATATTCATACCTTTGTTCTTATTGATTTGCATGTCTTGATTTCTAGATAATTTTGTGATTGTGTGTTGAAATCATATTCTAGACTATCATTGAACATGTACATTTTGCTTGATTGATCATCTAGCTTAATTTGTTTGTGTTTGCATCACTTGCATCACTTTAGATCATAGCCTTGCATTAGGTTGAAGTCTCTAGCAAAGTGAGTGAAGCTTTATGGATAGAGCAAGGAAGCCTTGATTAGAGTCGGAAGGACTCGGATAATCAAGCAAGGAAGTCTTCTCTAGGGTCGGAAGGATCCGGATAGGCAAGCAAGAAATCTTCCTAGAGACGTGAGCGTCTTGGATAGGAAGTTGCTTTCTAGAGGTGTAGGACACATCTCAGATAGGAACTAGGCTTGGTGATTCACTAGCCCGAGGGTAGATTAGGAGTTGATAGCTTGAGCGGATATCATGAGTGATAGCTTGAGTGTGTAAGTCCTTTTTCATATAGTGGATTGCTTTGCCGGTGGTTGTGGTATCAACCCGTGGATGTTTCCTCATTGAGGTTTTACCATGTTAAAATCATTGTGTTCAATTTTGCTTTACTTTCTTTTATCTTCCATATATTACATTGTTTGCACATCTGTAAATTGATTAACTCTTGTCTTAGTGAAATCAATTCAATTGCTAAATCTTATCAAGTGTGCATTTTGCCTTGTAATTTTCCGCATTATTTTTAATTGGAAGAATTTGGAGCCTATACCTATTCACCCCCCCTCTAGGAATATTTCACTACTACATTAAGGGAAATTTCATTTGGTATCAGAGCGGGTGTCTAGACGCACTTAGATTGTTCCTTTCTTTGTAGTATTTGTGTGTTTGTTTTTGTTTGTGATAAAATCATGATTAAGGAAGTGTATTCCTATGTGGCTTCTTTTGTTAACATATTAACTTAGATGAGAAAAAGATCAATGATCTTACTTTTGAAAATGAACGTTTATCCAATGTCAATATGTCCCTCAACAAGAAGTTAGAGAATCATGATCTTGGCTCAAAAGAGTTCAATGAACTTAAAGACAAGATCCTAAGTCTAGAATTGAATCTTAAAGATAGCAATGATAGACTTGGTATCTTGAAGCAAGAAATTGAGCAAAGAGATTGTTCTCTTGTTAATGCTAAGAAACTTGAAAATGTGCTTAAATCCAAACTTAATGAGCATTTAAATCAAGAGAAAAGTAGAACAATGGCTTGATAAATCACATAAAGCTGTTTTGTTTAGTGATAGCAAAGCGAAAAAATATGCCATTGAACTTAGGATGCTTCGTGAGAAACTTGATGACGCTAATAGGGTGATTAGCAAGATGTCATCTAGTTCTAATAAAGTTGAAACCCTCATTAAAAGTGGAAAGCATCCATGTGACAAAAGAGGTTTGGGTTATATCAATGAGAAGGAGACTCCTTCATCTAACAAATCTACTTTTGTCAAAGCATTGAATCAATTGTAGGTACACTCTCTCAAGGTAAAGCTATGAAAGCTACCGGAGGTGCCTCTTCATCAACAAGGATGTTCAATGGAAGAACTCAACAACTTAAGCATCAAGAAGCAACAACCTCAAATGCAAGAGGTGGAGCATCAAGGGTTGCTCTTCAAAGAGGTAAAATTGTGAGAAGACCAAATGCTATGGAAGCAAATGCAAATGGTAAACTTTTCAAATTTATTCCTATTTGTCATCATTGTAATATGATAGGACATATTCGACCTAGATGCTTTGAGTACATTCGAAAATGCAAACTTGATAATGCTTTTCATGATATGTCTTTGAATGGACCTAGGCAATCATCCATGTATGGATATAGAAATAGACCTAGGAAGACCTTGGAAAAGCATGTTGTTGAAAGAGTTGTTGATGACTTGTGAAACTAAATATAGCACGGTGTGTATAAAGCTATCTAGAGGGGGGGTGAATAGATTTTACGCTTTTTACCCAATTTTTCGTGTTAGTCAAAATTACGAATTTACCCTCAAGATAAAATAAACAAGCAAGTGTAATATGGTGCGGAAATTAAATCAACACTTGATTTTTACGTGGAAACCCTCACGGGAAAAAACCACGGGCTATGTAAGTAAGCCACACTCGAACCTCGAATCCACTAAATGTGCAAATGATTACAACCTAATCCCGGAAGTAATCACACACCTACCTAATCCCGGTATGAGTGAACCTAGTCCAATTTGCTTGTGATCTAAGCAACCTAATCCCGATTGCTACACACAAGACTTACCTTCTCTAGAAGAGAATACAACCCTAAGTGAATATATGTTAATATCCAAAATGCAACATAGAGCAAGGGAAACCCTATATGCTTATCTAAGATGATTAATATGCAATTAAGAACAATCCTAGATATCAAAACTAAATGACATGTCAATTAGTTAAGCTAATCAATATCAAGCACAAAACCTAATATGCTAGTACAATACAACTTCTCAAACATACATCATACTAATCTCAATCTTGTATTCAACAAATATAAAATCACATGCAAGTAATTAAATTGAGATTGCTAGATAAGAGAAACACAAAATATGTAAGTATTAGTGAAAAGCTTACCAAGCAAAGTATGATGAAGATTCCATGCTAGATGACATCTCAAATAGCTTAGCTAATCAAGATTAATTAAAAACCTAATTAACTATCACAATACAACACCCAATCATTTTCATCACAAATAATCTCTAACTTGTATCTAGCATATAATCAAAAGCATACAAGTAATTAAAGAGATGTATTAATATGGAAAACACTAAAGAGATATGAAATTAGTGAAGAACATACCAAATAAGATGTGATGATTCAAAACCATGCATGGATCAATTCTATGGAGGCATAGAAGATCAAATATGAAATTTGATGCAAAAGTGGTTTGATTTGAGTGGTTAAAGGTGAGTTCTTGATTTGATTTTCTCTCAAATCTCTCTTTCTCTCTCAAGAATATGGAGCCTCTCTCTCTAGGGTTTGATTTTGGGCACACCCTCAAAATGATGAGAAAGATATGTATTTATAGTGCCCAAATGAAACTACATCGTTTTGGAAGAAATGGAAAAAGTATGGGCATTTTCGCGGTACTCGCGTCAGTGCAGCGACTCAACATTCGAGCGCTTCGAAACATGACCAAACGACATCGAAACCTTTCATATAATATATCGTTGGAAAGGTATAGATGTCTACTTTCTACTCATTTTTACAGAATGACATTTTGATGTCTGTAGAAAAATTTATGGTCAATTGAGTGACCGAAGGTCAGAACGGACAACAACAGAGTTGCCCTGTTTTGGTTGTAACTTTGGAGATTTTAAAACTAATCCAAACGGTCATGAAATATTACGAATAATATACCGTTGGAAAGATATGGGTGTTAGTTTGTACAGAAATTTTCAAAACTCATTTTGAAGATTTGTGTAAAAAGTTATGGTCACAAGACCATGCAAAGGTCAGTTTTGAAAACACTTAAAACATTGAAATCCAATTTTAAAACTAGACACCTTACTCCAATCAACCAAACCAAAACTACCACTTATCCAAGAGAAGAATGAGACCTTCTCAAGTGGTCAACCATCGCGCTAAGACATACACACCATCGTGCAAGCGCGGACGTTTCCGATCACACAAACGGAAACGAATTACACCACACTTAAGACTAATCATGAAGTGCAAGTGTGGGTATTGAATGCATCCTAATGCCTAACATGTCATGGCATTATCATTGAACAAGATGCACTCAATTCTAACATGCATGAATAAAATTCATGACTTTGCATCCTAATGCCTAAACATGTCATGGCATTTCAATAAACTAGATGCAATTAAATAAACATGCATGAAGAGATATTCAACAATTATGAATGCACACATATGAAAACACACAACATATAAGAATAACATTTATGCATGAGTTTGAGTGTGTGCAACTATCTCTTCAAGACAAGTAAGCACCTAGAATATTACCTTTGGTGCTTGTCAATAATGAGGTCTTCAAAGGGCCTAATGCACTAACAACAACATCTAAACTACCCTTACAAAGAATCCCCACAAATGGTTTGATCACGAAATAAGCCAATTAACAACAACGGGAATCCTTACAATCTCCCCCTTTGGCTATTTCGTGACAAAACCACACTCACATTGATTCCTCACAAAAAAAATAGAAACTACGGGATACAATGATATTCTACATTACAAAGAGATAAGAATGCAACTTGAAGTCTTCAATCCTTGTAGAATAATCAACCCTGAAAAGAGTTTCTAACATTTCCAATACAAGTAAAGTGTGAGATTAATCATGTGAGAACAATACCAAGCATTTGCATTTTTAGAATTTAGGCACAACATTACAAATGTATGCAATGAATGATAAATGCAATGCTCCCCCTCAAAGGGTTACTCCCCCTCAATGTATGTTCTCCCCAAAATGCACAAAAGCTTCTATATTTTGCAACTCCCCTTACCATATCCTACTCCCCCTTTTTGTCATGATATAGGCAAAGGAGTAGTCCCCAACCGGGTCACTCATAGCAACGAGAGATAGAAGCATGCAAGATTGCATATACATATAAGTCACTTTATGCACTTCAATTAATTTGAGAGAAACAAGGAGATTTATTTGAGAAAATGTGTGAATCCAACATGCTTTGCATACAAGACATATAGCATTCAAGTCCAAAATACAATGGTATTTGGCAAAGCAAATGACAAAGGTTTCTAATTTGAATTCAAACCAATTTCACCAATGTCATGGGAAAAGCAAGGATATAGAGATTATTGATTTCAATTAAGAGTAACTATATCCAACTTTATAAGCGAAACATGGCATGAGCGACTTTGCACCCTATTTGATTTTTCCGGATAAGATATCCGTATGATAGTAACCATGTTCAACTAATAAAGAAAGAGACATTTGGAATGTAAATTCCTTTGAACGGATACAAGATCCTTTATTCATTTTGAGTCTCATTAGCTTTCACACAAGTTTTGCATTTTAAGAATATGCAATCATCAATTCATGCTTTTCATGTGAGCATGTTGTATGAATTTCATGCTTTTCATAGCATTAGCATGTTATTAAAAAATCATGTCATGGAGATAACTATAGGTCATTCACATCATACTTCCTATGTAAATCTCCTAGTCCAAAAATGCATGTTTGAACATAAATATGACATGGATTGTAAACAAGCAAGGTTCACACTTATAGAATAGAAAACATATACATATGTACAACCAAGCTTACTCAAGCAATCAAAAGAAGAGGCATAAGTTATTTCAAATTTTTTGCAAGTTACAAGGCAAATAGCTCTCTTTGCTTGAGTTCCCCATATGGGGTCAATCATAGAACATCACTCCACAAGACATATCCCAATAGATCTACTAAGAGTTTTAAATCGAGTAGCATCTAAGGGTTTAGTAAATAAGTCCGCAAGTTGATCATTAGTACCTACATGTTCAAGTACTATGCATTTATTTTCAACAAGCTCTCTAATGAAGTGATGGCGGATGTCAATATGCTTAGTTCTAGAATGTTGAACCGGATTCTTGGAAATATTAATAGCACTCATGTTATCACAAAAGAGAGTGAGAGTACCTTGGTTGAATCCGTAGTCTACAAGCATTTGCTTCATCCATAGGAGTTGTGTGCATCCACTCCCGCGGCTATGTACTCGGCCTCGGCCGTGGACAAGGAAATCGAGTTTTGCTTCTTGCAAAACCAAGACACCAAGTTGTTGCCTAGAAAGAAGCAACCGCCCGATGTGCTCTTCCTATCATCACAATTTCCTGCCCAATCCGCATCACTAAAGCCAACTAGACTAGCATTAGTGTCAAAAGAGTACCAAATCCCATAGTTGGATGTCCCATTCACATAGCGAATGATCCTCTTCACGGAAAGAGAGGTGGGACTCCTTAGGATCCGCTTGGTACCTAGCACACACACCCACACTAAAAGATATATCGGGCCTACTTGCGGTCAAATAAAGCAAGCTACCTATCATGCCTCGATATAGAGTTTGTTCCACACTTTTACCACTAGCATCCTTGCTTAGCTTCAAAGTGGTACTCATGGGTGTATCACAATGTTTGGCTTTCTCTAAACCAAACTTCTTCACTAGGTTCTTAGCATATTTGGCTTGGGTTATGAAAATCCCATCATGCATTTGCCTAATTTGCAAACCTAGGAAATAACTAAGCTCACCAACAAGACTCATCTCAAATTCAAGAGACATAACATCAACAAATTGTTGGACTTTGGTGTTGTTGGTGGAGCCAAACATTATGTCATCAACATATATTGAGCTATGAAAAGCTCATCATTGTCTCTCTTGATGAATAGTGTCTTGTCAACACTACCTCTTGTGTAGTTATTGTCAACAAGAAATTGAGTGAGGCGCTCATACCAAGCCCTCGGTGCTTGTTTCAACCCATAAAGTGCCTTCTTGAGGCGATAAACATGATTGGGGTGGTGTGCATCCACAAACCCCTTAGGTTGTTCAACAAACACTTCCTCTTGCAAGAAGCCATTGAGGAAGGCACTCTTGACGTCCATTTGGTGCAATTTGAACTTGTGCACACAAGAGATGGACAAGAGAAGCCTAATGGACTCTAAGCGGGCAACGGGAGCAAAAGTCTCCTCAAAGTCGATACCCTCAATTTGAGAGTACCCTTGTGCTACAAGTCTAGCCTTGTTCCGCACTATGTTGCCATCCTCATCGGATTTGTTCCTAAATATCCATTGGTGCCTATGACATTAGTGGTCTTAGGCCTAGGAACTAGAGTCCAAACCTCATTCCTTTCGAATTGGTTTAGCTATTCTTGCATGGCAAGAACCCAAAATTCATCATTTAAGGCTTCTTCAACCTTTTTGGGTTCAATTTGAGAGGTGTAGCATGTATAGCTAATAAGATTAGCAAGTTGACGTCTAGTCCTAACACCCTCATTTACCTCTCCAATGATATCTTCTTTATCATGGAGTTTCCTAACCCATGGAGCGGGTTCTTTAGAGTACAAGAGAGGAACTCTATCAATAGGTTGTGTGTCATTATTGTTGACATTAGATGTCCCAACATTAGGTGACACCACAACCTCCTCCAAAGGAGAAACATCACTAAAAATAACCTCCTCCTCATGATCATTTGACTTGAGCCTAGTATCATCAAATACGACATTGGATGATTCCATAACACTTAGAGTCTTTAAATTGAAAACTCTATAGGCTCTACTATTTAAGGCATAGCCAATAAAAATACCCTCATCACTCTTAGCATCGAATTTGCCAAGTTGATCACGGTCATTCAAAATGTAGCATTTGCTTCCAAAAGTGTGGAAGTAGCTAACATTTGGCCTCTTGCCTTTCCATAACTCATAGGAGGTGTTTCTAGTATCGGGCCTTAGGAACACTCTATTTCCTATATAGCAAGCCGTGTTGATGGCTTCGGCCCATAGGTTCCTAGGGACATTGTTGCTAAGCAACATAACACGGGCCATCTCTTGAAGGACCCTATTTTTCCTCTCAACAACTCCATTTGTTGAAGTGTCCTAGGAGCAGAAAATTCATGGGAGATGTGAATGTACACAAACGAAGTTAAATTGCTTAAAGCATACCTAGAGGGGGGGTGAATAGGTTTTTACACCTTTTTTCAAACCCTTGAACAAACATCCGTTTGTCCCTCAAGGTAGCCTTACACACAACACAATAATCCAAGATAGACATACATAGACAATATGATGACACAATCATAATAGAAATGTCTAAGTATATCAACAAGTCATGTGAGGTAAAATATCAAATAATCATAACAACAAAATAAACTTGTATTTCATAAGATGTTCAATGTGTTACAAGAGTGAGCAAAATGTCACTAAAAAAATATTACAATATACAAAAGAATCAAAGATACAAATTGATCTATAGAATGAATACACTAATCACACTATACAAAGACTTGGTTCACAATACACCACAAGTGAATATTATGAATCAAGACAATAAAATATACAATTAAAATATAAGAGAAGAGATAGAAAGAATTAACACAAGGGATTTTTAACGTGGTAAAACCTCCAAGGAGGAAACATCCACGGGTTGAATTACAACCATTGGGTACTATATTATTGGAAAGTAAACATAGAACATTCACAAAGTGACCAATCTTTAGCTCACCCAACCTAGTGAAGTCTAAGCCTACCCAACCCTATTGGAAAGTATGAAATCCCTCAATGATGCGGAACCACCATATATTGGACAACACACTCAACCAACATCGATGGTAGATTAGAAATTCCTTAAGAGTGCATACACATCCCGTGTACCCCGCTCTATCGGAGTCTATGTCTAACCATACGCCTAGGCCTACCAATATGTTAGCCAACTCCCTATCCAAGGCACTCTTGCCTCTAGGGAGCCTCCCATGCATGACTATCCGAGTCCTCCCGACTCTAGCCATGACTTTTGCTTACCTATCCGAGTCATCCCGACTCTAGGCAAGACTTCTGCTTGGCTATCCGAGTCATCCCGACTCTAACCAAGACTTCATGCCTTTTACAAGGACTTCCTAGTGTGATCATGTGAATGCAAATGATGAAACATTCATTTCAACATAGAACATGTGATCAATACATTCTATGGCACAAATAGACCTAAACATGTGAAAACACAATTAATCAAGTCTAGATGCAAAAATCCATGAATAGAAACCTAAGCATGTGAAACACCTAACACATATACTCAAAGTCTCACAACATATAACACTTGAATCACAAAATGTTCATTAAGTCCTAATTCAAGATGCTATCAATATACAATCAAAGTCTAGATATATGAGATTAAAATCAATCAATATACTAGACAAAAATATAGAGCAAGGTTTTGAGATTTACATCAATCAAAACCTATATTCTCTAAATCACAAACAAATACACAAATCCTTGATTTCTTCAATCAAAGGACCAAATCAAATCTCAAAGTCATTTTAACACAAAATTAATTCAATTAAGTATCAAACAACCTAAGATGCCATTCTAATCACAATACAACTCACAAACAAATGTAAAACCTAGAATCATGAAATCTAGTCAACATAAGTCCATAAATTGAATTTCAATTGGAATGATAATCAAGCTACCTTTTCAAATAGCTTTCATAAAACAATAACAAAGATATAGAAGAAGAAACCCCAAGCATTTGGAAGGTCAAATAACAAGAAATCCCTAAGATGAGACCATTACCTCGGATTATGATGCTGGTTCGGAATTCAGTGGTCAACCACTGGAAATCACGATCAAACAGCTACCAAACCACTTGGAGATGTTAGAGGACTCAAATACGAACACTCTCCAACTTGAATCACTCAAATCCGACTCCGGATGAGGAAGATATGGTGTTTCGAAAAACTGAAATTTCAGAGGAGAGGGCTGACGGGAATTCTTGAAAATTCTTCTTAGAAATTCAAAATGAGAGAGAGAGGGAAGAAATAGGAGGAGAGAGAAAGGTTTTTTGACCAATCATGTGGTGCCACGTCACCCCCAGGCCGTGGGGGGCGCGTGGCCCACACGGGAGCAGAAGGGGCTCCAGGCCGTGGGGCCCACGGCCTCAACCACGGCCAGCCCATGTGGCCCACGGCCTAGGCTGTCCTCTCCGCGCACTCGGTTCGTCGGCCCGTATCTCGGGCGTCCGAACTCCGAATTCGAATCCGTTTTGGATTACGAACCATGACTCTCTCACGCACGAAAACGACTATACAACTTTGAAAAACGGTTGAGAAAGCATCTCGGAAATCATCGATGAAGTCAACACAAAGTAAGAGAACGTAAAGTGGCATAGTCAACACGTTTGGACTCGAAACCTTATGAATGAGTAACCGAAACGACCAGAACTCAATAAGGCATTGAATAAGAACATGTTCAAGTCCTAAACACAAAATACGGAAACATACAAACACAAATACACACACATATGCTAGTTTCCGGACATAGTCCTAGAAAATGCAAAACACAAAGTTTATTAACTAAATGTGAATGCATGAGCATATTTTGCCAAGTGTGTGAAAGTGAAATGTAAATGAAATAAAATCATGAAGGGACACACAAGAATGATATGTGTGAGTGTGTGCCTAGCCTTGTAAGAGATAAGAGGTCATGTATACCTTTGTAGACCGATAATGTCCGAAACTCTTAAAAGCCGGTAACTTGAACGAATAATGGTTGAGACGTCCTTCGTCTTCGAAATCCTTCATTTACTAACCACTAAACATTACAAGTAAAACACGTTTTGATATGGAATTAATGCCAACACTAATTATCAACCTAACAAGATGCCTAAACCATTACAAAAGGTTTCAAAGGTGGCATTCTCAAATTCCCTCCCATGGTCACTTCTAATCCGTTTAATGCTTTAATATTAGAGTTCATTTCATTTTGAATTTTATTACAAAGCATTTTAAACTTATCAAAAGTTTCGGATTTTTCTCTAAGAAAATATGTCCATGTGAACCTAGAGAAATCATCAACACAAACAAAAATGTATCTCTTTCCACCCAAACTTTCGGTTTGCATGGGACCCATGAGGTCCATGTGGAGAAGCTCAAGAGGCTCCTTGGTGGTGAGATACTTACCCTTTTTGTGCATGCTTTTAGTTTGCTTTCCTTGTTGGCAAGGTCCACAAATACCATTGGCTTTCTTCCCAAGCTTAGGGAGGCCACGCACACAATTGAACTTTCCAAGGGTGTAGATCCCTAAAGTTCATGTGGCCAAGTCTTTCATGCCACAACTCAATTTGCTCATCCATGGACACATGATTAGATACAATTCTAGCTTCAAGACAATAACAATTGTCACTAGATCTCATGCCCTTCAACAAGGTTTGTCCATCGGGTTTAAGGATAGAGCATAATCTTTAGAAAACAAGACGGAATATCCTTCATCACTAAGATGTGAAATGCTAATTAAATTGGCTTTCAAGCCATCAACAAATAAAGCATTGGATAAGGAGGGTAATCCGGGAACGGAAATGGTTCCTTTCCCTACAACATTTCTTTTGGAACCATCACCAAAAGTGACATTTCCACCTTCCTCCATAACAAGAGTCTCGAAGAAACTCTTGTTTCCTGTCATGTGCCTAGAGCACCCACTATCCAAATACCAAAAATTAGAAGAATTTGCCTTCAAGGCTATTTGTGCAACATGGCAAACATTTTCATTCTTTCTAATCCACTTAGCAACAATTTTAGCTTCTTAGTGGTCTTTGGTACATGTGCTCTACTATTTCTAGGATCATGCAAATCAATATTTTCATTCCTAGAAACGTGCATCTTGGCTCTATACTTTCTCTTTTCAATCATGCTTTGTTTTCTACACATTTTAATATATTGAAAGCAATTTGGTCTAATATGACCATCACAACCACAAAAGTGACAAATAGGGATGAAAAAAGGAATCATACCTCGCCTTTGAGCACGTCCATGTCTTTGTGGATAAGTGGGTTCAATCCATCTTCGTTGTTGAACCGGTCTTGGTTGCTTCCAAGCTTGAGGTTGCATGATTGGTCTCTTTCCTTTGTGAGCCAATTTGGGAGGAGTGTTGGCTTGAGGAACCTT
This sequence comes from Acer saccharum, assembly GCA_030490815.1. Lineage (NCBI taxonomy): Eukaryota > Viridiplantae > Streptophyta > Magnoliopsida > Sapindales > Sapindaceae > Acer > Acer saccharum. The sequence continues at coordinate 18,617,939 of CM059871.1, forward strand.
AGGAGGTTGAGCTTGAGATTTCCTTCTTGGCCCCATTTTCACTTGTGCATTAGAACATTGTCCTACTTCTAATTTTTTCTAGGAGGTTGCACAAATGAAATTTCCGTTCTTCAAGCTCTTGACAAACACTGTCTTGTTAGAGGTTAAGACTTTCTTGCCATCTTCATACCCAAGGCCTCTCTTGTCACTTGGACTCTTTCCAACACCAAGTAAATGATCAAGCTTCTTGGTGCTAGAATCTATCCTAGCCAAGGACCCTTTAACCTCAACAAGTTCCCTCTTCAAGCCTTCTTCACTTCTCTTGGATAAGTCTAACTCCTCAATTAACTTATCCTCTCTCCTTTTCAATCTTTCCACTTGTTCACTTAAGTGGTCATTGTGAGCCGAAAGTTCAAGGTTTTCTTCTCTCAACCTCTCAATCTTTCTTGTGCTTTTGAGTGCTAAATCATTGAACTCGGCATGATATTTAGCAAGCACCTTTTGCTCCACAAACTTCTTTTTGGAACTAGAAGAGGAGTCACTTTCTTCTTCACTAGAGTCAATTTCCTCTTGACTCATCTCCTCTTTTTCACTAGCACTTTTGCTCTTGTGAGAAGAGGCAAAAGCTAAGAAATTAGCCATGAGCTCTTCTTCACTAGAAGACTCATCTTCCTCATTGGAGTCATCACTACTCCTACTCCATGTGGCGGCCATCACTTTACCCTTCTTCCTTTCATTGTGATTAGCACATTCGGGGGCAAAGTGACCAATCCCACCACATTTAAAGCATCGGACCCCTTTCCTTTCGGTCCTCTCTTGTCTAGGCTCAAACTTCTTGAAGGAACTCTTTTTCTTCAAATCTTGTCCTCTTGACCCAAATCCCTTCTTCTTCTTGAACCCCATAACCTTGTTGAACCTTTTCACAAATAAGGCAAGGTCTTCATCCGATTCATGCTTTGCCTCCTTTGCATCCTTAGATGCTTTCAAAGCTATTCCTTTAGACTTCTTAGGAGGAGTAGTGGTGCTAGGAGCCTTCCTAGACTCATATGCAAGGAGACGCCCAATTACCTCACTTGGCTTCATATCCATGTAGCCACTATTTTCTTCTATGGCCGTCACCTTTGATTCAAACCTATCGGGGAGAGATCTCATAATTTTTTTCTTGACTCTCCTATCCGAATACGGGTCTCCGAGTTGATGGCTTTGATTTACTATGTCCATCAATTTGATTTCGAAGTCGTTGAAGCATTCATCCTCTCCCATCCTAAGTAACTCAAATTGAGTTTGGAGGACTTGAAGCTTGGACTCCTTCACCACCTCGGTTCCCTCATGTGCAACTTGAAGGATGTCCCATGCCACTTTGGCAATCTGAGTATTCTGAATAAGCTTGTACTGATTCTCATCCATTGCACACATAATGGCATGCATCGCCTTCCTATTCCACTTAGAAGCCTCAAACTCTTGCGCATTCCATTGCGCCTTAGGCTTCAAAACATCTTGTCCTCCACCCGCGGGAGTCATCATAGGGAGATCATATCCGTCTTCCACCGCCATCCATGCACGATCATGAATTTGGCATATGTAGGATTCCATCTTCCCTTTCCATTGGGAATAGTTCAATCCGGTAAGAAGTGGAGGCCTTGTGCTAGAAGCTCCTTCGTGGCCACCACCATTTCCACCGTTTCCACTCATAGTGTTTATGAATGAATGCAAATGTATGAATGATCAAAAATCACACAAAATGCAAAACACACCAAAAAGCAAGGATCACCTATGTATGTCTAGGAACCCGCTCTGATACCAATTGAAACTAAATATAGCACGGTGTGTATAAAGCTATCTAGAGGGGGGTGAATAGATTTTACGCTTTTTACCCAATTTTTCGTGTTAGTCAAAATTACGAATTTACCCTCAAGATAAAATAAACAAGCAAGTGTAATATGGTGCGGAAATTAAATCAACACTTGATTTTTACATGGAAACCCTCACGGGAAAAAACCACGGGTTATAAGTAAGCCACACTCGAACATCGAATCCACTAAATGTGCAAACGATTACAACCTAATCCCGGAAGTAATCACACACCTACCTAATCCCGGTATGAGTGAACCTAGTCCAATTGCTTGTGATCTAAGCAACCTAATCCCGATTGCTACACACAAGACTTACCTTCTCTAGAAGAGAATACAACCCTAAGTGAATATATGTTAATATCCAAAATGCAACATAGAGCAAGGGAAACCCTATATGCTTATCTAAGATGATTAATATGCAATTAAGAACAATCCTAGATATCAAAACTAAATGACATGTCAATTAGTTAAGCTAATCAATATCAAGCACAAAACCTAATGCTAGCACAATACAACTTCTCAAACATACATCATACTAATCTCAATCTTGTATTCAACAAATATAAAATCACATACAAGTAATTAAATTGAGATTGCTAGATAAGAGAAACACAAAATATGTAAGATATTAGTGAAAAGCTTACCAAGCAAAGTATGATGAAGATTCCATGCTAGATGACATCTCAAATAGCTTAGCTAATCAAGATTAATTAAAAACCTAATTAACTATCACAATACAACACCCAATCATTTTCATCACAAATAATCTCTAACTTGTATCTAGCATATAATCAAAAGCATACAAGTAATTAAAGAGATGTATTAATATGGAAAACACTAAAGAGATATGAAATTAGTGAAGAACATACCAAATAAGATGTGATGATTCAAAACCATGCATGGATCAATTCTATGGAGGCATAGAAGATCAAATATGAAATTTGATGCAAAAGTGGTTTGATTTGAGTGGTTAAAGGTGAGTTCTTGATTTGATTTTCTCTCAAATCTCTCTTTCTCTCTCAAGAATATGGAGCCTCTCTCTCTAGGGTTTGATTTTGTGGCACACCCTCAAAATGATGAGAAAGATATGTATTTATAATGCCCAAATGAAACTACGTCGTTTTGGAAGAAATGGAAAAAGTATGGGCATTTTCGCGGTACTCACGTTAGTGCAGCGACTCAACATTCGAGCGCTTCGAAACATGACCAAACAACATCGAAACCTTTCATATAATATAGTGGAAAGGTATGGATGTCTACTTTCTACTCGATTTTACAGAATGACATTTTGATGTCTGTAGAAAAAGTTATGGTTAATTGAGTGACCGAAGGTCAGAAACGGATAACAACAGAGTTGCCCTGTTTTGGTTGTAACTTTGGAGATTTTAAAACCAATCCAAACGGTCATGAAATATTATGAATAATATACCGTTGGAAAGGTATGGGTGTCTAGTTTGTACACAAATTTTCAAAACTCATTTTGAAGATTTATGTAAAAAGTTATGGTCACAAGACCATGCAAAGGTCAGTTTTGAAAACACTTAAAACATTGAAATCCAATCTTTTAAAACTAGACACCTTACTCCAATCAAGCAAACCAAAACTACCACTTATCCAAGAGAAGAATGAGACCTTCTCAAGTGGTCAACCATCACGCTAAGACATGCACACCATCGTGCAAGCGCGGACGTTTCCGATCACACAAACGGAAACGAATTACACCACACTTAAGACTAATCATGAAGTGCAAGTGTGGGTATTGAATGCATCCTAATGCCTAACATGTCATGGCAGTATCATTGAACAAGATGCACTCAATTCAAACATGCATGAATAAAATTCATGACTTTGCATCCTAATGCCTAAACATGTCATGGCATTTCAATAAACTAGATGCAATTAAATAAACATGCATGAAGAGATATTCAACAATTATGAATGCACACATATGAAAACACACAACATATAAGAATAACATTTATGCATGAGTTGTGAGTGTGTGCAACTATCTCTTCAAGACAAGTAAGCACCTAGAATATTACCTTTGGTGCTTGTCAATAATGAGGTCTTCAAAGGGCCTAATGCACTAACAACAACATCTAAACTACCCTTACAAAGAATCCCCACAAATGGTTTGATCACGAAATAAGCCAATTAACAACAACGGGAATCCTTACAACTTGCTTGCTAAATCTTGTGTTGTGCCTCACTTACTATGCATAAGAAAATTGATAATGCTTTGTTTGATATTTTGAAGATGTGACCAATGAGGTCAAGGTGCATGTTGAAAAGCCTAATATTGAGTCAAAGCATGTTAGAAGTAAGTGAGAAGCATGTTGTGAAAAATGTGTGGATTAGAAAAGACACATCTAAATGTAATGTTGCACAATATGCTTTACGTGCCAACTCCTCCTATTCTTGGTACCTAGATAGCGGTTGCTCTAGGAACATGACCGGGAACAAAGAGTTCTTTAAGAATCTTTTTTAAAGGATGGAGGTTGGGTTACTTTTGGTGATGGTACCAAAAAGCAAGTTCTTGGCAAGGGAACAATTTGTATCCTCGGATTGCCTAAACTTGCAATACTTTGTATGTTGATGGGTTACAAGCTAACTTGATAAGCATTACTCACTTGTGTGAAATTTTTAAAGAAGTTAGCTTTAACAAAGATGTATGCACTATAATTGATAAAAAGGGCGATGTCGTCCTAAGAGTCAAAAGGTCTATAGACAATTGCTATTGTCTTGAGATAGATCCTCTAACATGCAACATGGCACATGAGTGCAATAAGCTTGATTTGTGGCATCAACGTTTGGGTCACATGAATTTTAAAGATTTGAAAAAGCTTGAAAAACATGGCATTGTTAGAGGTCTTCCTAATCTTGGTAAAAAGCTTGAGGTGGTTTGTGAACCTTGCCAATTAAGCAAACCAAAGTGCCTCATAAGAAAAATTCTTACATAGCTACCAAGAGACCTTTAGAACTTGTGCATATGGACCTAATGGGGCCAATTCAAACCGAGAGCATTAATAGCAAAAATACATTTTTGTATGCGTTGATGACTTCTCTAGGTTTACTTGGGTTTATTTTCTTAGAAACAAGACCGAGGCTTTTGATTACTTTAAAAAGTTTTGTAATCAAGTTCAAAATGAAAAAGGTCTTGATATCAAGAAAATATGTCGCATTAGGAGTGATCATGGGACGGAATTTGAAAATGCAAAATTTAGTGAGTTTTGTGATGGTTTAGGGATTTCTCATGAGTTCTCCGCACCTAGAACTCCTCAACAAAATGGTGTTGTTGAGAGGAAAAACCGTGTCTTGCAAGAGATGGCTAGGGTCATGCTCAATAGCAAGAAAGTCCCTAGAAACCTATGGGCCGAGGCGGTCAATACCGCTTGTTATGTGTCAAATCGTGTTTTCAAAAGGCCCGGCACAAAACAAACGTCCTATGAGCTTTGGAAAGGCAAGAAGCCTAATGTGAGTTACTTCCACACTTTTGGGAGTAAATGTTATTTTGAATGATAGAGATCACTTAGGAAAGTTTGATGCAAAAAGTGATGTTGGTCTCTTTCTTGGGTATGCTATTAATAGTCGTGCATATAGAGTCTTTAACTTGACTACTAAGACTATCATGGAGTCTATCAATGTGAAGATAGATGATCTTAGCATGCTTAATTTGTGTGATGATAATGGTGTCAATGAACCTAAAGAAAACATGTTGAATGACACTAATACACCTATTGATGTGGCTAGTGTTTCTAGTCAAGATGATGAAATTGATAGTCATATTGAAGTTGTAAGTCAAGGGTTGGAAAATGCTTTAAATGATAATCAACAAAATGACCAAGTTGTTGAACATTCTCACCCAAGACTTAGAAACTTACACTATCAAGGAGACATCATAGGTGATTTAAATGAAGGGGTTAGAACAAGAAATCAAATTGCTAACCAAATATCCTATGCTTGCTACACTTCTCAAATTGAACCCAAAAACATTAATGAAGCAATTGTTGATGAATATTGGGTTGGGGCTATGCAATATGAACTTAATCAATTTGAGAGGAATGAAAGTGTGGTCCTTAGTTCCTAGACCCAAAGATATAAATGTAATTGGCACTAAATGGGTGTTTAGGAATAAGACCGATGAAAGTGGCAAGATTGTGAGGAATAAAGCAAGACTAGTGGCTCAAGGTTACACTCAAGTGGAGGGTGTTGACTTTGATGAGACGTTTGCCCCGGTTGCTCGTCTCGAGTCCATTAGACTTTTGTTGTCCATTGCATGCATTAAAAATTCAAATTATTTCAAATGGATGTCAAAAGTGCTTTCCTCAGATACCTTCAAGAAGAAGTGTATGTTGAACAACCTAAGGGTTTTGTAGACCCACACTCTCCTAATCATGTGTTTAAATTGAAAAGGCTCTCTATGGCCTTAAACAAGCTCCAAGAGCTTGGTATGATAGGTTGTCTCAATATCTTATTGACAACCAATATAGGAGAGGTGGCATTGATAGAACTTTGTTTATCAAACATCATGATCATGATATTTTTGTTGCACAAATATATGTTGATGACATTGTTTTTGGGTCTACTAAAACCAAGGTTGATGAATTTGTTAGTGTTATGTCAAGTGAATTTGAAATGAGTATGGTGGGTGAGTTGAATTATTTTCTAGGTATGCAAGTAAAGCAAACTAGCATGGGCATAATGTTGAATCAATCTAAATATGCTAAAAATCTAGTTAAGAGATTTGGCCTAGAAAATGGAAAAGATTTTGAAACTCCCATGAGCACCACTTTAAAACTTGACAAAGATGAAAAAGGGAAAAGTGTTGACCAAAGCCTTTATAGAAGCATGATAGGTAGTCTACTTTACCTAACGGCTAGTAGACCCGATATTTGCTTTAGTGTTGGCTTGTGTGCTAGATTCCAAGCAAATCCCAAGGAATCTCACTTAAAAGCCGTCAAGAGGATCATTAGGTACATCAAAGGAACTCATAGTTTGGTCTATTCTATTCATTTGATACCAATGATATCCTTGTAGGCTATTGTGATGCGGATTGGGCGGGAAACATAGATGACCGAAAAAGCACATCGGGCGGTTGCTTTTATGTTGGTAATAACTTGGTTTCTTGGTCAAGTAAGAAACAAAATTCGGTTTCCCTTTCCTCTTCCGAAGCCGAATACATTGCGGCCGGAAGTGCTTGCACACAATTACTTTGGATGAAACAAATCCTTAAGGATTATGAGATAGAACAAGGAAAAATGACACTTTATTGTGATAACTTAAGTGCCATTAACATCTCTAAAAATCCGGTTCAACACTCCCGCACAAAACACATAGACATTGGCATCATTTCATTAGAGATCTAGTTGAACATTCTATTGTTACTCTAGAGCATTTGCCTACTAAAAATCAACTTGCGGACTTGTTCACTAAGCCCTTGGACAAAGAGAGGTTTAAAACTCTTAGAATGTCCATTGCATGATTTGTGTTGATTGATGTTTTGTGTGATTGTGAGTGGCTTGAAGCAAAACTTAATTGAATATCATTGTCTTTAAGAGCTACTCACTTGAGAAGTAATGATCTTTAACAAGTATCTTTTATTGTTTTTAGATCATGCACTTGAGCTTGAAAATCTTATTTTTGAAAAGTGCACTAATGCTTCTCTTGTATGTTTTAGTTTTTGAGTATATGTGGTTGAATATGTGTAGATAATGGATGCATCTAGAAGTTTATTGTTAAGTACATGATAGATGACCTATGGTATGTATCCATTTTGCTTCGGCACTACATAGTAATCAACGAGCACCCTCATGGAAAGGGCTACACACCTTGGTTGTGAAGCCACCCAATGTAGGAAAGGGCTACGCCATTGTGATGAGTGAAAGCCGCCATGAGGAGTATATGTTTTTGTTAGTAAAATCAAAGAAGTGTTGAAATGAATCATTAAAAAAAAAAAAATTCTTTGATTCTAAGCCTAAAAGAAATGAAAAATTATAAAGGCTTATTGGTGTTAGTTGAGAATTGTGAAAAGCTCGGGTTGACAAATAGAAAGGGAAACGAGCCACATGCACACACACGCTCATATGTTGATATCTATTCATTTTAAAGCAAAAAACCGGATGAATATCGGTTTGACCTATTTTTGGAAAGGCTTTAGATGGATAGGTGTGGATAGAGTTTGCATGTTGATATCACAATTACTCCTACTATATATTTGAGAAGCATTCACACACACACACTTTGCTTATGTGCTTGATTCATTAGCAATGTGAGAATATTTTTGAGAGATTAATGAAAATCTTGATTCTCTTTGAACTTTGACAAGTTATGAAATATTTTCTCTTATTGCTTGATTATGTGATTGTGTGAGTCTTGTGAACAAATCTACTTGTTGATAATATGTGGAGCATATGTTAAGGGGGAGCTTTAGTTTATTCAACTTTCGCTTTCTATACGATTTGTTTGCTTAATATCTCGTTCTTTATCTCTTGTGTCCCTTGTCTATTCCTTGACAAAAAGGGGGAGAAAATGTATACCTCACCATGTTTGATATTGGGGAGTTTTTGTATACTTCACATCTTGTGTGGAAATTGTTCCAATTGTGTGAATCTTATTCCTCTTAGTGCTTAATTGTGACTTTGTCTTAAGGGGGAGAAAGAATTCTTTCTTAACAATGTTAAGGATAGTTGGTTCTTGGAAATTGGGAAACTAAGGGAATGCTTTAATATGAACATATTTTATTCATTGAGATAATGCATTTGTGTATGAGATAAGGGATATCTTCTATGTTTGTTGTTTGGTTAAATATCTCACCATTCTTCTTTAGAGAAGATCTCTTTTTGGTTGCTATTTTCTCTCATAGGTACTTTGAAGACCGAAAGAGGAATTCTTGAAGACTTGAAGACTTTTTAGTCTAGGAATTTCTTTGTAATGTGAGATTGAGAGTATGCTATCATTTGAGTTTATTTGAGTGAAACATTGTATGGTGAGGTTGAGTGCTTTTGTCATGGAATAGCCAAGGGGGAGATTGTAAGGTTTATGATTTGTATTGGCTTAATTCCATTGCAAAACACTCTATGATTGTATTAGTTGTTGCTTAGGACATTATTTGAAGAAAGGAAGCTAAAGAGTGAAGAGCAACATCTAGTGCAAAAGTCGTCTTCAAGAGGTGAAAATGTCAAAGGTAAATCTTGACTTCCATCCTCTTGCAAGGCATAGCGCACACACACACAATTCATACATGTGTGTCCCTGCATCATGTGTTCAAACATTTGGTATAACACATTCACACACTTCATAGCATGCTCATGCATTGATCTTGTATTGACAAACATTGTGAAATTGCATGCTTTGTGACTATCTCTTTGATATGGCATGCTTGTGTGAATATGTGTTTATTTGTTTCTATTTTATTTTAGGACTTGAACATGTTCTTATTTAATGCCTTATTGAGTTCCGGTCGTTTCGAATACTCATTCATAAGGTTTCGAGTCCAAACAAGTTGACTATGCTACGTTTCGTTCTCATTTGTTATGTTGTCTTCATCGTCAGATTCCGAGATGATTTCTCAACCATTTTTCAAAGTTGAGTAGTCATATTCATGCGTGAGGGAGTCACGGTTTGTAATCTGAAAACAGATTCGAAATCAGAGGTCGGATGCTCAAGATATGGGCCGACGAACCGAGGGAGCGCGCGAGAGGAGTGTGAATCACGTGTGGCCACTTGGCCAGCCCGTGTGGGAGGCCGTGGGCCCCACGGGCAAGGGAGCCCTATGCTCCCGTGGGCCCAACGCGCCCCCCAGGGTGGTGATGTGGCAGCACGTGATTCGCTCGTAAATTCTCTCCTTTCCCTCCTTTTAAGCCAACCTCCTTCCCTCCACACTTGATAAATTTTGAAGAACACTTTGAAAACTTTCTGCAGAATTCTACAATTTTGTGTTTACTTGTTTTGATCATATCTTTCTCATACGAACTCGAAATCAATCGATTCAAAAACCAAAATTGTTGGTCTCGAAGAGAGCTACAAACTCCAAGTATTTCCAGAGGCAGCTGACTTTACCATTTTTCTCAGCTGAAGCATTTTCAGTACGTGGTCAGTGTTTGATTTTCAACTTCTTCTTTTTCGATTTCATCTTTGATCATCTTTTGATTCTTACTATTTGATTGATGAAATTTGTTGAGAAGTATGTTAGATCACTTGCTAGGGTTGTTTGATCATTTGTTGATTGAGTTTTAGCTTTGTGATTTGTTTTGAACATATATGTGCTAAACTTGATTTATCATGAAATTGATTCTAGAAAATATAGTGTGATGTGCTTCATGTTATTTTCTATGTTTATTTCATGATCTAAGAACTAGGTTTTTAGTGTGATAAATTGAATATTCATACCTTTGTTCTTATTGATTTGCATGTCTTGATTTCTAGATAATTTTGTGATTGTGTGTTGAAATCATATTCTAGACTATCATTGAACATGTACATTTTGCTTGACTGATCATCTAGCTTAATTTGTTTGTGTTTGCATCACTTGCATCACTTTATATCATAGCCTTGCATTAGGTTGAAGTCTCTAGCAAAGTGAGTGAAGCTTTGTGGATAGAGCAAGGAAGCCTTGATTAGAGTCGGAAGGACTCGGATAATCAAGCAAGGAAGTCTTGTCTAGGGTCGGGAGGATCCGGATAGGCAAGCAAGAAATCTTCCTAGAGACGTGAGCGTCTTGGATAGGAAGTTGCTTTCTAGAGGTGTAGGACACATCTCGGATAGGAAGTAGGCTTGGTGATTCACTAGCCCGAGGGTAGATTAGGAGTTGATAGCTTGAGCGGATATCATGAGTGATAGCTTGAGTGTGTAAGTCCTTTTTCACATAGTGGATTGCTTCGCCGGTGGTTGTGGTATCAACCCGTGGATGTTTCCTCATTGAGGTTGTACCACGTTAAAATCATTGTGTTCAATTTTGCTTTACTTTCTTTTATCTTCCATATATTACATTGTTTGCACATCTTGTAAATTGATTAACTCTTGTCTTAAGGAAATCAATTCATTTGCTAAATCTTATCAAGTGTGCATTTTGCCTTGTAATTTTCCGCATTATTTTTAATTGGAAGAATTTGAAGCCTATACCTATTCACCCCCCCTCCAGGTATATTTCACTACTACATTAAGGGAAATTTCAGAGTAAATATGGTAACTTGGAGAGTTATAGGCGGTCTATGAACTCTTGGCGATTACTAATATTAATCACGAGGATACACTATCTCCAACATGATTGTCTAGGGTATGAATGAGGAACATCTTCTTATTCTATCTTTATTTAAGAGTTCAATTTTAGCTCTTTAGTGGAATGAGTTAAAGTTAATGGATCGGATAAGTGAATCATTTGTTAATTGTGATTAGGTTATGTCTATTGAAGCTTAAATTTAGATAGCCCGCCAAGATCCCCAATCCACACGGACTTGCATGGATCACTTGATATATCTACCGGACCAATTTATGGGTCCATCTAGAATTGCATTTGAAAGTTCTTAAGGTGTGTTTACCTTATAAAGCTAGAGGGGGGTGAATAGATTTTATCTAATTATTACCCAATTTTCGCGTGCATGTCAATTTTACGAAAATACCCCTAGCAAGTCAAAATACATACAAGTGTAATAAGTTGCGGAAATTAAATAACACTTGATTTTTACGTGGAAACCCAACCACTGGGAAAAACCACGGGCTGTTTAGTGAGCCACACTCGGACCTCGAAATCCACTGATTGAAATGGAGTTTACAACCTATGTAGACCTCGTCTAACACTCCGGTCAATAACCCCCCACTTCTACCACGCGGGCCTTTAAAAGTGGCTCTAGTCCAATTGCTTATGTGACCACCTATTCCCGGTGTCCGACCTAATCCCGGTCAATCACACAAGACTTAAATCTCTCAAAAGAGATGCACAACCCTATGTGAATATGCAATGATATCCAAATATTGCAATAAGAGCTAGGGTACTCTAGATGCTTACCTAGGATTATAAGATGACAATATAATCAATCATAGATATCACATAGATATGTCATGGCATACAACTTTAGCTAAGTAAAGGATAACCAATCCTAGATACAAAGCTATCACAAATAACCCACAAACATTCAAAAGATTAACTAGTTGATTAAAAAACAATCTATCAACCTAGTTATCAATAAATCACACAAGAATGTTTATGGCATAGCTTTTAGGCAATAATGACCTAATCAAATAAGCTATGAAAAATTAACCCAATCAACACATAATCTCAATCATGTATGTAGAAATTAATCTAAAACATACAAGTAATAAATGAGATAAAATTGACAAGTAGAAATACTAATTATGTAAGATAAAAGTGTTCAACAAATCATACCATGTGTGTTGAAGAAAACCCATGCATTAGCACATGCTAGATGATCCTAGATGATGCTTAGATGATGATTTATGCATGTGGAAATGGGTTTGGATGATCAAAGATGAGTTCTTGATAAAAAAAACTCTCTTTGAAAATCCTCTCAATCAAAAATATGAGTTTATTGAGTCATTAAAGTGACCTAAGGTCAAAGAGGCATATATATATGATGTCCAATTGAAGCTATGTTGTTTTGGAAATTTTCCAAAAAGTTTCCACGCAAACCGCTCTACGTAGGGTGGATTTTGGGCAGGTGTAGGGCGGATTGAAAAATCAATCAGGTGCCCGCTCTACGTAGGGCGGGTGAACAGCGGAATGGGCGCGACAATGCATCAGCTTCAAATTCAAGTGCCTCAAAACATGACCAAACGACATCGAAACCTTTCATATTATATATCGTTGGAAAGGTATGGATGTCTACTTTCTACTCCAATTTATGAAATGACATTTCGATATCTGTAGAAAATGTTATGGTCAATAGAGTGACCAAAGGTTAGAAACGGACAACAACATAGTTGCCCTGTTTTGGTGGTCACTTTGGAGATTTCAAAACCAAACCAAATGGTCATGAAATATTATGAATAATATACCGTTGGAAAGGTATGGGTGTCTAGTTTGTCTAGAATTTTACAAAACTTAATTTAAATCTTTTTACAAAAAGTTATGGTCACAAGACCATACAAAGGTCAGTTTTGAAAAAACATTGAAATTCAATCTTTTGAAACTAGACACATTACTCCAAACAACCAAACCAAAACTACCACTTATCCAAGAGAAGAATGAGACCTTCTCAAGTGGTCAACCATATCGCTAAGACATGCACGCCATCGTGCAAGCGCGGACGTTTCCGATCATACAAATGGAAACGAATTACACCACACTTAATACTAATCATGAAGTGCAAGTGTGGGAATTGAATGCATCCTAATGCCTATCATGTCATGGCATTTCATAGAACAAGATGCAATCAATTTAATGCAAGAAGAGATATTGAATAATCAATAAAGCACAATGCACAAAATATAAACACAACATTCAAGAATAAGAGTTATGCATGTTGTGTGTGTGTGCAACTATATCTCTTCAAGGCAAAGTAAGCACAAGATATATACCTTTGGTGCTTGTCCTCTTGAGGTCTTGGAAAGGGTCTTTGATCTTCAACTAATCACCTAGACTACCCTTACAACCAAACCCCAACATGTGGTTTGCCCACGAAATAAGCCAATCAACTAAAGGGAATCCTTACAGCATTTAATATATTAAGAATATAATTTGCACATTTATTTAATGGGCTGCTCAATTATATTAATATATTAATGAAAGGCATGTGGGCTTGTTTTTTAGTAAGAATGGGTCTGGTTCACATGTGGGCTTTTTATTTAAAGTCCAATGGATTAAATGAAATAAGAAAATAATATATGGCCCATTTTATACATGTGGGGCGGCAAGGTTAAACTATTAACCTAATATATTATTTTGTTTCATTGTTTAATTAAATAAGAATTAATTAATTTATTAATTAATTGTTTAATTAAGAAACAAATCTTTTCTGATCAGGAAATATATTTCCTAGAGTTATACTATTGGTAGTAGTATACTAAAAGTAAAAGACTTGTTTGATAAGAAAATAAATAATTAAAGTTTATTTATTTAATCAAATCAGAAGTCTTTTTATTTAGTCAATAAAAGAATAAAAATACTTATGAGTTGGATTAGGGTTAGAAGTCTAAAAGTTGATGTGTATTAGGGTGCAACACAAACCTTTTTTTGTATGGGATTTGCGGCAACCCTAATAGCATTATAGGAAGATTTCGGCAACGCTAAATAAAAGAGGAAGCAAAATTCGGCCACCCTATATGTTTCATATGATAGGGTTCGGCCACCTCTAATGGTTGATGGATTCAATTTTCTTCTTCTTCTAAACTCATAGACAAGTATTTGATTATTCTACCAAGACAAAAAGAGAGAAGAGATTATTCTTTTAATGGTACACTAATTGCTTGTTCATCAATAAGCTTGTGTGTACAACATCGAATTAGGTTCACGCGAGTTTCGATCATTAGATTGAGAACTCAAAAGTGACCGGAATAATCTTTGTGATCTTTTGATTGTTTTGTGACTAACAAAAAGAAAAAGAAAGTTTGTTTGTCCATTCTCAGGTACGCAATTCAAAGAATAGGGAGACCACGCTCTAGGTGATTCACGTTCGTGCTAGGATTGAAGATCTTGCGGATTACCATCGACGTAAGTCAATTGGATCACGCGACAAAATGTATTCTACTTTTTGTTACTTTATATGTATGGTTAATTAATTTAAAGGGTTAAGGTTCAAAAAGGAAAAATTTTAAAACATACTAAATCTATTTTTAGTCTCGCTTCTGCTGCATTGACCGGTATTTTTCCCTACACGTTTTGCTTAGACGTTAACTACCGCGCTTGGTGGGAGGCAACCCACCTAGGTACATTCTAACTTTGTAGATAATTTTTATTTATTCATATAGATTATATTATTAGTTTATCTAAGAGTGTGGTTGAATTTTGATTAGTGGATAGGAAATGTTTGTTAGTGGTGGATATCTAAGAATGTTTATTTATGTGTGGATTTTTGTTAGGTGTTTGTTGGCCAAACAACCAAACCTTCAAACTCATGCCCTTGTTCTTTAAAGATTAAAACATTTGGGGCAACGTTGAGTTTAGGTTTGGGGGTGTGGGCATTTTAACACCTAAGTGTTGCGAAATTTAGTTCATTTTCATGAAAAATTTTCAAAATTTTCAAAATTATGGTTGGTGTTTTGAGGAGAATTGATGCATTCACTAGCTTTTGAGTTTTGAGTAACTTTATATCAATCTATGAGATTTTGTGCAAAAGTGTGAGGATCAATAGTGGAGACTACCCAAGTGAGAATTGAACCTTAATGTTTATTGTTGAGTGTATGTGTTCCTACTCTTCCAAATTCATTGAAAAATTTCATACTTAATTTGATCTTATTAAGCATGCAATTGTTGATTACCATTGAACATATATGTGGTCTGCTTACTAAAATATGTATTCCCTTGCTAGATGGAATCTTGAATACGACTTTAGGCAGTGTATACTCTTAAATTCTAATCCAAGCCAAACACAACCTTAAAGAAATTTTGCAAGGGCAAGCAAGCATTCACCTCATAAACACTTCTCCCTAAACACTAAACCATCACAGATCACCATTAAAATGATAAACAGAAAAACAAGTACAAATTCCAAGAAAGCTAGTTGTCTGAAACTAATTAATGCACGGTGTGTATAAAACTATCTAGAGGGGGGGTGAATAGATTTACGCTTTTTACCCAATTTTTCGTGTTAGTCAAAATTACGAAATTACCCTCAAGATAAAATAAACAAGCAAGTGTAATATGGTGCGGAAATTAAAATTAACACTTGATTTTTACGTGGAAACCCTCACGGGAAAAACCACGGGCTGTGTAAGTAAGCCACACTCGAACCTCGAATCCACTAAATGTGCAAACGATTACAACCTAATCCCGGAAGTAATCACACACCTACCTAATCCCGGTATGAGTGAACCTAGTCCGATTTTGCTTGCGATCTAAGCAACCTAATCCCGGATGCTACACAAGACTTACTTTCTCTATGAAGAGAATACAACCCTAAGTGAATATATGTAAATATCCAAAATGCAACATAGAGCAAGGGAAACCCTATATGCTTATCTAAGATGATTAATATGCAATTAAGAACAATCCTAGATATCAAAACTAAATGACAAGTCAATTAGTTTAGCTAATCAATATCAAGCACAAAACCTAATATGCTAGCACAATACAACTTCTCAAACATACATCATACTAATCTCAATCTTGTATTCAACAAATATAAAATCACATACAAGTAATTAAATTGAGATTGCTAGATAAGAGAAACACAAAATATGTAAGATATTAGTGAAAAACTTACCAAGCAAAGTATGATGAAGAATCCATGCAAGATGTCATCTAGATGAACTAAGATGATGCTAGATGATGATTGATGATCATGGAACAAGTGTTTGAGTGATTAAAAATGAGTTCTTTGGAATTTTTCTCTCTTTGAAAAATCTCCTAAGTATGAAATCTGAATATGAACTCTTTTTTTATTGACCTAAAGTCAAAGAGGCATATATATAGGGGGCCAAATCAGAGTGGGGTCATTTTGATAAGTTGGCTCAATATTTGCCTTGGGTGGTACGTAGAGCGCCCTTGTACAGCGCCTGTACAGCGCCCTTGCTCTGTTTTCACGAGAAAACAGAGAGGCGCTGTACGAACAGCGCTTTGTACAGCGCCTCGTACAGCGCCCAAATAAAATTGCATCAGACCTGATGCATTTAAATCACATTTTGCATCAGGTGTGACGGGCGCTGTTCACAACAGCGCTTTGTAGAGTGCTTTGAACAGTGCGTTGCAAAGATGGAATCCCAAAAAATGTGCATGAAGAGGCAATGGGCAATGCAAGATGCAATCAACCTAACATGCAAGAAGAGATGTTAATGAGCATTAAAGCACACCTAAAAGACACACAACATACAAGGATTAAACATATGCATGAGTTGTGAGTGTGTGCATCTATCTCTTCAAGACAAGTAAGCACTTAAAGTATTACCTTTGGTGCTTGTCAATAGTGAGGTCTTCAAAAGGGCCCAAGCAATAACAACAACATCTAAGCTACCCTTACAAAGCATCCCCACATATGGTTTGATCACGAAATAAGCCAATTAAAAACAACGGGAATCCTAACAATCTCCCCCTTTGGCTATTTCGTGACAAAACCACCACTCACATTGAATCCTCACAAAGAATTAGAAACTACGGGACTACAATGATTATCTACAATACAAAGAGATAAGTAAATACAACTTCAAGTCTTCAATCTCTTGTAGAACAATCAAGCCCTGAAAATAAAGTTTCTAGCATTTCCAATACAAGTAAAGTGTGAGATTAATCATGTGAGAACAATAACAAGCATTTGCATTTAAAATTTAGGCTAAACATTGTGAAATGTATGTGTATGCAATGCTCCCCCTCAACGGGTTACTCCCCCTCAATGTATGTTCTCCCAAAGTGCACAATAGCTTCTATATTTTGCAACTCCCCTTACCATATCCTACTCCCCCTTTTTGTCATGATATAGGCAAAGGAGTAGTCCCCAACCAGGTCACTCGTAGCAACGAGAGATAGAAGCATGCAAGATATGCATATACATATAAGTCACTTTATGCACTTCAATTAATTTGAGAGAAACAAGGAGATTTATTTGTGAAAAATGTGTGAATCCAACATGCTTTGCATACAAGACATATAGCATTCAAGTCCAAAATACAATGGTATTTGGCAAAGCAAATGACAAAGGTTTCAAATAAGAATTCAAACCAATTTCACCAATGTCATGGGAAAAGCAACGATATAGAGATTATTGATTTTAAATTTTAGAGAAACTATATCCAACTTTATAAGCGAAACATGGCATGAGCGACTTTGCACCCTATTTGATTTTTCCGGATAAGATATCCGTATGATAGTAACCATGTTTAACTAATAAAGAAAGAGAGACATTTGGAATATAAATTCCTTTCAACGGATACAAGATCCTTTATTCATTTTGAGTCTTATAAGCTTTAACACAAGTTTTGCATTTTAAGAATATGCAATCATCAATTCATGCTTTTCATGTGAGCATGTTGTATGAATTTCATGCTTTTCATTTATCATTAGCATGTTATTAAAGAACCATCATGTCATGGAGATAACTATTGGTCATTCACATCATACTTCCTATGTAAATCTCCTAGTCCAAAAATGCATGTTTGAACATAAATATGACATGGATTGTAGACAAGCAAGGTTCATACTTATAGAATTGAAAGCATATATACATATGTACAACCAAGCTTACTCAAGCAATCAAAAGAAGAGGCATAAGTTATTTCAAATTTTTTGCAAGTTACAAGAATGCAAAATAGCTCTCTTTGCTTGAGTTCCCCATATGGGGTCAATCATAGAACACATCACTCCACAAGACATATCCCAATAGATTTACTAAGAGTTTTAAATTGAGTAGCATCTAAGGGTTTGGTAAATAGGTCCGCAAGTTGATCATTTGTACCTACATGTTCAAGTACTATGCATTTATTTTCAACAAGCTCTCTAATGAAGTGATGACGGATGTCAATATGCTTAGTTCTAGAATGTTGCACTGGATTCTTGAAAATATTAATTGCACTCATATTATCACAAAAGAGAGTGAGAGTACCTTGGTTGAATCCGTAGTCTACTAGCATTTGCTTCATCCATAGGAGTTGTGTGCATCCACTCCCCGCGGCTATGTACTCGGCCTTGGCGGTGGACAAGGAAATCGAGTTTTGCTTTTTGCAAAACCAAGACACCAAGTTGTTGCCTAGAAAGAAGCAACCGCCCGATGTGCTCTTCCTATCATCACAATTCCTGCCCAATCCGCATCACTAAAGCCAACAAGACTAGCATTAGTGTCAAAAGAGTACCAAATCCCATAGTTGGATGTCCCATTCACATAGCGAATGATCCTCTTCACGGAAGAGAGGTGGGACTCCTTAGGATCCGCTTGGTACCTAGCACACACCCACACTAAAAGATATATCGGGCCTACTTGCGGTCAAATAAAGCAAGCTACCTATCATGCCCCGATATAGAGTTTGTTCCACACTTTTACCACTAGCATCCTTGCTTAGCTTCAAAGTGGTACTCATGGGTGTATCACAACGTTTGGCATTCTCTAAACCAAACTTCTTCACTAGGTTCTTAGTATATTTGGCTTGGGTTATGAAAATCCCATCATTCATTTGCCTAATTTGCAAACCTAGGAAGTAACTTAGCTCACCAACAAGACTCATATCAAATTCATGAGACATAACATCAACAAATTGTTGGACCTTGGTGTTGTTGGTGGAACCAAACACTATGTCATCAACATATATTTGAGCTATGAAAAGCTCATCATTGTCTCTCTTGATGAATAGTGTATTGTCAACACTACCTCTTGTGTAGTTATTGTCAACAAGAAATTGAGTGAGTCGCTCATACCAAGCCCTCGGTGCTTGTTTCAACCCATATAGTGCCTTCTTGAGGCGATAGACATGGTTGGGGTGGTGTGAATCCACAAACCCCTTAGGTTGTTCAACAAACACTTCCTCTTGCAAGAAGCCATTGAGGAAGGCACTCTTGACGTCCATTTGGTGCAATTTGAACTTGTGCACACAAGAGATGGACAAGAGAAGCCTAATGGACTCCAAGCGGGCAACGGGAGCAAAAGTCTCCTCAAAATCGATACCCTCAATTTGAGAGTACCCTTGTGCTACAAGTCTAGCCTTGTTTCGCACTATGTTGCCATCCTCATCGGATTTGTTCCTAAATATCCATTTAGTGCCTATGACATTAGTGGTCTTAGGCCTAGGAACTAGAGTCCAAACCTCATTCCTTTCGAATTGGTTTAGCTCTTCTTGCATGGCAAGAACCCAAAATTCATCATTCAAGGCTTCATCAACCTTTTTGGGTTCTATTTGAGAGGTGTAGCATGTAAAGCTAATTAAATTAGCTATTTGACGCCTAGTCCTAACACCCTCATTTACATCTCCAATAACATCCTCTTTGTTATGGAGTCTTCTAACCCATGGAGCGGGTTCATTAGAGTCCAAGTTAGGAACTCTAGTACTAGGTTGTGTGACTTCATTAAATGTCCCAACATTGGGTGTCACCACAACCCTCTCCAAAGGAGAGTAATCCTCTAAAACATCCTCCTCTTCATGGTCTTTGGACTTGAGCCTTGTATCATCAATGATAACATTCGATGATTCCATGACGGTTCGAGTCTTCAAGTTGAAAACTCTATAGGCTTTACTATTCAAGGCATAGCTAATAAAGATACCCTCATCACTCTTAGCATCAAACTTGCCAAGTTGATCACGGTCATTTAAAATGTAGCATTTGCTCCCAAAAGTGTGGAAGTAGCTAACATTTGGCCTCTTGCCTTTCCATAACTCATAGGAGGTGTTTCTAGATCCAGGCCTTAGGAATACTCTATTCCCTATATAGCAAGCCGTATTGACGGCTTCAGCCCATAGGTTCCTAGAGACATTGTTGCTAAGCAACATCACTCGGGCCATCTCTTGGAGGACCCTATTCTTCCTCTCAACAACTCCATTTTGTTGAGGTGTCCTAGGAGCCGAAAACTCATGGGAGATGCCTAAGCTATCACAATAGCTTTCAAAAGAGGCATTCTCAAACTCCCTCCCATGGTCACTTCTAATCCGTTTAATGCTTCGAATGTTAGAATTCATTTCATTTTGCAATTTAGTACAAAGCATTTTAAACTTATCAAAAGTTTCGGATTTTTCTCTAAGAAAATATGTCCATGTAAATCTAGAGAAATCATCAACACAAACAAAAATGTATCTCTTTCCACCCAAACTTTCAGTTTGCATGGGACCCATGAGGTCCATGTGGAGAAGCTCAAGAGGCTCCTTGGTGGAGAGATACTTGCCCTTTTGTGCATGCTTTTGGTTTGTTTTCCTTGTTGGCAAGGTCCACAAATACCATTGGCTTTCTTCCCAAGCTTAGGGAGGCCACGCACACACTTGAACTTTCTAAGGGTTCTTAAATCCCTAAAGTTCATGTGGCCAAGTCTTTCATGCCACAACTCAACTTGCTCATCCATGGACACATTGTTTGAGACTATTCTAGCTTCAAGATAATAGCAATTGTCACTAGATCTCATACCTTTCAACAAGGTTTGTCCATCGGGCTTTAGGATTGAGCAATCATTTTTATTAAACAAGACGGAATATCCTTCATCACTTAGATGTGAAATGCTTATTAAATTGGCTTTCAAGCCATCAACAAGTAAAGCATCGGATAAGGAGGGTAAACCGGGGAACGGAAATGGATCATTTCCCTACAACCTTCTTTTTGGATCCATCACCAAAAGTGACATATCCACCTTCCTCCATAACAAGAGTCTCGAAGAAACTCTTGTTTCCGTCATGTGCCTAGAGCATGTTAGGATTATGCTCAATAGCAAGAGTGTAATAGTGTTTTTGACAATCTATTCATATTAATAATGTGATTTCTGGTTTAATAAATCTTATAGCATTTATAGTTTAATTATTATAATTGTCAAAAGTAAATAATCATAAGGTCAAAAGACTATGAGAAAAGAATAATTGTTCGTACATCTGGATATGTATGAGGTAGACACAATTCTTTAGTTAGTCTTGAATAATGTTCACAACTTAAGTTAAAGGTTGGGCACCTTTATCTTGTTGAAGTTGTAGAATTCTTTTGCTAGCATTTGAGTGGGATCAAATGAGTTATGATGAGTCTAAAATCATCGGAGGGTCTTCGAGTAAAAGAATCTAGTGCACTGGGTGCATTGAACTGGATCACAATGAAATACTTTATCTAGAACCGTCAATAGATAATAGTCTTTTCATTATCAGGACAATCGGAGAGTCTATCTTAATCCTGAGATAAATGATGGACTTATGATTGCAAGCGGTATCATTTGAGTTATCAATGAGTACGATTATATAGCATAGTCTATCCTCGATAGTTTGGTGATATTCATTTGTTAATCGATAGAAGACTTCATTTATAGATATGGACATCGTGGCTCCATTTATTAAATGAGAGTAGAAATCATCATATGGATGTTTTGAGGTATTGGATATTGAATCTTAACGTTAAGTTTTCAATAGTGTCTATTGAAACATAGCTTCTGGACAAGTCAAAATATCCAAGTTCAAAATGTGGTCATATGAGAAAATATGGTAACTTGAAGAGCTATAGGCGGTCTATGAGCTCTTGGCGATTACTGATATTCTTCACGAGGATACACCATCTCCTATAAGATTGTCTAAGGTATGAATGAGAATCATTTACTTATTCTATCTTTATTTAAGAGTACAATTTTAGTTCTTTAGTGGAATGAACTAAAATTAATAGATTGAACCTAAGTGAATCATTTGTTGATTGTGATTGGGTTATGTCTATTGGAGCTTAAATTTAGATAGGCCCGCTAAGATCCCCAATCCACACGGACTTGCATGGATCACTTGATATATTCTACCGGACCAATTTATAGGTCCATCTAGAATTGTTTAATATAAGAATATAATTGCACATTATTTATTTAATGGGCTGATCAATTATATTAATATATTAATGAAAGGCATGTGGGCTTGTTTCTTTAGTAAGAATGGGTCTGGTTCACATGTGGGCCTTTTATTAAGGTCCAATGGATTTAATAAAATAGAAAAACAATATATAGATATATTAATATATATGGCACATGGCCGAGATATATATATATGATATTATATTGTTTTATTTTTATTATTTAATTAAATGAGAATTAATTGATTGATTGATTAATTATTTAATTAAGAACTAAAATCTTTTTCTGACTAGGAAATATGTTTCTTAGTAGTATACTATTGTGGTAGTATAATTAAAATAAAAGACTTTATTTGATAAGTAGATAAATAAGAGATTTATTTATCTAGTCAAATAAGGAAGTCTTTTATATAGTCACAAATACACTAAAGAGTTGGATTAGGGTTTGTATTTTATATATATGCATGTGGAATATATAGATTATATATGCATGAATGCATGAGGAAATATATATACATATATGCATGCGGAGAATATATGAGATACACTATTATTTATGGCAAGTGAATATATATGAGAGATACTTAATATGGCAGCATGTGGTCGCCTAAGATATATATATTAATTATATGTCGCCGAATATAGATATATTATATTGAGTAAAAAATCTAATATTAGATATATGGCAAGACTTGCGGCCACTAAATAGATATATATATATTCTTTGTATATTTTAAGAACCCTAATGTAAGGCTTGAGAGTTTTTTTCTTTTGGATGAGAAAAATAGAATCCAACTCTTAGACTAGTGTGAGAATTCGGCCAAGAGGAAAAGAGAGAAAAGTTTGTTCTTATTTCAATAGTGCACTAGTAACTTTTATATCAAAAGGTTTTATGCACAATTTCGAATAAGGTTCACGCGAGTTTCGATCTAACGATTGTGAATTCAAAAGTGACCGGAACATTCTTTGTAGCCTCTTGGAATTTGTTGTGACTAACGAAAAAGAAAAAGTTTTTGTTAATCCATCCTCAGGTACACAATTCAAAGAGAAGGGAGACCACGCTCCTAGGTGATTCACGTTCGTGATTGGATTGGAAGATCTTACGGATTACCATCGACGCAATGTCAATCGGATCACGCGACAAAGGTATGATATCTTTAGTATTATATGTTAATTAATTAAAGGGTTAAGGTTCAAATTATGGAAAATTTTTAAACTATAATAAACTCGATTTTAGTCTCGCTTCCGCTGCGTGCACGTATTTTTACCTACAGAGCACCCACTATCCAAATACCAAAAATTAGAAGAATTTGCCTTCAAGGCTATTTGTGCAACATGGCAAACATTTTCATTCTTTCTAATCCACTTAGTAACAATTTTAGCTTTCTTAGTGGTCTTTGGTACATGTGCTCTACTATTCCTAGGATCATGCAAATTAATATTATCATTCCTAGGAACATGCATCATGGCTCTTTTCTTTCTTCTCTATCATGCTTCTAGTTTTGCACATTTTTATATAGCGAAAGCATTGTGGTCTAATATGACCAACAAATCCACAAAAGTGACAATAGGAGTAAAATAAGGAATCATACCTTGTCCTTGTCTTTGTCTTTGTGGATGAAAGGGTTCAATGCGTCTTCGTTGTTGAACCGATCTAGGTTGCTTCCAAGCTTGAGGTTGCATGATAGGCCTCTTTCCTTTGTGAGCCATTTGAGGAGGAATGTTGGCTTGAGGAACCCTAGGGGGTTGAGCTTGAGGTTGCCTTCTTGGCCCTATCTTCACTTGAGCATTTGAACTTTGTCCTATTTCTAACTTCTTCCTAGGAAGTTGCGCAAATGAAGTTTCTTCTTTCTTCAAGCTCTTGACAAACACGGTCTTGTTAGAGGTTGAGATCTTCTTGCCATCTTCATACCCAAGACCCCTTTTGTCACATGGACTCTTTCCAACACCAAGCATATGGTCAAGCTTCTTGGTGCTAGAATCCATCCTAGTCATAGATTCTCTAACTTCTTCAAGCTCCCTCTTTAGACTATCCTCATTCCTCCTAGATAAGACTAACTCCTCTTTTAGCTTTTCTTCCATCTTCTTGAATTTTTCCACTTGTTCACTTAAGTGGTCATTATGAGATGCAAGCTCAAGATTTTCTTCTCTCAACATCTTGATCTTTCTTGTGCTCTTGATTGCTAAATCATTAAATTCGGCATGATATTTAGCAAGCACCTTTTTCTCCACAAATCTATTTATGGAGTTAGAAGAGGAATCACTCTCTACTTCACTTGAGTCATTTTCCTCTTGACTCATTTCCTCTCTTTCACTAGCACTTTTGCTTTTATGGGAGGAGGCAAAAGCTAGGAGATTAGCCATGAGCTCTTCATCATCTGAAGACTCATCTCCCTCATAGGAGTCATCACTACTTCCACTCCAAGTGGCGGCCATCACTTTCCCCTTTTTCTTCTCAACATGATTTGCACAATCGGGGGTAAAATGACCTATGCCACCACACTCGAAACATCGGACCCCTTTCCTTTCGGTCCTCTCTTGCCTAGGTTCAAACTTCTTGAAAGAACCCTTTTTCTTCAAATCTTGTCCTTTTGATCCAAAGTTCTTTCTTCTAAACTTCATAACCTTGTTGAACCTTTTTAAAACAAGGCAAGGTCTTCATCCGAGTCAACCTCCTTTTCATCCTTTTCATCCTTGGAGGTTTTTAAAGCAATTCCTTTTTGCTTTTTGGTGGGTGTGGAGATAGGCCCCTTCCTAGACTCATAAGCTAGAAGTCTCCCAATCACCTCACTCGGCTTCATATCCTTATAATCACTATTTTCTTCTAAAGCCATCACCTTCGATTCAAACCTATCAGGTAGAGATCTCATAATCTTTTGCTTGATTCTCCTATCCGAATATGGATCACCAAGTTGATGGCTTTGGTTGACTATATCCATCAACTTGATCTCGAAGTCGTTGAAGCACTCATTCTCCTCCATCTTAAGCGTCTTGAATTGAGTTTGGAGGACTTGAAGCTTGGAGTCCTTCACCACTTCGGTTCCCTCATGTGCAATCTCTAGGATGTCCCAAGCCTCCTTAGCTATCCTAGTATTTTGAATCAACTTGTATTGATTTTCGTCCATAGCACACAAGATGGCATGCATCGCCTTCCTTTACTTGGAAGCATCAAAATCTTGCGCATTCCATTGCGCCTTAGGCTTTAAAACATCTTCCTCCACCCGCGGGAGTCATCATAGGGAGATCATATCCGTCTTCCACCGCCATCCATGCACGGTCATGAATTTGGCATATGTAGGATTCCATCTTCCCTTTCCATTGGGAATAGTTCAATCCGGTAAGAAGTGGACGCCTTGTGCTAGAAGCACCTTCGTTGCTACCACCGTTTCCACCGTTTCCACTCATAGTGTTTATGAATGAATGAAATGAATGCAAATGTATGAATGATCAAAAATCACACAAAATGCAAAAACACACCAAATTAAGCAAGGATCACCTATGTATGTCTAGGAACCCGCTCTGATACCAATTGAAACTAATTAATGCACGGTGTGTATAAAACTATCTAGAGGGGGGTGAATAGATTTTACGCTTTTTACCCAATTTTTCGTGTTAGTCAAAATTACGAAATTACCCTCAAGATAAAATAAACAAGCAAGTGTAATATGGTGCGGAAATTAAAATTAACACTTGATTTTTACGTGGAAACCCTCACGGGAAAAACCACGGGAAAAACCACGGGCTATGTAAGTAAGCCACACTCGAACCTCGAATCCACTAAATGTGCAAACGATTGCAACCTAATCCCGGAAGTAATCACACCTACCTAATCCCGGTATGAGTGAACCTAGTCCGATTTTGCTTGCGATCTAAGCAACCTAATCCCGGATGCTACACACAAGACTTACTTTCCCTATGAAGAGAATACAATCCTAAGTGAATATATGTAAATATCAAAAATGCAACATAGAGCAAGGGAAACCCTATATGCTTATCTAAGATGATTAATATGCAATTAAGAACAATCCTAGATATCAAAACTAAATGACAAGTCAATTAGTTTAGCTAATCAATATCAAGCACAAAACCTAATATGCTAGCACAATACAACTTCTCAAACATACATCATACTAATCTCAATCTTGTATTCAACAAATATAAAATCACATACAAGTAATTAAATTGAGATTGCTAGATAAGAGAAACACAAAATATGTAAGATATTAGTGAAAAGCTTACCAAGCAAAGTATGATGAAGAATCCATGCAAGATGTCATCTAGATGATCTAAGATGTGTTAGGATTATGCTCAATAGCAAGAGTGTAATGTTGTAATTAACAATCTTTTTCATATTAATAAAGTGATTTCTGGTTTAACAAATCGTATAGCATTTATAGTTTAATATTATAATTGTCAAAGTAAATAATCATAAGGTCTAAAGACTATGGGAAAAGAAGAATTGTTCGTACATCTGGATATGTATGTGGTAGACACAATTCTTTAGTTAGTCTTGAATAATGTTCACAACTTAAGTTAAAGGTTGGGCACCTTTATCTTGTTAAAGTTGTAGAATTCTTTTGCTAGCATTTGAGTGGGATCAAATGAGATATGATGAGTCTAAAATCATCGGAGTGTCTTCGAGCAAAAGGATCTAGTGCACTGGATGCATTGAACTAGGTCACAATGAAAAGCTTTATCTAGAACCGTCAGTAGATAATAGTCTTTTCATTATCAGGACAATCGGAGAGTCTATCTTAATCCTGAGATAAATGATGGACTTATGGTTGCAAGTGATATCATTTGAGTTATCAATGAGTACGATTATATCGCAGAGTCTATCCTCGATAGTTTGGTGATATTCATTTGTTAATCGATAGAGGACTTCATTTATAGATATGGACATGTGGCTCCATTTAATTAAATGAGAGTAATATCATCATATGGATGTTTTGAGGTAATTGGATATTAAATCTCAACGTTGAGTTTTCGATAGTGTCTATTGAAAACATGGCTTCTGGACAAGTCAAAATATCCAAGTTCAAAACGTGGTCATATGAGTAAATATGGTAACTTGGAGAGTTATAGGCGGTCTATGAACTCTTGGCGATTACTGATATTAATCACGAGGATACACTATCTCCAATATGATTGTCTAGGGTATGAATGAGGAGCATCTTCCTTTTCTATCTTTATTTAAGAGTTCAGTTTTAGCTCTTTAGTGGAATGAGTTAAAATTAATGGATCGGACCTAAGTGAATCATTTGTTGATTGTGATTAGGTTATGTCTATTGAAGCTTAAATTTAGATGGCCCGCCAAGATCCCCAATCCACACGGACTTGCATGGATCACTTGATATATTCTACCGGACCAATTTAAGGGTCCATCTAGAATTGCATTTAATATATTAAGAATATAATTTGCACATTATTTTAGTAATGGGCTGCTCAATTATATTAATATATTAATGAAAGACATGTGGGCTTGTTTCTTTTAGTAAGAATGGGTCTGGTTCACATGTGGGCTTTTTATTTAAAGTCCAATGGATTAAATGAAATAAGAAAATAATATTTTGGCCCATTTACTCTAAGTGGGGCGGCAATGGTTATTTTAACCTAATATATTATTTTGTTTCATTGTTTTAATTAAATAAGAATTAATTAATTTATTAATTAATTGTTTAATTAAAGAAACAAATCTTTTCTAATCAGGAAATATATTTCCTAAAAGTAAAAGTAAAAGACTTGTTGATAAGGAAATAAATAATTAGTTTATTATTTAATCAAATAAGAAGTCTTTTTATTTAGTCAAAATAAAAGAATAAAAGATCTATGAGTTGGATTAGGGTTTGATATCTTAAAAACTAGATGGAAATTAGGTGCAACATAAGCCTATGGTGGGCATGTGTTTTGCGGCAACCCTAGGTTAATTCTAGGTTAGGATTTCGGCAACCCTAATAATAAAAGAAAAGAAGAAGCAAACTTAGGCCACCTATATATTGACAAGTATAGAATTCGGCCACCACATGTGTTCTTGATACAAATTTCTTCTTCTTCTCAATTCATAGAAAGATTTATTCTACTAAAACAAAAAGGAGTGTTAGATTATTCTTTGATAGTATACTATTTGCTTATTCATCAATAAGCTTGTGTACGATATCGATCTAGGTTCACGCGAGTTTCGATCATTAGATTGAGAACTCAAAAGTGACCGGAATAATCTTAGTCATTCTTTTGATTGTTTTTGTGACTAACAAAGAAAAGAAAAGTTTGTTTGTCCATTCACAGGTTTGCAATTCAAGAAAAGGGAGACCACGCTCCTAGGTGATCCACGTTCGTGCTAGGATTGAAGATCTTGCGGATTACCATCGACGTAAGTCAATCGGATCACGCGACAAAAGTATTCTACTTTTTGTTATTGTATATGTATGTTTAATTAATTAAAGGGTTTAAGGTTCATATAAAGGAAAAATTTTTAAAAGTCACTAAATCTAATTTTTAGTATCGCTGCGTGTACTTCTACGGTATTTTTCCCTACAATTGGTATCAGAGCCTAGGTGAACCCTTTTTAATTAATTAACGTATATATACGTGGATCTATTCTTTTTATTGTGATTATGCATGTTTAGAAAGAGATGGCACTCTAGGTATTCGAATATATAATTACATGTGGATGTATGGATTTATATATGTTTATGTGGATTGTTATTGCTCGATTTTGGTCCTAGATTTTCAATGTAATTTTGTTATGGAATTGTAACAAGAAGGGTGGTCAATCATCGCCATAATTCCTTCTTGGTAGATTGCTAAGTTTTATTATTTTTTTTAGTGCAGTATTTTTTATATATACTGCTGCAGTTTTTATTTTTTTTATTATGTGCAGTTTTTGTATGTAAAAGGTACTGCAGTGATTTAAAAAAAAAAAAAAAAAATACTGCAGTATTTTATTTGTTTAAATACTGCCGTAATATATTTAGGTGTTGAAGATTCAAAGACACGATGAAAAACGAAGCAACCGGAACCGAGAACGAGCACCGTGTGCACCCTAGGAGTGGATTGGGCTGCGCATGGCAAGCCCAAGCTTGGTGGGCTGCGCACGGCAGCCCTGGAGTCTTCATGGGCTGCGCACGGCAGCCCCTTTATGGGGTTGTGTGTTGTGCACGCCCGTGGGTTGGGCCGAAGAATGAGCGTATGGTTGATGGGCCACTTGAAGAACTTGTATTCCTAAACAATTGTAATTTACTTGTTTTTCTAGGATGGGCCAAAATTGTTGCTATTTAATTTATGCTTAAATATTACAATATTTGTTATTGTATGATAACATGACATATAGAATAGGAGTGCCACTCATATATCTCTTTTGGTATGAACATGCATTGAATGATTCAGGTATCTAAATTGGCATCTAGATAACTTGGTAAATCATTCTATGGGATTTAATCACACGCCTTAAATAATTGAGTGGGAGAAGGTGTTTTTGTAACACCTATGGCCTCCAAGGTTAGTTGAGCTTTATTATTTATTGGTAATCCCCCAAGGGCCGTCCATGAATGGAATTTAGCAATATACTTCCTTACAAGGATAGACTAGACAATGGACTCAAACAAGATCTACTCCCCAAGGAGGGATTTTCGTGAGAGAAAATTGAGGGTCGATATCTTGGTAACACACTCAATGTAATTTTATAGATATCCTCCCAAGAGTTCTTGTCAATAAAATTGCAAGGCTAAAATTGAAAACGCTGGTTGTTATGTTAACAATTAGGTGGGACCTAGTCTAACTAGTAAATGGTGCGAACTCCCAAAGGAGGCGTAACATTTATGGGTGTTAGATCACCGTTGAATTTATGATTGAGTTATTTATTTAATTCAAGATAATATTAAAAGTGCTTTATCATGATTATTTACTTATATATGTTTTGTTTTATTCAGAAATCATGACCCCATCACTTATGAACATCCTGAAAGATAACACTTTAACTGGAGATAATTATGTCACATGGAAAAGGAAAATTGGGTTGTTGCTGCAAAGTGAAAAACATAAGTTTGTTCTAACTACTCCTAAACCACCTGCTCCTAATAATGAATCTAGCATAATGTATAGAGATGAGTATGAGCAGTGGAAGACTTCAGATGATATGGCAAAATGTTACATTATGGCCACTATCTCCGACGTGTTGCAACAGCAGCATGAAGGAATGGAGTCCGCTGCTGATATAATGATGTCTCTAGAGGAGATGTTTGCTATGAAGTCTAGGACGACTAAGAGAGAGGCAGTGACTGCTTTTATGAATCTTAGGATGAAACCTGGACAGGCTGTGAAAGATCACATGATGAAAGTCATAGCACATCTCAACATTGCTGAACTGCATGGCGCTGAGATAGATGGTGAGACAAAGATTGATATGGTTGTCAATTCATTGTCAGATTCCTTTGATCAGTTCAAATTGGACTACACTTTGAACAAAAAGGAATACACCTTACAAGGCCTGATGCAAAATGTTCAAAGTGCTGAAAAGATCCTTGTGAAAGGCAAAGGTCAAGAGATTCATATGGTTGGTAAAGTTGCTACTGTTAAGGCCCGTCAAAAGGTCAAGAAACAACAGAAGAAAAAGCAAATTGGGCCTATCAAGAAGGAGACCAAGAAAGTAACCAAGATCAAAGGGAAATGCTTCCTTTGTGGTGAAAAGGGACATTGGAAGAGAAATTGCCCAAAGTCCCAGAACAAGAAGGAAGAAGGTAATTTGAATTATCTTGAAACATGTTTTTTGGCTGATTCTACAGATTCTTGGATCATAGACTCAGGAGCCACTAATCATGTTTGTTATTCCTTGCAGGGGTTTCAAGAAAGGAGAAAGCTGAGTAAGAATGAAATCAATTTGCGCTTGGGCAACGGAACGTTAGTGTCTACAAGTGCAGTGGAAGATATTAGAGTTTATTTGGATTCTAGAAGGCATTTAGATTTGATAGACGTTTATTATGTACCTCAATTCAAGAGGAATTTAATTTCAATTTCTTGTTTAAATAAATTTGGATATTCGGTTACTTTTAATAAAGTTTTTATTATTAGTAAGAATGACAAAATTATTTGCCAAGGTACATTGGAAAACGGTCTATACTTTTTGCATAGAAATATCTCTCACTCGTTAGACACAGAAATAACGGAACCTAATCATAAAAGAGTAAAATTATCAACAGATGAAACCTACCTTTGGCATTTACGCTTAGGTCATATTAACCTTAATAGGATTAAAAGATTGGTATGTGACGGACCTTTGAGTGACTTAAAGGTTGATGATCTACCAACTTGTGAATCTTGTTTGGAAGGTAAAATGACCAAAAGGACGTTCTCTGCCAAAGGTGTAAGAGCCACTGAATGTTTAGGATTGATACACACTGATGTATGTGGACCTATGAGCATTCAAGCTAGAGGTGGATATGAGTACTTCATCACCTTCACGGATGATTACTCAAGATTTGGTTATGTGTATCTCATGAGACATAAGTCGGATGCTTTTGACATGTTGAAAGCATTCAAAGCTGAAGTGGAAAATCAGCTTGAGAAACACATAAAAATCTTGAGATCTGATCGTGGTGGAGCATATCTATCTGGTGAGTTTCAGCAATATCTTATTGATAATGGGATAGTTTCTCAGTTTTCTGCACCAGGTACACCTCAACAGAATGGGGTAGCAGAAAGGAGAAATAGAACTCTTTTGGATATGGTTAGGTCTATGTTGAGTTATTCAACACTTCCTATTTCTTTTTGGGGATATGCTTTACAAACTGCTATATACATTCTAAACGATGTACCATCTAAGTCTGTTCCTAAAACACCGCATGAGTTGTGGACTGGGCGCAAGCCTAGTTTACAACACTTAAGGATATTTGGTTGTCCTACGCATGTGTTAAAAGGAAAGACAGAAAAGATGGAGTCCCGTTCAGAAACATGTATATTTGTAGGGTATCCAAAAGAAACTAAAGGATATTATTTCTATAGTCCTTCAGACCTTAAAGTATTTGTTTCGACGAATGCTAAATTTCTGGAAAAGGACTATATGAATGATTTTGTGCCTAGAAGTAGAATTGTCCTGAATGAGATGTCAGGAGATACAATTCCACGAGAGGTTACACAACCTAACCCAATTGTAAGTTCCGATCCAACACAAGATCAACAACCTACCATTCCTCGTCGTAGTGGGAGGGTTAGAACACAACCCGAAAGATACATCGGTCTGGGAGAATCAGTGGAGAATCTCCCGGACGACAATGATCCCTATACGTACAAGGAAGCTATGGAGGATGTTGATAGTCGCCATTGGCAAAAGGCAATGCAATCCGAGATTGAATCTATGTTCGATAACAAAGTCTGGTCCCTTGTAGACTTGCCTAAAGGGATAAAACCCATTGGGTGCAAGTGGGTATACAAGAGGAAAAGAGGTATGGATGGAAAGGTGGAAACCTTTAAAGCTAGATTGGTAGCTAAAGGGTATACACAGAAAGAAGGTATCGATTACGAGGAAACTTTCTCTCCTGTGGCCATGCTTAAATCCATTAGGATACTCTTATCCATTGCAGCATCTTTAGATCTAGAGATTTGGCAAATGGACGTCAAGACAGCTTTCCTAAATGGAAGTCTTGACGAAAGCATCTACATGATGCAACCAGAGGGATTCATTGAAAAGGGCCAAATGGATAAGGTATGCAAGTTGCAGAAATCCATATATGGATTAAAGCAAGCATCCAGATCCTGGAACATAAGGTTTGATCAAGCTGTCAAAGGTTTTGGATTTATTCAGAATCCTGACGAACCTTGTGTATACAAAAGGATTAAAGGTGACAAGTTGGTTTTCCTGATTCTTTATGTTGATGATATACTACTCATTGGAAACGATGTAGGTGTATTGACATCAGTAAAAGAATGGTTAGCAAAACAATTTGATATGAAGGACTTAGGAGAAGCAAGTTTTATTCTAAGTATCCAAGTAATAAGGGATAGAAAGAATAGAACGATTGCATTATCCCAAGCTTCATACATAGACAAAATCTTGTCTAGGTTTTCCATGCAGGATTCCAAGAAAGGTATGTTACCTTTCAGACATGGAATCAAGCTTTCTAAGGAACAAGTTCCTAAGAATGAGCATGAAGAGCAATTCATGAGTAGAGTTCCATATGCCTCGGCAGTTGGAAGTCTCATGTATGCAATGCTCTGTACTAGACCAGATATTTGTTTTGCTGTTGGCATAGTTAGCAGGTTTCAATCGAAACCTGGTCCTGATCACTGGACGGCAGTCAAGCATATTTTCAAGTATCTCAAGAGAACGAGAGATAATATGCTTGTATACTCTGGAGGGGATTTGGTTCCCGTTGGGTATACAGATTCTGATTTCCAATCAGATTCTGACTCCAGAAAATCCACATCAGGGGCTGTGTTTACTATTGGAGGAGGAGCAGTTATATGGAGGAGTATCAAGCAATCTTGTATTGTTGATTCCACCATGGAAGCTGAGTATGTTGCTGCATGCGAAGCTGCCAAAGAGGCTGTTTGGCTCCGCCAATTCTTGATTGACTTAGAAGTGGTTCCTAGTGCGAATAAGCAGATCACTATCTACTGTGACAACAGTGGAGCAGTGGCTAATTCGAAAGAACCAAGAAGTCACAAGAGAGGTAAACACATTGAAAGAAAGTATCATCTTTTAAGGGAGATTGTTCAAAGAGGTGACGTGACGATTACCAAAATCGCGTCAGCAGAAAATCTAGCGGATCCCTTCACAAAGGCTCTACCTCAGAAGAGTTTCGATGGGCATCTAGAGAACATGGGCTTGAGAGATATGACACATTTGCTATAGCGCAAGTGGGAGATTGTTAGGATTATGCTTAATAGCAAGAGTGTAATGTTGTAATTAACAATCTTTTTCATATTAATAAAGTGATTTCTGGTTTAACAAATCGTATAACATTTATAGTTTAATATTATAATTGTCAAAGTAAATAATCATAAGGTCTAAAGACTATGGGAAAAGAAGAATTGTTCGTACATCTGGATATGTATGTGGTAGACACAATTCTTTAGTTAGTCTTGAATAATGTTCACAACTTAAGTTAAAGGTTGGGCACCTTTATCTTGTTAAAGTTGTAGAATTCTTTTGCTAGCATTTGAGTGGGATCAAATGAGATATGATGAGTCTAAAATCATCGGAGTGTCTTCGAGCAAAAGGATCTAGTGCACTGGGTGCATTGAACTATGTCACAATGAAAAGCTTTATCTAGAACCGTCAGTAGATAATAGTCTTTTCATTATCAGGACAATCGGAGAGTCTATCTTAATCCTGAGATAAATGATGGACTTATGGTTGCAAGTGATATCATTTGAGTTATCAATGAGTACGATTATATCGCATAGTCTATCCTCGATAGTTTGGTGATATTCATTTGTTAATCGATAGAGGACTTCATTTATAGATATGGACATCGTGGCTCCATTTAATTAAATGAGAGTATAATATCATCATATGGATGTTTTGAGGTAATTGGATATTAAATCTCAACGTTGAGTTTTCGATAGTGTCTATTGAAAACATGGCTTCTGGACAAGTCAAAATATCCAAGTTCAAAACGTGGTCATATGAGTAAATATGGTAACTTGGAGAGTTATAGGCGGTCTATGAACTCTTGGCGATTACTGATATTAATCACGAGGATACACTATCTCCAATATGATTGTCTAGGGTATGAATGAGGAGCATCTTCCTTTTCTATCTTTATTTAAGAGTTCAGTTTTAGCTCTTTAGTGGAATGAGTTAAAATTAATGGATCGGACCTAAGTGAATCATTTGTTGATTGTGATTAGGTTATGTCTATTGAAGCTTAAATTTAGATGGCCCGCTAAGATCCCCAATCCACACGGACTTGCATGGATCACTTGATATATTCTACCGGACCAATTTAAGGGTCCATCTAGAATTGCATTTAATATATTAAGAATATAATTTGCACATTATTTTAGTAATGGGCTGCTCAATTATATTAATATATTAATGAAATACATGTGGGCTTGTTTCTTTTAGTAAGAATGGGTCTGGTTCACATGTGGGCTTTTTATTTAAAGTCCAATGGATTAAATGAAATAAGAAAATAATATTTTGGCCCATTTACTCTAAGTGGGGCGGCAAGGGTTATTTTAACCTAATATATTATTTTGTTTCATTGTTTTAATTAAATAAGAATTAATTAATTTATTAATTAATTGTTTAATTAAAGAAACAAATCTTTTCTAATCAGGAAATATATTTCCTAAAAGTAAAAGTAAAAGACTTGT
Organism: Acer saccharum; assembly: GCA_030490815.1. Taxonomy (NCBI): domain Eukaryota; kingdom Viridiplantae; phylum Streptophyta; class Magnoliopsida; order Sapindales; family Sapindaceae; genus Acer; species Acer saccharum. The sequence continues at coordinate 18,653,681 of CM059871.1, forward strand.
TTGATAAGGAAATAAATAATTAGTTTTATTTATTTAATCAAATAAGAAGTCTTTTTATTTAGTCAAAATAAAAGAATAAAAGATCTATGAGTTGGATTAGGGTTTGATATCTTAAAAACTAGATGGAAATTAAGGTGCAACATAAGCCTATGGTGGGCATGTGTTTTGCGGCAACCCTAGTTAATTCTAGGTTAGGATTTCGGCAACCCTAATAATAAAAGAAAAGAAGAAGCAAACTTAGGCCACCTATATATTGACAAGTATAGAATCCGGCCACCACATGTGTTCTTGATACAAATTTCTTCTTCTTCTCAATTCATAGAAAGATTTTATTCTACTAAAACAAAAAGGAGTGTTAGATTATTCTTTGATAGTATACTATTTGCTTATTCATCAATAAGCTTGTGTGTACGATATCGATCTAGGTTCACGCGAGTTTCGATCATTAGATTGAGAACTCAAAAGTGACCGGAATAATCTTAGTCATTCTTTTGATTGTTTTTGTGACTAACAAAGAAAAGAAAAGTTTGTTTTGTCCATTCACAGGTTTGCAATTCAAAGAAAAGGGAGACCACGCTTCTAGGTGATCCACGTTCGTGCTAGGATTGAAGATCTTGCGGATTACCATTGACGTAAGTCAATCGGATCACGCGACAAAAGGTATTCTACTTTTTGTTATTGTATATGTATGTTTAATTAATTAAAGGGTTTAAGGTTCATAAAAGGGAAAAAATTTTAAAAGTCACTAAATCTAATTTTTAGTATCGCTTCCGCTGCGTGTACTTCTACGGTATTTTTCCCTACAAGATGATGCTAGATGATGATTGATGATCATGGAACAAGTGTTTGAGTGATTAAAAATGAGTTCTTTGGAATTTTTCTTCTCTTTGAAAAATCTCCTAAGTATGAAATCTGAATATGAACTCTTTTTTATTGACCTAAAGTCAAAGAGGCATATATATAGGGGGCCAAATCAAAGTGGGGTCGTTTTGATAAGTTGGCTCAATATTTGCCTTGGGCGCTGTACGTAGAGCGCCCTTGTACAGCGCCTGTACAGCGTCCTTGCTCTGTTTTCACGAGAAAACAGAGAGGCGCTGTACGAACAGCGCTTTGTACAGCGCCCAAATAAAATTGCATCAGACCTGATGCATTTAAATCACATTTTGCATCAGGTGTGATGGGCGCTGTTCACAACAGCGCTTTGAACAGCGCCCGTTGCAAAGATGGAATCCCAAAAAATGTGCATGAAGCGGCAATGGGCAATGCAAGATGCAATCAACCTAACATGCAAGAAGAGATGTTAATGAGCATTAAAGCACACATAAAAGACACACAACATACAAGGATTAAACATATGCATGAGTTATGAGTGTGTGCATCTATCTCTTCAAGACAAGTAAGCACTTAGAGTATTACCTTTGGTGCTTGTCAATAGTGAGGTCTTCAAAAAGGCCCAAGCAATAATAACAACATCTAAGCTACCCTTACAAAGCATCCCCACATATGGTTTGATCACGAAATAAGCCAATTAAAAACAACAGGAATCCTAACATTGTCAAACTCGGAAATAGCGTTTACTTTGGCATGCTGTGCAAATTGTACAAAAGAGGGTTCCAAAGTAGTATTCCTGAAAAAAAAATAAAAATGGGGTAAGGACCTCCATAATAATCAAACACTTGAAACCCTTGATCATTTTGTATCAATGTCGCTTAAAAGTATAAGTGGCGTCCTAGCACAAGAAATCAGAAAGTTATGCCTATGTGTTCGAATTGACAAGATTGTAGGAATTGAAAGTATAAAGTTTTCAAAACAAAACTTGACTATGATTAGTGTACCAAAAGCTACATCAAGACATACAACCTGTAGAATAAAGAGGAGTCCTATTTGATTCTTGAGAAGTCTAGTAAGGGAATACTAATTGATGCATGCTCTCCACGTTCTTGGACTTACAACTCTTTCTAAAGATCTATGTTTAAATGTGCTTTTATGAGGATATCAGTATGCGATCTCACTTTCATAAATTAAAACTCGCATACATAGATTAAGAGCAACCTAGGACTTTGTGAGAAAATTAGAGTGAAATCCAGTGAGGATTAGAGTCAAGACGAAATGTATCTTTGCACTCTCAGACTTGATCCCTGAAAACAGAGTTTTTAAAGTGTGGGATTCACCTTGTATGCATTTCACTTGATTGGCATTTTGTTATTCCTTACTCAACAGTTTTCGCATAAATTTCCTCTTTGTACATATATCAAAAACTAGTTTTATAAAACCTTTTGGACTTTCGCAACATTTTTAGAGTTTGTATTTTGTGGTTATATTTATATTTTTAGTTGATTTTGCTCGAGGACGAACAAAAGACAGGTTTGGGGGTTTTGATCACTCTAAAAATGTATATGTTTTGAGTACCTTAATCCATCCCTTTTTGTGAGTTTTGAGAGCTTTTGTGTTATATAATGGCACTTTGGAGTTAATTTCAGGAGATTTGAGATTTCAGGGATGAAATGAACACTTGGTGAGAAATGTGAAGAAAATGGAGCTGAAAGGAACAATTTTGGGCCATGGCTGCGAGTACATTCTCGCAGGTCACAAGTCACAGTTATCCTCCAGGAGGCAATGCGATGTAAGCTCAAAAGAAACAAGTAGCAAATCAGATTTCAGGGTGCGATGCGAGAAGACGCTGCGAGACCATTCTCGCAGTCACAACTCGTAGAATCTCCACCAGAAGGACGTGCGACATTGAACTACGACTACAATCTCACAGACAGACCTAGCAGCCGAACCAGATATTTTTCTGCAACGTTAGTCCTGCGAATTCGTCCTAGCCGTTCAACCTAATCTTGAGAAGTGCGACATCATACTGCGAGTTCATTCTAGCAGCACGTGATCGCAGCGTAATAGGTTTAGTGATTCTGCGAGACACATCCAGTGGACAAACCTAGCAACATATTGGCAGAGCAAAGTGCGACATGAGACTACGAGTACTTGCTCGCAGATTTTGGTCGCAAAAGCCATATCCACATCAGCTTTAAAGTGGCCGACTCCAGATCTTTTCCTCCACTATATAAACATATTTTACTTTTGTAATTAGTGTTGTGTAGTGTGTAATAGGTAAAAAAGAAGTAGAAAGTAGTTAAGATCTTTTTACACAACCAAACTCTTCTAAAGATTAGTTCTTAGATTAAACACTTTAGCTTTGAAGAATATTGAAGATCAAGGAAGGCTTAGTAACCAAATCAAGGAGGAGCATCAAGCACATCATGGGCTTCTTTTCTCTTTTTTCTTCCTTCCTTTGTCTTTACTTTAGCATGAGTAGCTAAATCTTTTGTTGGGGATTCAATGATTGAATATATGTGAACACTTCCTTGAATGATTCAATCTACTTCTTTTATATCCATTGAGTTTGCACTTATGCTTAAATTAACTTCATGTTGTATAATGAGTAGGACCATTACTCTATTGTATAGGCATGATATTGTGCATGAATAGTAGATCTATATCTCAGTTGAACAAACTTGATTAGAGTTTACTTGAAACTCTATTAGAGGTTAATACAGACTTGACCAACCTAAAACTAGGTTGAACTTAGTAGAAATAGGGCATTAGATCCTTTTAACCCTTCCTCTTAACATGGATGTATAATGAATATGATTGGATTATTAGGTTGCTAGTAGCATATTACATCATTGTCTCCTTAACATATCTCTTTTATAACACATACATTTAGACATGAAAATTCCCTTAATGTAGAAGTGAAATATACCTAGAGGGGGGTGAATAGGTATAGGCTCCAAATTCTCCCAATTAAAAATAATGCGGAAGATTACAAGGCAAATGCACACTTGATTAGATTTAGCAAATGAATTGATTTCACTAAGACAAGAGTTAATCAATTTACAAGATATGCAATCAATGTAATATATGGAAGATAAAGAAAAGTAAAGCAAAATTGAACACAATGATTTTAACGTGGTAAAACCTCAATGAGTAAACATCCACGGGTTGATACCACAACCACCGGCGAAGCAATCCACTATGTGAAAAAGGACTTACACACTCAAGCTATCAACTCCTAATCTACCCTCGGGCTAGTGAATCACCAAGCCTACTTCCTATCCGAGATGTGTCCTACACCTCTAGAAAGCAACTTCCTATCTAAGACGCTCACGTCTCTAGGAAGATTTCTTGCTTGCCTATCCAGATCCTCCCGACCCTAGACAAGACTCCCTTGCTTGATTATCTGAATCCTCCCGACTCTAATCAAGGCTTCCTTGCTCTATCCACAAAGCTTCACTCACTTTGCTAGAGACTTCAACCTAATGCAATGCCATGATCTAAAGTGATGCAAATGATGCAAACACAAACAAATTAAGCTAGATGATCAATCAAGCAAAATGTACATGTTCAACGACAGTCTAGAATATGATTTCAACACACAATCACAAAATTATCTAGAAATCAAGACATGCAAATCAATAAGAACAAAGGTATGAATATTCAATTTATCACACTAAAAACCTAGTTCTTAGATCATGAAATAAAACATAGAAAATAACATGAAGCACATCACACATACATTTTCTAGAATCAATTTCATGATAAATCAAGTTTAGCACATATATGTTCAAAACAAATCACAAAGCTAAAACTAAATTAACAAATGATCAAACAACCCTAGCAAGTGATCTAACATACTTCTCAACAAATTTCATCAATCAAATAGTAAAAATCAAGAGATGATCAAAGATGAAATCGAAAAAGAAGAAGTTGAAATTCAAACACTGACCACGTACTGAAAATACTTCAGCTGAGAAAAATGGTGAAATCAGCTGCCTCTAGAAATGCTTGGGGTTTGTAGCTCTCTTCGAGACCAACAATTTTGGTTTTTGAATCGATTGATTTCGAGTTCGTATGAGAGAGATATGATCAAAACAAGTAAACAAAAAAATGTAGAATTCTGATGCGAAAATATTCAAGTGTTCTTCAAAATTCATCAAACTGTGGAGGGAAGGAGGTGAGCTTAAAAGGAGGGAAAGGAGAGATTTTACGAGCGAATCAGGAGCCGCCACATCACCACCAGGTAGGGAGCGCGTGGGGCCCATGGGAGCAGAGGGCTCCCTTGGCCGTGGGGCCCACGGCCTCCCACATGGGCTGGCCTTGTGGCCACACGTGATTCCAACTCCTCTCGCGCGCTCCTTCGGATCTTCAGCCCATATCTTGAGCATCCGACCTCCGATTTTGAATCTGTTTTTGGATTATGAACCGTGACTCCCTCACGCACGACTACGACTACTCAACTTTGAAACATGGTTGAGAAATCATCTCGGAATCCGACGATGAAATCAACACAACAAATGAGAACGAAAAGTAGCATAGTCAACTTGTTTGGACTCGAAACCTTATGAATGAGTAACCGAAACGACCAGAACTCAATAAGGCATTAAATAAGAATATGTTCAAGTCCTAAACAAAAAATACAGAAACAAATAAACACATATTCACACAAGCATGCCATATCAAAGAGATAGTCACAAAGCATGCAATTTCACAATGTTTGTCAATACAAGATCAATGCATGAGCATGCTATGAAGTGTGTGAATGTGTTATACCAAATGTTTGAACCATGATGCAGGGACACACATGTATGAATTGTGTGTGTGTGCGCTAACGCCTTGCAAGAGGATGGAAGTCAAGATTTACCTTTGACCTTTTTCACCTCTTGAAGACGACTTTTGCACTAGACGTTGCTCTTCACTTCTTTAAGCTTCCTTTCTTCAAATAATGTCCTAAGCAACAACTAATACAATCATAGAGTGTTTTGCAATGGAATTAAACCAATACGAATCATAAACCTTACAATCTCCCTCTTTGGCTATTCCATGGCAAAAGCACTCAACCTCACCATACAATGTTTCACTCAAATAAACTCAAAATGATAGCATACTCTCAATCTCACATTACAAAGAAATTCCTAGACTAAAAAGTCTTTAAGTCTTCAAGAATTCCTCTTTCGGTCTTCAAAGTACCTATAAGAGAAAATAGCAACCAAAAAGAGATCTTCTCTAAAGAAGAATGGTGAGTTATTTAACCAAACAACAAACATAGAAGATATCCCTTATCTCATATGTTAGGATTATGCTCAATAGCAAGAGTGTAATGTTGTAATTAACAATCTTTTTCATAATAATAAAGTGATTTCTGGTTTAACAAATCGTATAGCATTTATAGTTTATATTATAATTGTCAAAGTAAATAATCATAAAGTCTAAAGACTATGGGAAAAGAAGAATTGTTCGTACATCTGGATATGTATGTGGTAGACACAATTCTTTAGTTAGTCTTGAATAATGTTCACAACTTAAGTTAAAGGTTGGGCACCTTTATCTTGTTAAAGTTGTAGAATTCTTTTGCTAGCACTTGAGTGGGATCAAATGAGATATGATGAGTCTAAAATCATCGGAGTGTCTTTGAGCAAAAGGATCTAGTGCACTGGGTGCATTGAACTGGATCACAATGAAAAGCTTTATCTAGAACCGTCAATAGATAACAGTCTTTTCATTATCAGGACAATCGGAGAGTCTATCTTAATCCTGAGATAAATGATGGACTTATGGTTGCAAGTGATATCATTTGAGTTATCAATGAGTACGATTATATCGCATAGTCTATCCTCGATAGTTTGGTGATATTCATTTGTTAATCGATAGAGGACTTCATTTATAGATATGGACATCGTGGCTCCATTTAATTAAATGAGAGTATAATATCATCATATGGATGTTTTGAGGTAATTGGATATTAAATCTCAACGTTGAGTTTTCAATAGTGTCTATTGAAAACATGGCTTCTGGACAAGTCAAAATATCCAAGTTCAAAACGTGGTCATATGAGTAAATATGGTAACTTGGAGAGTTATAGGCGGTCTATGAACTCTTGGCGATTACTGATATTAATCACGAGGATACACTATCTCCAATATGATTGTCTAGGGTATGAATGAGGAGCATCTTCCTTTTCTATCTTTATTTAAGAGTTCAGTTTTAGCTCTTTAGTGGAATGAGTTAAAATTAATGGATCGGACCTAAGTGAATCATTTGTTGATTGTGATTAGGTTATGTCTATTGAAGCTTAAATTTAGATGGCCCGCCAAGATCCCCAATCCACACGGACTTGCATGGATCACTTGATATATTCTACCGGACCAATTTAAGGGTCCATCTAGAATTGCATTTAATATATTAAGAATATAATTTGCACATTATTTAAGTAATGGGCTGCTCAATTATATTAATATATTAATGAAAGACATGTGGGCTTGTTTCTTTTAGTAAGAATGGGTCTGGTTCACATGTGGGCTTTTTATTTAAAGTCCAATGGATTAAATGAAATAAGAAAATAATGTTAGGCCCAATCTTATACAAGTGGGGCGGCAAGGTTAAAATTTTAACCTAAAATATTATTTTGTTTCATTTGTTTTAATTAAATAAGAATTAATTAATTTATTGATTAATTGTTTAATTAAAGAAACAAATCTTTCCTAAAAGAAAAAGACTTGTTTGACAAGGAAATAAATAAATTAGTTTTATTTATTTAATCAAATAAGGAGTCTTTTTATTTAGTCAAAATAAAAGAATAAAATCAAGGAGTTGGATTAGGGTTTGAAGTCTATAAAGTTGAAAAGAATTAGGGTTGAATTTTAGTCACCCTATATAAGTGACATGATGAAATTCGGCCAACCCTAATCTTAGACTACATAGAATTCGGCAACCCTAAAGGAAAAAGAAGAAAAAATTCGGCCAACCCATATAAGGTTTCTTATAGGGTTCGGCCACCACAAGTTTTGGTGCTTGAGTTTTTATTTCTTTCTTCTTCTTCTTAATTCTAAGAGAGTTTTTATTCTAAAAAGACAAAAAGGAGTGAGAAATTATTCTTTGATAGTATACTATTGCTTAATCATCAATAAGCTTGTGTATACAATATCGATCTAGGTTCACGCGAGTTTCGATCATTAGATTGAGAACTCAAAAGTGACCGGAATAATTTTTGACATTCTTTTGATTGTTTTGTGACTAACAAAGAAAAGAAAGTTTTTGTTTGGTCCATTCACAGGTTTGCAATTCAAAGAAAAGGGAGACCACGCTCCTAGGTGATCCACGTTCGTGCTCGGATTGAAGGTCTTGCGGATTACCATCGACGTAAGTCAATCCGATCACGCGACAAAAGGTAATTTACTTTTGTTAATGTATATGCATGTTTATTGATTAAAAGGGTTTAAGGTTCATAAAGGAAAAATTTTAAAAGTCACTAAATCGTATTTAGTATCGCTTCCGCTGCGTTTACCACTTTTATTTATTATTTTTTCCCTTCATCATACACAAATGCATTATCTCAAGTGAATAAAATATGTTCATATTAAAGCATTCCCTTAGTTTCGCAATTCCCAAGGACCAACTATCCTTAACATTGTCAAGAAAGAATTCTTTCTCCCCCTTAAGACAAAGTCACAATTAAGCACAAAGAGGAATATTATCACACAATTGGAACATTTTCCATATAAAGTGCGAAGTATCCAAAATCTTCCCAATATCAAACATGGTGAGGTATACATTTTCTCCCCATTTTTGTCAAGGAATAGACAAGGGACACAAGAGATAAAGAACGAGATATTAAGCAAACAAATCGTATAGAGAGCGAAAGTTGAATAAACTAAAGCTCCCCCTTAACATATGCTCCACATATTATCAACAAGTAGATTTGTTCACAATGGACATCACACAATCACACAATCAAGCAATAAGAGAAAATATTTCATAACTTGTCAAAGTCCAAGAGAGAATCATAGATTTTCATTAATCTCTCAAAAATATTCTCACATTGCTAATGAATCAAGCATATAAGCAAAATGTGTGTGTGTGAATGCTTCTCAAATATATAGTAGGAGTAATTGTGATATCAACATGCAAACTCTATCCACACCTATCCATCTAAATCCTTTCCAAAAATAGGTCAAACCGATATTCATCCGGTTTTTGCTTTTAAAATGAATAAATATCAACATATGAGCGTGTGTGTGCATGTGGCTCGTTTTTTCCGTTTCTATTTGTCAACCCGAGCTTTTTCACAATTCTCAATTATACACCAATAAGCCTTTTATTTTTCATTTCTTTTAGGCTTAGAATCAAAGAATTTTTTAATGATTCATTTCAACACTTCTTTGATTTTACTAACAAAAACATATACTCCTCATGGCGGCTTTCACTCATCACAATGGCGTAACCCTTTCCTACATTGGGTGGCTTCACAACCAAGGTGTGTAGCCCTTTCCATGAGGGTGCTCGTTGATTATTATGTAGTGCCGAAGCAAAATGGATACATACCATAGGTCATCTATCATGTACTTAACAATAAACTTCTAGATGCATCCATTATCTACACATATTCAACCACAAAAACTCAAAAACTAAAACATACAAGAGAAGCATTAGTGCACTTTTCAAAAATAAAATTTTTCAAGCTCAAGTGCATGATCTAAAAACAATAAAAAATACTTGTTAAAGATCATTACTTCTCAAGTGAGTAGCTCTTAAAGACAATGAAATTCAATTAAGGTATTGCTCATCAAGCCACTCATAATCACACAAAGACATCAATCAACACAAATCATGCCAATGGACATTCTAAGAGTTTTAAACCTCTCTTTGTCCAAGGGCTTAGTGAACAAGTCCGCAAGTTGATTTTCAGTAGGCAAATGCTCTAGAGTAACAATAGAATGTTCAACTAGATCTCTAATGAAATGATGCCTAATGTCTATGTTTTTTGTGCGGGAGTGTTGAACCGGATTTTTAGAGATGTTAATGGCACTTAAGTTATCACAATAAAGTGTCATTTTTCCTTGTTCTATCTCATAATCCTTAAGGATTTGTTTCATCCAAAGTAATTGTGTGCAAGCACTTCCAGCCGCAATGTATTCGGCTTCGGAAGAGGAAAGGGAAACCGAATTTTGTTTCTTACTTGACCAAGAAACTAAGTTATTACCAACATAAAAGCAACCGCCCGATGTGCTTTTTCGGTCATCTATGTTTCCCGCCCAATCCGCATCACAATAGCCTACAAGGATATCATTGGTATCAAATGAATAGAATTGACCAAGACTATGAGTTCCTTTGATGTACCTAATGATCCTCTTGACGGCTTTTAAGTGAGATTCCTTGGGATTTGCTTGGAATCTAGCACACAAGCCAACACTAAAGCAAATATCGGGTCTACAAGCCGTTAGGTAAAGTAGACTACCTATCATACTTCTATAAAGGCTTTGGTCAACACTTTTCCCTTTTTCATCTTTGTCAAGTTTTAAAGTGGTGCTCATGGGAGTTTCAAAATCTTTTCCATTTTCTAGGCCAAATCTCTTAACTAGATTTTTAGCATATTTAGATTGATTCAACATTATGCCCATGCTAGTTTGCTTTACTTGCATTCCTAGAAAATAATTCAACTCACCCACCATACTCATTTCAAATTCACTTGACATAACACTAACAAATTCATCAACCTTGGTTTATTAGTAGACCCAAAAACAATGTCATCAACATATATTTGTGCAACAAAAATATCATGATCATGATGTTTGATAAACAAAGTTCTATCAATGCCACCTCTCCTATATTGGTTGTCAATAAGATATTGAGTCAACCTATCATACCAAGCTCTTGGAGCTTGTTTAAGGCCATAGAGAGTCTTTTTCAATTTAAACACATGATTAGGAGAGTGTGGGTCTACAAAACCCTTAGGTTGTTCAACATACACTTCTTCTTAAAGGTATCCATTGAGGAAAGCACTTTTGACATCCATTTGAAATAATTTGAATTTTTTAATGCATGCAATGGACAACAAAAGTCTAATGGACTCGAGACGAGCAACCGGGGCAAACGTCTCATCAAAGTCAACACCCTCCACTTGAGTGTAACCTTGAGCCACTAGTCTAGCTTTATTCCTCACAATCTTGCCACTTTCATCGGTCTTATTCCTAAACACCCATTTAGTGCCAATTACATTTATATCTTTGGGTCTAGGAACTAAGGACCACACTTCATTCCTCTCAAATTGATTAAGTTCATCTTGCATAGCCCCAACCCAATATTCATCAACAATTGCTTCATTAATGTTTTTGGGTTCAATTTGAGAGGTGTAGCAAGCATAGGATATTTGGTTAGCAATTTGATTTCTTGTTCTAACCCCTTCATTTAAATCACCTATGATGTCTCCTTGATAGTGTAAGTTTCTAAGTCTTGGGTGAGAATGTTCAACAACTTGGTCATTTTGTTGATTATCATTTAAAGCATTTTCCAACCCTTGACTTACAACTTCAATATGACTATCAATTTCATCATCTTGACTAGAAACACTACTAGCCACATCAATAGGTGTATTAGTGTCATTCAACATGTTTTCTTTAAGTTCATTGACACCATTATCATCACACAAATTAAGCATGCTAAGATCATCTATCTTCACATTGATAGACTCCATGATAGTCTTAGTAGTCAAGTTAAAGACTCTATATGCACGACTATTAATAGCATACCCAAGAAAGAGACCAACATCACTTTTTGCATCAAACTTTCCTAAGTGATCTCTATCATTCAAAATATAACATTTACTCCCAAAAGTGTGGAAGTAACTCACATTGGGCTTCTTGCCTTTCCAAAGCTCATAGGACGTTTGTTTTGTGCCGGGCCTCTTAAAAAACACGATTTGACACATAACAAGCGGTATTGACCGCCTCAGCCCATAGGTTTCTAGGGACTTTCTTGCTATTGAGCATGACCCTAGCCATCTCTTGCAAGACACGGTTTTCCTCTCAACAACACCATTTTGTTGAGGAGTTCTAAGTGTGGAGAACTCATGAGAAATCCCTAAACCATCACAAAACTCATTAAATTTTGCATTTTCAAATTCTATCCCATGATCACTCCTAATGCGACATATTTTCTTGATATCAAGACCTTTTTCATTTTGAACTTGATTACAAAACTTTTTAAAGTAATCAAAAGCCTCGGTCTTGTTTCTAAGAAAATAAACCCAAGTAAACCTAGAGAAGTCATCAACGCATACAAAAATGTATTTTTTGCCATTAATGCTCTCGGTTTGAATTGGCCCCATTAGGTCCATATGCACAAGTTCTAAAGGTCTCTTGGTAGCTATGTAATAATTTTTCTTATGAGACACTTTGGTTGCTTACCTAATTGGCAAGGTTCACAAACCACCTCAAGCTTTTTACCAAGATTAGGAAGACCTCTAACAATGCCATGTTTTTCAAGCTTTTTCAAATCTTTAAAATTTATGTGACCCAAACGTTGATGCCACAAATCAAGCTTATTGCACTCATGTGCCATGTTGCATGTTAGAGGATCTATCTCAAGACAATAGCAATTGTCTATAGACCTTTTGACTCTTACGACGACATCGCCCTTTTTATCAATTATAGTGCATACATCTTTGTTAAAGCTAACTTCTTTAAAAATTTCACACAAGTGAGTAATGCTTATCAAGTTAGCTTGTAACCCATCAACATACAAAGTATTGCGAAGTTTAGGCAATCCGGGGATACAAATTGTTCCCTTGCCAAGAACTTGCTTTTTGGTACCATCACCAAAAGTAACCCAACCTCCATCCTTTAAAACAAGATTCTTAAAGAACTCTTTGTTCCCGGTCATGTTCCTAGAGCAACCGCTATCTAGGTACCAAGAATAGGAGGAGTTGGCACGTAAAGCATATTGTGCAACATTACATTTATATGTGTCTTTTCTAATCCACACATTTTTCACAACATACTTCTCACTCTTACTTCTAACATGCTTTGACTCAATATTAGGCTTTTCAACATGCACCTTGACCTCATTGGTCACATCTTCAAAAATATCAAACAAAGCATTATCAATTTTCTTATGCATAGTAGAGTGAGGCACAACACAAGATTTAGCAAGCAAGTCATCAACAACTCTTTCAACAACATGCTTTTCCAAGGTCTTCCTAGGTCTATTTCTATATCCATACATGGATGATTGCCTAGGTCCATTCAAAGACATATCATGAAAAGCATTATCAAGTTTGCATTTCCGAATATACTCAAAGCATCTAGGTCTAATATGTCCTATCATATTACAATGATGACAAATAGGAATAAATTTGAGAAGTTTACCATTTGCATTTACTTCCATAGCATTTGGTCTTCTCACAATTTTACCTCTTTGAAGAGCAACCCTTGATGCTCCACCTCTTGCATTTGAGGTTGTTGCTTCTTGATGCTTAAGTTGTTGAGTTCTTCCATTGAACATCCTTGTTGATGAAGAGGCACCTCCGGTAGCTTTCATAGCTTTACCTTGAGAGAGTGTACTTACAATTGATTCAATGCTTGCTTTGACAAAAGTAGATTTGTTAGATGAAGGAGTCTCCTTCTCATTGATATAACCCAAACCTCTTTTGTCACATGGATGCTTTCCACTTTTAATGACGGTTTCAACTTTATTAGAACTAGATGACATCTTGCTAATCACCCTATTAGCCTCATCAAGTTTCTCACGAAGCATCCTAAGTTCAATGGCATATTTTTCCGCTTTACTATCACTAAACAAAACATCTTTATGTGATTTATCAAGCCATTGTTCATACTTTTTCTCTTGATTTAAATGCTCATTAAGTTTGGATTTAAGCACATTTTCAAGTTTCTTAGCATTAACAAGAGAACAATTTCTTTGCTCAATTTCTTGCTTCAAGATACCAAGTCTATCATTGCTATCTTTAAGATTCAATTCTAGACTTAGGATCTTGTCTTTAAGTTCATTGAACTCTTTGAGCCAAGATCATGATTCTCTAACTTCTTGTTGAGGGACATATTAACATTGGATAAACGTTCATTTTCAAAAGTAAGATCATTGATCTTTTTCTCATCTAAGTCAATATGTTCAACAAAAGAAGCCACATAGGAATACACTTCCTTAATCATGATTTTATCACAAACAAAAACAAACACAAAAATACTACAAAGAAAGGATCAATCTAAGTGCGTCTAGACACCCGCTCTGATACCAAATGAAATTTCCCTTAATGTAGTAGTGAAATATACCTAGAGGGGGGGTGAATAGGTATAGGTTCCAAATTCTCCCAATTAAAAATAATGCGGAAGATTACAAGGCAAATGCACACTTGATTAGATTTAGCAAATGAATTGATTTCACTAAGACAAGAGTTAATCAATTTACAAGATATGCAATCAATGTAATATATGGAAGATAAAGAAAAGTAAAGCAAAATTGAACACAATGATTTTAACGTGGTAAAACCTCAATGAGGAAACATCCACGGGTTGATACCACAACCACCGGTGAAGCAATCCACTATGTGAAAAAGGACTTACACACTCAAGCTATCACTCATGATATCCGCTCAAGCTATCAACTCCTAATCTACCCTCGGGCTAGTGAATCACCAAGCCTACTTCCTATCCGAGATGTGTCCTACACCTCTAGAAAGCAACTTCCTATCCAAGACGCTCACGTCTCTAGGAAGAATTCTTGCTTGCCTATCTGGATCCTCCCGACCCTAGACAAGACTCCCTTGCTTGATTATCCGAGTCCTCTCGACTCTAATCAAGGCTTCCTTGCTCTATCCACAAAGCTTCACTCACTTTGCTAGAGACTTCAACCTAATGCAAGGCTATGATCTAAAGTGATGCAAATGATGCAAACACAAACAAATTAAGCTAGATGATCAATCAAGCAAAATGTACATGTTCAATGATAGTCTAGAATATGATTTCAACACACAATCACAAAATTATCTAGAAATCAAGACATGCAAATCAATAACAACAAAGGTATGAATATTCAATTTATCACACTAAAAACCTAGTTCTTAGATCATGAAATAAAACATAGAAAATAACATGAAGCACATCACACATACATTTTCTAGAATCAATTTCATGATAAATCAAGTTTAGCACATATATGTTCAAAACAAATCACAAAGCTAAAACTCAATTAACAAATGATCAAACAACCCTAGCAAGTGATCTAACATACTTCTCAACAAATTTCATCAATCAAATAGTAAGAATCAAGAGATGATCAAAGATGAAATCGAAAAAGAAGAAGTTGAAATTCAAACACTGACCACGTACTGAAAATACTTCAACTGAGAAAAATGGTGAAATCAGCTGCCTCTGAAAATGCTTGGGGTTTGTAGCTCTCTTCGAGACCAACAATTTTGGTTTTTGAATCGATTGATTTCGAGTTCGTACGAGAGAGATATGATCAAAACAAGTAAACAAAAAAATGTAGAATTCTGATGCGAAAATATTCAAGTGTTCTTCAAAATTCATCAAACTGTGGAGGGAAGGAGGTGAGCTTAAAAGGAGGGAAAGGAGAGATTTTACGAGCGAATCAGGAGCCGCCACATCACCACCCCATAGGGAGCACGTGGGGCCCATGGGAGCATAGGGCTCCCTTGGCCGTGGGGCCCACGGCCTCCCACATGGGCTGGCCTTGTGGCCACACGTGATTCCAACTCCTCTCGCGCGCTCCTTCGGATCTTCAGCCCATATCTTGAGCATCCGACCTCCGATTTCGAATCTGTTTTTGGATTACGAACCGTGACTCCCTCACGCATGACTATGACTACTCAACTTTGAAACATGGCTGAGAAATCATCTCGGAATCCGACGATGAAGTCAACATAACAAATGAGAACGAAAAGTAGCATAGTCAACTTGTTTGGACTCGAAACCTTATGAATGAGTAACCGAAACGACCGGAACTCAATAAGGAATTAAATAAGAATATGTTCAAGTCCTAAACACAAAATACGGAAACAAATAAGCACATATTCACACAAGCATGCCATATCAAAGAGATAGTCACAAATCATGCAATTTCACAATGTTTGTCAATACAAGATCAATGCATGAGCATGCTATGAAGTGTGTGAATGTGTTATACCAAATGTTTGAACCACGATGCAGGGACACACATGTATGAATTGTGTGTGTGTGCGCTAACGCCTTGCAAGAGGATGGAAGTCAAGATTTACCTTTGACGTTTTTCACCTCTTGAAGACGACTTTTGCACTAGACGTTGCTCTTCACTTCTTTAAGCTTCCTTTCTTCAAATAATGTCCTAAGCAACAACTAATACAATCATAGAGTGTTTTGCAATGGAATTAAGCCAATACAAATCATAAACCTTACAAGACATCTTTTAGTTTAATTCAATCACTAGTGAAGTAATCTTAGAAGATAGCACATCACTCCACAAATTACATCCTCGTGGGAACGATAACCCTTACTTGTGTCCACTATACTTGACAACGATCCGTACACTTGTGGAGGGTTATAGACTTGCGCACTCATCTTTCTTTTAATCGTACGTACCATTAGCTTTAGTTTTATTTAGAGGTACGTCCGGAGTGTGTCAGTGACCAAAACAAATCAAAATTACTTATAAGCATTCTAAGCTTATGTGTGTCATGTGCAAGTATTAAATTCAAGAAGTCTTGGTTCATAATGCAAGTGAACATAATCACTTCAAAGTTGTGCATAACAATATGCACCAACAACTTGACATACTCGCCTCACTTACCCTAAAATCCTCGAATTCCATATCCTCTCATTTCAACCTTCATTCAAACTACTCACTCAACATCTCATGCATGCATACAACAGATTGCATTAATGAAAAATCATTACATGGTTCAATCAAACAGTGCTCATTGACTTAATACACTAAATCGACCAAAATAAACCCTAGCACTAAAAATTTGGAAAACATTGAATCAACTAGAGGGTTTTGATCAAAATCCTTCCTAGAAGGCATATCAATCACATACAAGCATCAATCAATTCAAATAAACTCAGTTCAATAAAAAACTACAAAAAACCCTAACTAACGCAAGTGAGCATTTAGAGGATTTTGATATGATTTTTGCAATTAAAAGAGATGGAATTGAAAATACATACCTTTGTCTTGAAGATTCGTGTGGAAACAAGATTGAAGAAGAATTCTGATCGCCCTCCAAATGTTCACATTTAGCTCTCCCTATTCCTATCTTTTGTGTTCATTTCCGAGCACTTTTGTGTATATAATGTGTGTTTTAGCTATGTGAAGGTAAATATCCCATATAGAAGGTGTTTGTACCAAATGGGGGCAAAATAGGGCAATTATGTGTGAAGAAGAGTTCCGACGGTTTGGACCGGCGAGAATGAACCCGCGGAACAGAACCTGCGAAGCAATGGAGCATGAACTCGCGGAGACCATGGCTAGTTCAGACCTTCTGGCTGGCTAGATATGCCCCACGGAACCGAACCTGCTAGGATTCTCGCTAGCTTGTACCTTCTGGCTAGCTAGACATGTCTAGTGGAATGAACCCGCCGAAACTCTGGCTAGTTCGTGCGGCTAGACATTGCCCGCTACACGAACCCGCCAAGAATCTAGCTAGTTCTTGCGGCTAGACATATCCCATTGCACGAACCTGCCAGACCCCTTCTGAGCTGAATTGAAGATATTTTCAGGGGTAATTCGATCTTTTCACACCCCATTCATGCCCAAACGTGCCCAACACATATATACACCTCTTTAGCTTCTCTTTTGTGTGTGAACCAAGTGCACCACACCAACCTTGCTCCAAAAAACCCTTTCTTGGATTGATCATCACAAAGAGAGAGAGCAACTCCAAGCCTTCCATGGGGGATTTTCCTCCATGAAAAGCCTTCCATGGAGAGTAGATATGCAGAGATAGGAGAGGCTTGTGTGTCAAAACTGAGCCATAGGAGTTTCATAGAAAGGAAGAGCTATTGGAGGCTTGTCTTCAAGGGTTATTTCTCACTTTGCTCATCTTGTATTTTCTATTGACGTATAACCCATTTGGGATTATTTGTAACCTACACTTATGTTAATATATGTATGTATTGTTCATTTGCTTTGATTTGGTATTGATTCATTCCTTAGATGTATAGTGATTAAGCTCTTTTTGTGATATTCATGTGTATGGATGATTATGTGTTGATATATATGTATGGATGAGATTAGGAGTAGATTAACTAAATGATTAGGAGTAGTTGTAATCAAATATCTCATTTGTTTATGTATGTTAATGTATAATTTACTATGTATGTGTTTAGAGTGATTAGGAGTTGAGATTGTGCTTGGATAACCATTCCTTGTATAATCTTGACAATTAGCTTTAAGGAATGGAAATAGCTTGTGTGTGCATGACTTGCCACTTAACTTTGGTTCATATGTTCTTATGCTTAATGGGTCTAAACCCTAGACACAATCACTTTTCCGATTGGAGAGTTATGACATGATTTCGGTAATTCCCTAATCAAGAGAACGAACCCTTTACTGGATTAATTGGATTAACAAGTTATACAATCTACATAAATTGCATATTGTGTTTGGTGAACCGATTTCCCATATGTTTTATATATCTTGCTTATCTCCAAGCCACCTTTGTTTTCGTAGCTAGGGTGTCTTGCCTCTAGGAGTAGATTAACTTAATTAGGAGTAGAATAATTAGACAGCCAAGACACCCTGCTACATTTCTATCCAAGTTAGTTGCATCTCCATACACACACACACACACACACACACACACACGCATTTCCTTTTCATGCTTTAATAAACACTAGAACTAGATACAGTTAACAGATTCCGTCTCCCTGTGGAACGAGACCCTTGCTTACTTACTATACTTGTCCTTTGATTCGTTGCATTTGCGAGGTGATAAGAATAGAAATATCTTTTCTACCGGGTACAACGACGCCTGGTCAAAATCTAGAGAATTTTGAAAAGGAAAGTTTGTTCGTGAAAGTGACAGGGGGTATATATAGTGGGCTAGGCAAAAGGGCTCTCGCGGGTTATTTCTTGCTGAACAAACCCTCAAGGTCCCAAATTTTAACAAAGCGCTATGTTTTACTTGATTAGGGATTACCGTGGGTTCACGTCCAACAGCTTTATTTTAGAGGATGGAAACCACGGGATTGACTCCCAATTTGTAGCTAGTTCCCTCCTTCTGCTGTAGGGAAAAATACCGTAGTACACGCAGCGGAAGCGAGACTAAAAATAGATTTAGTGACTTTTACAAATTTTTCCCTTTTATGAACCTTAAACCCTTTAATCAATTAAACATATATATTATCTAACAAAAGAATAATACCTTTTGTCGCGTGATCCGATTGACTTACGTCGATGGTAATCCGCAAGATCTTCAATCCTAGCACAAACGTGGATCACCTAGGAGCGTGGTCTCCCTTTTCTTTGAATTGCAAACCTGTGAATGGACAAACAAACTTTTCTTTCTTTGTTAGTCACAAAAAACAATCAAAAGAATACTAAGATTATTCCGGTCAATTTTGAGTTCTCAATCTAATGATCGAAACTCGCGTGAACCTAGATCGATGTCGTACACACAAGCTTATTGATGAATAAGCAAATAGTATACCATCAAAGAATAATCTAACACTCTTTTATGTTTTAGTAGAATAAAATAATCTCTCTATGAATTGAGAAGAAGAAGAAAATAGAATCTCAAGCACCAAGCATTAGGTTGGCCGAAATCTATAAGAGTGTATATATAGGTTGCCAAATTTTCTTCTCTACTTTCTCTTTAGGGTGGCCGAAAATCCTAACCTAAAAGGGACTAGGGTTGCCGCAATTCTCAAGCCCAAAGGAGTTTGTATTGCACCCTAATTCCTATTTAGTTTAAGACTTCAAACCCCAATTTAATTCATAAATCTTTTATTCCTTTATTTGACTAAATAAAAAAAACTTCTTATTTGATTTAAATAAATAAAATTAATTATTTATTTTCTTTTCAAACAAGTCTTTTACTTTTAGTAAACTACTACAATAGTATTACTCTAGGAAATATATTTCCTATTCAGAAAAGATTTGTTTCTTAATTAAACAATTAATTAATAAATTAATTAATTCTTATTTAATTAAAACAATGAAACAAAATAATTAATTATAAAACCTTCTTGCCGCCCCACTTAAACAAATGGGCTATATATTATTTTCTTTATTTCATTTAATCCATTGGACTTTAAATAAAAAGCCCACATGTGAACCAGACCCATTCTTACTAAAAGAAACAAGCCCACATGTCATTCATTAATATATTAATATAATTGAGCAACCCATTACATAAATAATGTGCAAATTATATTCTTAATATATTAAATGCAATTCTAGAAGGACCCTTAAATTGGTCCGGTAGAATATATCAAGTGATCCATGCAAGTCCGTGTGGATTGGGGATCTTGGCGGGCCATCTAAATTTAAGCTTCAATAGACATAACCTAATCACAATCAACAAATGATTCACTTAGGTCCGATCCATTAATTTTAACTCATTCCACTAAAGAGCTAAAATTGAACTCTTAAATAAAGATAGAAAAGGAAGATGCTCCTCATTCATACCCTAGACAATCATATTGGAGAAAGTGTATCCTCGTGATTAATATCAGTAATCGCCAAGAGTTCATAGACCGCCTATAACTCTCTAAGTTACCATATTTACTCATATAACCACGTTTTGAACTTGGATATTTGACTTGTCCAGAAGCCATGTTTTCAATAGACACTATCGAAAACTC
The DNA here is from genome assembly GCA_030490815.1 of Acer saccharum. Taxonomy (NCBI): domain Eukaryota; kingdom Viridiplantae; phylum Streptophyta; class Magnoliopsida; order Sapindales; family Sapindaceae; genus Acer; species Acer saccharum. The sequence goes on from CM059871.1 coordinate 18,674,332, forward strand.
AACGTTGAGATTTAATATCCAATTACCTCAAAACATCCATATGATGATATTATACTCTCATTTAATAAATGGAGCCACAATGTCCATATCTATAAATGAAGTCCTCTATCGATTAACAAATGAATATCACCAAACTATCGAGGATAGACTATGCGATATAATCGTACTCATTGATAACTCAAATGATATCACTTGCAACCATAAGTCCATCATTTATCTCAGGTTTAAGATAGACTCTCCGATTGTCCTGATAATGAAAAGACTATTATCTATTGATGGTTCTAGATAAAGCTTTTCATTGTGATCCAGTTCAATGCACCCAGTGCACTAGATCCTTTTGCTCGAAGACACTCCGATGATTTTAGACTCATCATATCTCATTTGATCCCACTCAAATGCTAGCAAAAGAATTTTACAACTTTAACAAGATAAAGGTGCCCAACCTTTAACTTATGTTGTGAACATTATTCAAGACTAACTAAAGAATTGTGTCTACCACATACATATCCAGATGTACGAACAATTCTTCTTTTCTCATAGTCTTTAGACCTTATGATTATTTACTTTGACAATTATAATATTAAACTATAAATGCTATACGATTTGTTAAACCAGAAATCACTTTATTAATATAAAAAAGATTGTTAATTACAATATTACACTCTTGCTATTGAGCATAATCCTAACAATCTCCCACTTGCGCTATAGCAAATGTGTCATATCTCTCATGCCCATGTTCTCTAGATGCCCATCGAAACTCTTCTGAGGTAGAGCCTTTGTGAAGGGATCCGCTAGATTTTCTGCTGACGCGATTTTGGTAATCGTCACGTCACCTCTTTGAACAATCTCCCTTAAAAGATGATACTTTCTTTCAATGTGTTTACCTCTCTTGTGACTTCTTGGTTCTTTCGAATTAGCCACTGCTCCACTATTGTCACAGTAGATAGTGATCTGCTTATTCGCACTAGGAACCACTTCCAAGTCAATCAAGAATTGGCGGAGCCAAACAGCCTCTTTGGCAGCCTCGCATGCAGCAACATACTCAGCTTCCATGGTGGAATCAGAAATACAAGATTGCTTGATACTCCTCCATATAACTGCTCCTCCTCCAATAGTAAACACAGCCCCTGATGTGGATTTTCTGGAGTCAGAATCTGTATACCCAACGGGAACCAAATCCCCTCCAGAGTATACAAGCATATTATCTCTCGTTCTCTTGAGATACTTGAAAATATGCTTGACTGCCGTCCAGTGATCAGGATCAGGTTTCGATTGAAACCTGCTAACTATGCCAACAGCAAAACAAATATCTGGTCTAGTACAGAGCATTGCATACATGAGACTTCCAACTGCCGAGGCATATGGAACTCTACTCATGAATTGCTCTTCATGCTTATTCTTAGGACCTTGTTCCTTAGAAAGCTTGATTCCATGTCTGAAAGGTAACATACCTTTCTTGGAATCCTGCATGGAAAACCTAGACAAGATCTTGTCTATGTATGAAGCTTGGGATAATGCAATCGTTCTATTCTTTCTATCCCTTATTATTTGGATACCTAAAATAAAACTTGCTTCTCCTAAGTCCTTCATATCAAATTGTTTTGCTAACCATTCTTTTACTGATGTCAATACACCTACATCGTTTCCAATGAGTAGTATATCATCAACATAAAGAATCAGGAAAACCAACTTGTCGCCCTTAATCCTTTTGTATACACAAGGTTCGTCAGGATTCTGAATAAATCCAAAACCTTTGACAGCTTGATCAAACCTTATGTTCCAGGATCTGGATGCTTGCTTTAATCCATATATGGATTTCTGCAACTTGCATACCTTATCCATTTGGCCCTTTTCAATGAATCCCTCTGGTTGCATCATGTAGATGCTTTCGTCAAGACTTCCATTTAGGAAAGCTGTCTTGACGTCCATTTGCCAAATCTCTAGATCTAAAGATGCTGCAGTGGATAAGAGTATCCTAATGGATTTAAGCATGGCCACAGGAGAGAAGGATTGTAAGGATTCCCGTTTTGTTGATTGGCTTATTTCGTGGGCAAACCACAAGTTGGGGTTTGGTTGTAAGGGTAGTCTAAGTGATTTGTTGAAGATCAAAGACCCTTTCCAAGACCTCAAGAGGACAAGCACCAAAGGTATATATCTAGTGCTTACATTGTCTTGAAGAGATATAGTTGCACACACACACAACATGCATAACTTTTATTCTTGAATGTTGTGTTTATATTTTGTGTGCATTGTGCTTTATTGATTTATTTAATATCTCTTCTTGCATTTAATTGATTGCATCTTGTTCTATGAAATGCCATGACATGATAGGCATTATGATGCATTCAATACCCACACTTGCACTTCATGATTAGTCTTAAGTGTGGTGTAATTCGTTTCCATTTGTGTGATCGGAAACGTCCGCGCTTGCACGATGGTGTGCTTGTCTTAGCGCGATGGTTGACCACTTGAGAAGATCTCATTCTTCTCTTGGATAAGTGGTAGCTTTAGTTTGGTTGGGTTGATTGGAGTAAGGTGTCTAGTTTCAAAAGATTGGATTTCAATGTTTTAAGTGTTTTCAAAACTGACCTTTGCATGGTCGTGTGGCCATAGCTTTTTACACAAAGCTTCAAAATGAGTTTTGAAAATTTTGTATAAACTAGACACCCATACCTTTCCAACGGTATATTATTCGTAATATTTCATGACCGTTTGGATTGGTTTTGAAATTTCCAAAGTGACCACTAAAACAGGGCATCACAGCTGTTATCCGAATCTGACCTTTGGTCACTCAAATGACCATAACTTTTTCTACAGTTATCCAAATCATGTTTTGTTAATTGGAGTAGAAAGTAGACTTCCATACCTTTCCAACGGTATGTTATATGAAAGGTTTCGATGTCGTTTGGTCATGTTTTGAGTAGCTTGAAAATCAAGCTTTGTGATGTGACGCTTCGCCGCGGTTTCAGTGCCGCGGTTTGTGCAACCACGGCAGTCGAGCCACAGAGCAACTGCGATAGTGTGATTCAGGGGCAAAATTGTCTTTTCACTTGCCCTGTTCTTGATGTCTATAAATATCACACTTTCTCATTATCTGAACAAGTTCTTTACTCTTAAGAACCCTAAACTTCAAAGATAGATTTTGAGAGAAAATCAAATCAAGAACTCACCTTTAACCACTCAAATCAAACCCTTTTTGCATCAAATTTCATATTGCATCTCCTATGTCTATATAGAGTGCATCCATGTATGGGTTTGCATCATCACAACTTGCTTGGTAAGATTTTGATTAATTTCATCTTATTTTAGTATTTTAAATACCAAGCCATCTCTTTTAAATTACTTGTATGTTTTAGATCATATGCTAAATACAAGAGAAGAGATTAATTGTGATGAATTGATTGAGTGTTGTTTTTGATAGATATCTAGGTTTTTATAATCTATGATTATCTATGCTATTTGACATGTCATTTAGCAATTGATATCTAGGGTTGATTTAATTTGAATATATCATCATCCTAGATAAGCATCTAAGGTTCCCTAGCCTTGTTTGTTAATTGAATATTCATACATATTCACATAGGGTTATGCATCTCTTTTGAGAGATTGAAGTCTTGGTCTAGGGTTGCTATTACAGGCCTGCGGGTAGTAGTGGTGGGTTACAGACCGGGATTAGGCTGTAAACATCATTACAAGTAGTGACTGCGAGGATCGAGCAAATTGGAATAGGGTTGCTAATAAAGGCCCGCTGGGTAGAAGTGAGGGGTTACAGACCGGAGTGTTAGACGAGGTCTACATAGGTTGTAAACTTCATTTCAATTAGTGATTTCGAGTTCCGAGTGTGGCGCACTAAACAGCCCGTGGTTTTTTTCCCAGTGGTTGGGTTTCCACGTAAACATCAAGTGTCATTTATTATTTCCGCATCTTATTACACTTGTATGTATATTGACTTGTTAGGGGTATTTTCGTAAAATTGACATGCACGCGAAAATTGGGTAATAATTAGCTAAAATCTATTCACCCCCCCCCCCCCCCCCCCCCCCCCCCCCTCTAGCTTTATATATTAAACACGCCTTGAGTATTTAATTACTTACAGTTTCCTCGTAATCGATACCTTCTTTCTGTGTATACCCTTTAGCTACCAATCTAGCTTTAAAGGTTTCCACCTTTCCATCCATACCTCTTTTCCTCTTGTATACCCACTTGCACCCAATGGGTTTTATCCCTTTAAGCAAGTCTACAAGGGACCAGACTTTGTTATCGAACATAGATTCAATCTCGGATTGCATTGCCTTTTGCCAATGGCGACTATCAACATCCTCCATAGCTTCCTTGTACGTATAGGGATCATCGTCGTCCGGGAGATTCTCCACTGATTCTTCCAGACCGATGTATCTTTCGGGTTGTGTTCTAACCCTCCCACTATGACGAGGAATGGTAGGTTGTTGATCTTGTGTTGGATCGGAACTTATAATTGGGTTAGGTTGTGTAACCTCTCGTGGAATTGTATCTCCTGATATCTCATTCAGGACAATTCTACTTCTAGGCACAAAATCATTCATATAGTCCTTTTCCAGAAATTTAGCATTTGTCGAAACAAATACTTTAAGATCTGAAGGACTATAGAAATAATATCCTTTAGCTTCTTTTGGATACCCTACAAATATACATGTTTCCGAACGGGACTCCATCTTTTCTGTCTTTCCTTTTAACACATGTGCAGGACAACCAAATATCCTTAAGTGTTGTAAACTAGGCTTGCGCCCAGTCCACAACTCATGCGGTGTTTTAGGGACAGACTTAGATGGTACATCGTTTAGAATGTATATAGCAGTTTGTAAAGCATATCCCCAAAAAGAAATAGGAAGCGTTGAATAACTCAACATAGACCTAACCATATCCAAAAGAGTTCTATTTCTCCTTTCTGCTACCCCATTCTGTTGAGGTATACCTGGTGCAGAAAACTGAGAAACTATCCCATTATCAATAAGATATTGCTGAAACTCACCAGATAGATATTCTCCACCACGATCAGATCTCAAGATTTTTATGTGTTTCTCAAGCTGATTTTCCACTTCAGCTTTGAATGCTTTGAACATGTCAAAAGCATCTGACTTATGTCGCATGAGATACACATAACCAAATCTCGAGTAATCATCTGTGAAGGTGATGAAGTACTCATATCCACCTCTAGCTTGAATGCTCATAGGTCCACATACATCAGTGTGTATCAATCCTAAACATTCAGTGGCTCTTGCACCTTTGGCAGAGAACGTTCTTTTGGTCATTTTACCTTCCAAACAAGATTCACAAGTTGGTAGATCATCAACCTTTAAGTCACTCAAAGGTCCGTCACATACCAATCATTTAATCCTATTAAGGTTAATATGACCTAAGCGTAAATGCCAAAGGTAGGTTTCATCTGTTGATAATTTTACTCTTTTATGATTAGGTTCCGTTATTTCTGTGTCTAACGAGTGAGAGATATTTCTATGCAAAAAGTATAGACCGTTTTCCAATGTACCTTGGCAAATAATTTTGTCATTCTTACTAATAATAAAAACTTTATTAAAAGTAACTGAATATCCAAATTTATTTAAACAAGAAACTGAAATTAAATTCCTCTTGAATTGAGGTACATAATAAACGTCTATTAAATCTAAATGCCTTCTAGAATCCAAATAAACTCTAATATCTCCCACTGCACTTGCAGACACTAACGTTCCGTTGCCCAAGCGCAAATTGATTTCATTCTTACTCAACCTTCTCCTTTCTTGGAACCCCTGCAAGGAATAACAAACATGATTAGTGGCTCCTGAGTCTATGATCCAAGAATCTGTAGAATCAGCCAAAAAACATGCTTCAAGATAATTCAAATTACCTTCTTCCTTCTTGTTCTGGGACTTTGGGCAATTTCTCTTCCAATGTCCCTTTTCACCACAAAGGAAGCATTTCCCTTTGATCTTGGTTACTTTCTTGGTCTCCTTCTTGGTAGGCCCAAGTTGCTTTTTCTTCTGTTGTTTCTTGACCTTTTGACGGGCCTTAACAGTAGCAACTTTACTAACCATATGAATCTCTTGACCTTTGCCTTTCACAAGGATCTTTTCAGCACTTTGAACATCTTGCATCAGGCCTTGTAAGGTGTATTCCTTTTTGTTCAAAGTGTAGTCCAATTTGAACTGATCAAAGGAATCTGACAATGAATTGACAACCATATCAATCTTTGTCTCACCATCTATCTCAGCGCCATGCAGTTCAGCAATGTTGAGATGTGCTATGACTTTCATCATGTGATCCTTCACAGCCTGTCCAGGTTTCATCCTAAGATTCATAAAAGCAGTCACTGCCTCTCTCTTAGTCGTCCTAGACTTCATAGCAAACATCTCCTCCAGAGACATCATTATATCAGCAGCGGACTCCATTCCTTCATGCTGCTGTTGCAACACGTCGGAGATAGTGGCCATAATGTAACATTTTGCCATATCATCTAAAGTCTTCCACTGCTCATACTCATCTCTATACATTATGCTAGATTCATTATTAGGAGCAGGTGGTTTAGGAGTAGTTAGAACAAACTTATGTTTTTCACTTTGCAGCAACAACCCAACTTTCCTTTTCCATGTGACATAATTATCTCCAGTTAAAGTGTTGTCTTTCAGGATGTTTATAAGTGATGGGGTCATGATTTCTGAATAAAACAAAACATATATAAGTAAATAATCATGATAAAGCACTTTTAAATATTTATCTTGAATTAAATAAATAACTCAATCATAAAATTCAACGGTGATCCAACACCCATAAATGTTACGCCTCCTTTGGGAGTTCGCACCATTTACTAGTTAGACTAGGTCCCACCTAATTGTTAACATAACAACCAGCGTTTTCAATTTTAGCCTTGCAATTTTACTGACAAGAACTCTTGGGAGGATATCAATAAAATTACATTGAGTGTGTTACCAAGATATCGACCCTCAATTTTCTCTCACGAAAATCCCTCCTTGGGGAGTAGATCTCGTTTGAGTCCATTGTCTAGTCTATCCTTGTAAGGAAGTATGTTGCAAAATTCTATTCATGGACGCCCCTTGGGGGGATTACCAATAAATAATTAAGCTCAACTAACCTTGGAGGCCATAGGTGTTACAAAAACACCTTCTCCCACTCAATTATTTAAGACGTGTGATTAAATCCCATAGAATGATTTACCAAGTTATCTAGATGCCAATTTAGATACCTAAATCATTCAATGCATGTTCATACCAAAAGAGATATATGAGTGGCACTCCTATTCTATATGTCATGTTATCATACAATAACAAATATTGTAATATTTAAGCATAAATTAAATAGCAACAATTTTGGCCCATCCTAGAAAAACAAGTAAATTACAATTGTTTAGGAATACAAGATCTTCAAGTGGCCCATCAACCATACGCTCATCCTTCGGCCCAACCCCATGGGTGTGCACAACCCACAACCCCACAAAGGGGCTGCTGTGCGCAGCCCATGAAGACTCCCAGGGCTGCCGTGCGCAGCCCACCAAGTTTGGGCTTGCCATGCGCAGCCCAATCCACTCCTAGGGTGCGCACGGTGCTCGTTCTTGGTTCCGGTTGCTTCCTTTTTCTTCGTGTCTTCGAATCTTCAACACCTAAATATATTACGGCAGTATAAAATAATAAATACTGCAGTATTAATTTTTTTTTTTTTTATTCACTGCAGTAAATTTACAAAATCAAAAACTGCACACTAAAAATTAAAAAAAAACTGCAGTAGTATTAAAAAAAATACTGCACCTAAATAAAAAAAAATTATAAAACCTAGCAACTACCAAGAAGGAATTATGGCGATGATAGACCACCCTTCTTGTTAAAATTCCATAAACAAAAATACATTGAAAATCTAGGACCAAAATCGAGCAAAAACAATCCACATAAAACATATATAAATCCATACATCACATGTAATTATATATGCGAATACCTAGAGTGCCATCTCTTTATAAACATGCATAATCACAATAAAAGGAAATAGATCCACGTATATATACGTTAATTAATTAAAAGGGTTCAACCTAGGCTCTGATACCAATTGTATGGAAAAATACCATAGTACACACAGCGGAAGCGAGACTAAAAATAGATTTAGTGACTTTTAAAAAAATTTCCCTTTTATGAACCTTAAACCCTTTAATCAATTAAACATATATATTATCTAACAAAAGAATAATACCTTTTGTCGCGTGATCCGATTGACTTACGTCGATGGTAATACGCAAGATCTTCAATCCTAGCACGAACATGGATCACCTAGGAGCGTGGTCTCCCTTTTCTTTGAATTGCAAACCTGTGAATGGACAAACAAACTTTTCTTTTCTTTGTTAGTCACAAAAAACAATCAAAAGAATACTAAGATTATTCCGGTCACTTTTGAGTTCTCAATCTAATGATCGAAACTCGTGTGAACCTAGATCGATGTCGTACACACAAGCTTATTGATGAATAAGCAAATAGTATACCATCAAAGAATAATCTAACACTCTTTTATGTTTTAGTAGAATAAAATAATCTCTCTATGAATTGAGAAGAAGAAGAAAATAGAATTTCAAGCACCAAGCATTAGGTTGGCCGAAATCTATAAGAGTGTATATAGGTTGCCAAATTTTCTTCTCTACTTTCTCTTTAAGGTGGCCGAAAATCCTAACCTAAAAGGGACTAGGGTTGCCGCAATTCTCAAGCCCAAAGGAGTTTGTATTGCACCCTAATTCCTAATTAGTTTAAGACTTCAAACCCTAATTTAATTCATAAATCTTTTATTCCTTTATTTGACTAAATAAAAAAGACTTCTTATTTGATTTAAATAAATAAAATTAATTATTTATTTTCTTTTCAAACAAGTCTTTTACTTTTAGTAAACTACTACAATAGTATTGTAGGGAAAAATAATTAATCAAAAGTGGTAAACGCAGCGGAAGCGATACTAAAAACGATTTAGTAACTTTTAAAATTTTTCCTTTATGAACCTTAAACCCTTTTAATCAATAAACATGCATATATATTAACAAAAGTAAATTACCTTTTGTCGCGTGATCCGATTGACTTACGTCGATGGTAATCCACAAGACCTTCAATCCGAGCACGAACGTGGATCACCTAGGAGCGTGGTCTCCCTTTTCTTTGAATTGCAAACCTGTGAATGGACCAAACAAAAACTTTCTTTTCTTTGTTAGTCACAAAACAATCAAAAGAATGTAAAAATTATTCCGGTCACTTTTGAGTTCTCAATCTTATGATCGAAACTCGCGTGAACCTAGATCGATATCGTATACACAAGCTTATTGATGATTAAGCAATAGTATACTATCAAAGAATAATTTCACACTCCTTTTTGTATTTCTAGAATAAAAACTCTCTTAGAATTAAGAAGAAGAAGAAAGAAATAAAAAACTCAAGCACCAAAACTTGTGGTGGCCGAACCCTATAAGAACCCTTATATAGGTTGGCCGAATTTTTTCTTCTTTTTCCTTTAGGGTTGCCGAATTCTATGTAGTCTAAGATTAGGGTTGGCCGAATTTCATCATGTCACTTATATAGGGTGACTAAAATTCAACCCTAATTCTTTTCAACTTTATAGACTTCAAACCCTAATCCAACTCCTTGATTTTATTCTTTTATTTTGACTAAATAAAAAGACTCCTTATTTGATTAAATAAATAAAACTAATTTATTTATTTCCTTGTCAAACAAGTCTTTTTCTTTTAGGAAAGATTTGTTTCTTTAATTAAACAATTAATCAATAAATTAATTAATTCTTATTTAATTAAAACAAATGAAACAAAATAATATTTTAGGTTAAAATTTTAACCTTGCCGCCCCACTTGTATAAGATTGGGCCTAACATTATTTTCTTATTTCATTTAATCCATTGGACTTTAAATAAAAAGCCCACATGTGAACCAGACCCATTCTTACTAAAAGAAACAAGCCCACATGTCTTTCATTAATATATTAATATAATTGAGCAGCCCATTACTTAAATAATGTGCAAATTATATTCTTAATATATTAAATGCAATTCTAGATGGACCCTTAAATTGGTCCGGTAGAATATATCAAGTGATCCATGCAAGTCCGTGTGGATTGGGGATCTTGGCGGGCCATCTAAATTTAAGCTTCAATAGACATAACCTAATCACAATCAACAAATGATTCACTTAGGTCCGATCCATTAATTTTAACTCATTCCACTAAAGAGCTAAAACTGAACTCTTAAATAAAGATAGAAAAGGAAGATGCTCCTCATTCATACCCTAGACAATCATATTGGAGATAGTGTATCCTCGTGATTAATATCAGTAATCGCCAAGAGTTCATAGACCGCCTATAACTCTCCAAGTTACCATATTTACTCATATGACCACGTTTTGAACTTGGATATTTTGACTTGTCCAGAAGCCATGTTTTCAATAGACACTATTGAAAACTCAACGTTGAGATTTAATATCCAATTACCTCAAAACATCCATATGATGATATTATACTCTCATTTAATTAAATGGAGCCACGATGTCCATATCTATAAATGAAGTCCTCTATCGATTAACAAATGAATATCACCAAACTATCGAGGATAGACTATGCGATATAATCGTACTCATTGATAACTCAAATGATATCACTTGCAACCATAAGTCCATCATTTATCTCAGGATTAAGATAGACTCTCCGATTGTCCTGATAATGAAAAGACTATTATCTATTGACGGTTCTAGATAAAGCTTTTCATTGTGATCCAGTTCAATGCACCCAGTGCACTAGATCCTTTTGCTCGAAGTCACTCCGATGATTTTAGACTCATCATATCTCATTTGATCCCACTCAAATGCTAGCAAAAGAATTCTACAACTTTAACAAGATAAAGGTGCCCAACCTTTAACTTAAGTTGTGAACATTATTCAAGACTAACTAAAGAATTGTGTCTACCACATACATATCCAGATGTACGAACAATTCTTCTTTTCCCATAGTCTTTAGACCTTATGATTATTTACTTTGACAATTATAATATAAACTATAAATGCTCTACGATTTGTTAAACCAGAAATCACTTTATTAATATGAAAAAGATTGTTAATTACAACATTACACTCTTGCTATTGAGCATAATCCTAACAATCTCCCACTTGCGCTATAGCAAATGTGTCATATCTCTCAAGCCCATGTTCTCTAGATGCCCATCGAAACTCTTCTGAGGTAGAGCCTTTGTGAAAGGATCCGCTAGATTTTCTGCTGACGCGATTTTGGTAATCGTCACGTCACCTCTTTGAATAATCTCCCTTAAAAGATGATACTTTCTTTCAATGTGTTTACCTCTCTTGTGACTTCTTGGTTCTTTCGAATTAGCCACTGCTCCACTATTGTCACAGTAGATAGTGATCTGCTTATTCGCACTAGGAACCACTTCCAAGTCAATCAAGAATTGGCGGAGCCAAACAGCCTCTTTGGCAGCTTCGCATCCAGCAACATACTCAGCTTCCATGGTGGAATCAGCAATACAAGATTGCTTGATACTCCTCCATATAACTGCTCCTCCTCCAATAGTAAACACAGCCCCTGATGTGGATTTTCTGGAGTCAGAATCTGATTGGAAATCAGAATCTGTATACCCAACGGGAACCAAATCCCCTCCAGAGTATACAAGCATATTATCTCTCGTTCTCTTGAGATACTTGAAAATATGCTTGACTGCCATCCAGTGATCAGGACCAGGTTTCGATTGAAACCTGCTAACTATGCCAACAGCAAAACAAATATCTGGTCTAGTACAGAGCATTGCATACATGAGACTTCCAACTGCCGAGGCATAAGGAACTCTACTCATGAATTGCTCTTCATGCTCATTCTTAGGAACTTGTTCCTTAGAAAGCTTGATTCCATGTCTGAAAGGTAACATACCTTTCTTGGAATCCTGCATGGAAAACCTAGACAAGATTTTGTCTATGTATGAAGCTTGGGATAATGCAATCGTTCTATTCTTTCTATCCCTTATTACTTGGATACCTAGAATAAAACTTGCTTCTCCTAAGTCCTTCATATCAAATTGTTTTGCTAACCATTCTTTTACTGATGTCAATACACCTACATCGTTTCCAATGAGTAGTATATCATCAACATAAAGAATCAGGAAAACCAACTTGTCGCCTTTAATCCTTTTGTATACACAAGGTTCGTCAGGATTCTGAATAAATCCAAAACCTTTGACAGCTTGATCAAACCTTATGTTCCAGGATCTGGATGCTTGCTTTAATCCATATATGGATTTCTGCAACTTGCATACCTTATCCACTTGGCCCTTTTCAATGAATCCCTCTGGTTGCATCATGTAGATGCTTTCGTCAAGACTTCCATTTAGGAAAGCTGTCTTGACGTCCATTTGCCAAATCTCTAGATCTAAAGATGCTGCAATGGATAAGAGTATCCTAATGGATTTAAGCATGGCCACAGGAGAGAAGGTTTCCTCGTAATCGATACCTTCTTTCTGTGTATACCCTTTAGCTACTAATCTAGCCTTAAAGGTTTCCACATTTCCATCCATACCTCTTTTCCTCTTGTATACCCACTTGCACCCAATGGGTTTTATCCCTTTAGGCAAGTCTACAAGGGACCAGACTTTGTTATTGAACATAGATTCAATCTCGGATTGCATTGCCTTTTGCCAATGGCGACTATCAACATCCTCCATAGCTTCCTTGTACGTATAGGGATCATCGTCGTCCGGGAGATTCTCCACTGATTCTCCCAGACCGATGTATCTTTCGGGTTGTGTTCTAACCCTCCCACTACGACGAGGAATGGTAGGTTGTTGATCTTGTGTTGGATCGGAACTTACAATTGGGTTAGGTTGTGTAACCTCTCGTGGAATTGTATCTCCTGACATCTCATTCAGGACAATTCTACTTCTAGGCACAAAATCATTCATATAGTCCTTTTCCATAAATTTAGCATTTGTCGAAACAAATACTTTAAGATCTGAAGGACTATAGAAATAATATCCTTTAGTTTCTTTTGGATACCCTACAAATATACATGTTTCTGAACGGGACTCCATCTTTTCTGTCTTTCCTTTTAACACATGCGCAGGACAACCAAATATCCTTAAGTGTTGTAAACTAGGCTTGCGCCCAGTCCACAACTCATGCGGTGTTTTAGGAACAGACTTAGATGGTACATCGTTTAGAATGTATATAGCAGTTTGTAAAGCATATCCCCAAAAAGAAATAGGAAGCGTTGAATAACTCAACATAGACCTAACCATATCCAAAAGAGTTCTATTTCTCCTTTCTGCTACCCCATTCTGTTGAGGTGTACCTGGTGTAGAAAACTGAGAAACTATCCCATTATCAATAAGATATTGCTGAAACTCACCAGATAGATATTCTCCACCACGATCAGATCTCAAGATTTTTATGTGTTTCTCAAGCTGATTTTCCACTTCAGCTTTGAATGCTTTGAACATGTCAAAAGCATCCGACTTATGTCTCATAAGATACACATAACCAAATCTCGAGTAATCATCTGTGAAGGTGATGAAGTACTCATATCCACCTCTAGCTTGAATGCTCATAGGTCCACATACATCAGTGTGTATCAATCCTAAACATTCAGTGGCTCTTGCACCTTTGGCAAAGAACGTCCTTTTGGTCATTTTACCTTCCAAACAAGATTCACAAGTTGGTAGATCATCAACCTTTAAGTCACTTAAAGGTCCTTCACTTACCAATCTTTTAATCCTATTAAGGTTAATATGACCTAGGCGTAAATGCCAAAGGTAGGTTTCATCTATTGATAATTTTACTCTTTTATGATTAGGTTCCGTTAATTCTGTGTCTAACGAGTGAGAGATATTTCTATGCAAAAAGTATAGACCGTTTTCCAATGTACCTTGGCAAATAATTTTGTCATTCTTACTAATAATAAAAACTTTATTAAAAGTAACCGAATATCCAAATTTATTCAGACAAGAAACTGAAATTAAATTCCTCTTGAATTGAGGTACATAATAAACGTCTATCAAATCTAAATGCCTTCTAGAATCCAAATAAACTCTAATATCTCCCACTGCACTTGCAGACACTAACGTTCCGTTGCCCAAGCGCAAATTGATTTCATTCTTATTTAGCTTGCAGCAACAACCCAATTTTCCTTTTCCATGTGACATAATTATCTCCGGTTAAATTATTATCTTTTAAGATGTTCATTAGGGATGGGGTCATGATTTCTGAATATAACAAAATTATATGAGTAAATAATCATGATAAAGCACTTTTAAATATTTATCTTGAATTAAATAAATAACTCAATCATAAAATTCAACGGTGATCCAACACCCATAAATGTTACGCCTCCTTTGGGAGTTCGCACCATTTACTAGTTAGACTAGGTCCCACCTAATTGTTAACATAACAACCAGCGTTTTCAATTTTAGCCTTGCAATTTTACTGACAAGAACTCTTAGGAGGATATCAATAAAATTACATTGAGTGTGTTACCAAGATATCGACCCTCAATTTTCTCTCACGAAAATCCCTCCTTGGGGAGTAGATCTCGTTTAAGTCCATTGTCTAGTCTATCCTTGTAAGGAAGTATGTTGCTAAATTCCATTCATGGACGCCCCTTGGGGGGATTACCAATAAATAATAAAGCTCAACTAACCTTGGAGGCCATAGGTGTTACCAAAACACCTTCTCCCACTCAATTATTTAAGGCGTGTGATTAAATCCCATAGAATGATTTACCGAGTTATCTAGATGCCAATTTAGATACCTAAATCATTCAATGCATGTTCATACCAAAAGAGATATATGCGTGGCACTCCTATTCTATATGTCATGTTATCATACAATAACAAATATTGTAATATTTAAGCATAAATTAAATAGCAACAACTTTGGCCCATCCTAGGAAAACAAGTAAATTACAATTTGTCAGGAATACAAGATCTTCAGGTGGCCCATCAACCATACGCTCATCCTTCGGCCCAACCCACGGGCGAGCACAACTCACAACCCCACTAAGGGGCTGCCGTGCGCAGCCCATGAGGACTCCAGGGCTGCCGTGCGCAGCCCACCAAGCTTGGGCTTGCCATGCGCAGCCCAATCCACTCCAAGGGTGCGCACGGTGCTCGTTCATGGTTCCGGTTGCTTCGTTTTGCTTCATGTCTTCGAATCTTCAAGACCTAAACATATTACGACAGTATATATATAATAAATACTGCAGTATTAATTTTTTTTTTTTTTTTTATTCACTGCAGTATTTTTACAAACAAAAAACTGCACATACAAAAAAAATAAAAAAAACTGCAGTAACCCTAAAAAAAATACTGCACATAAAAAAAATAAAACCTAGCAATCTACCAAGAAGGAATTATGGCGATAATAGACCACCCTTCTTGTTACAACTCCGAAACAAAAATTACATTGAAAATCTAGGGCCAAAATCGAGCAATAACAAACCACATAAAACATATATAAATCCATACATCACATGTAATTATATATTTGAATACCTAGAGTGCCATCTCTTTCTAAACATGCATAATCACAATAAAAAGAAATAGATCCACGTATATATACGTTAATTAATTAAAAGGGTTCAACCTAGGCTCTGATACCAATTGTAGGGAAAAATAATTAATCAAAAGTGGTAAACGCAGCGGAAGCGATACTAAAAACGATTTAGTAACTTTTAAAATTTTTCCTTTATGAACCTTAAACCCTTTTAATCAATAAACATGCATATATATTAACAAAAGTAAATTACCTTTTGTCGCGTGATCCGATTGACTTACGTCGATGGTAATCCGCAAGACCTTCAATCCGAGCACGAACGTGGATCACCTAGGAGCGTGGTCTCCCTTTTCTTTGAATTGCAAACCTGTGAATGGACCAAACAAAAACTTTCTTTTCTTTGTTAGTCACAAAACAATCAAAAGAATGTAAAAATTATTCCGGTCACTTTTGAGTTCTCAATCTTATGATCGAAACTCGCGTGAACCTAGATCGATATCGTATACACAAGCTTATTGATGATTAAGCAATAGTATACTATCAAAGAATAATTTCACACTCCTTTTTGTCTTTCTAGAATAAAAACTCTCTTAGAATTAAGAAGAAGAAGAAAGAAATAAAAAACTCAAGCACCAAAACTTGTGGTGGCCGAACCCTATAAGAACCCTTATATAGGTTGGCCGAATTTTTTCTTCTTTTTCCTTTAGGGTTGCCGAATTCTATGTAGTCTAAGATTAGGGTTGGCCGAATTTCATCATGTCACTTATATAGGGTGACTAAAATTCAACCCTAATTCTTTTCAACTTTATAGACTTCAAACCCTAATCCAACTCCTTGATTTTATTCTTTTATTTTGACTAAATAAAAGACTCCTTATTTGATTAAATAAATAAAACTAATTTATTTATTTCCTTGTCAAACAAGTCTTTTTCTTTTAGGAAAGATTTGTTTCTTTAATTAAACAATTAATCAATAAATTAATTAATTCTTATTTAATTAAAACAAATGAAACAAAATAATATTTTAGGTTAAAATTTTAACCTTGCCGCCCCACTTGTATAAGATTGGGCCTAACATTATTTTCTTATTTCATTTAATCCATTGGACTTTAAATAAAAAGCCCACATGTGAACCAGACCCATTCTTACTAAAAGAAACAAGCCCACATGTCTTTCATTAATATATTAATATAATTGAGCAGCCCATTACTTAAATAATGTGCAAATTATATTCTTAATATATTAAATGCAATTCTAGATGGACCCTTAAATTGGTCCGGTAGAATATATCAAGTGATCCATGCAAGTCCGTGTGGATTGGGGATCTTGGCGGGCCATCTAAATTTAAGCTTCAATAGACATAACCTAATCACAATCAACAAATGATTCACTTAGGTCCGATCCATTAATTTTAACTCATTCCACTAAAGAGCTAAAACTGAACTCTTAAATAAAGATAGAAAAGGAAGATGCTCCTCATTCATACCCTAGACAATCATATTGGAGATAGTGTATCCTCGTGATTAATATCAGTAATCGCCAAGAGTTCATAGACCGCCTATAACTCTCCAAGTTACCATATTTACTCATATGACCACGTTTTGAACTTGGATATTTTGACTTGTCCAGAAGCCATGTTTTCAATAGACACTATTGAAAACTCAACGTTGAGATTTAATATCCAATTACCTCAAAACATCTATATGATGATATTATACTCTCATTTAATTAAATGGAGCCACGATGTCCATATCTATAAATGAAGTCCTCTATCGATTAACAAATGAATATCACCAAACTATCGAGGATAGACTATGCGATATAATCGTACTCATTGATAACTCAAATGATATCACTTGCAACCATAAGTCCATCATTTATCTCAGGATTAAGATAGACTCTCCGATTGTCCTGATAATGAAAAGACTATTATATATTGACGGTTCTAGATAAAGCTTTTCATTGTGATCCAGTTCAATGCACCCAGTGCACTAGATCCTTTTGCTCGAAGTCACTCCGATGATTTTAGACTCATCATATCTCATTTGATCCCACTCAAATGCTAGCAAAAGAATTCTACAACTTTAACAAGATAAAGGTGCCCAACCTTTAACTTAAGTTGTGAACATTATTCAAGACTAACTAAAGAATTGTGTCTACCACATACATATCCAGATGTACGAACAATTCTTCTTTTCCCATAGTCTTTAGACCTTATGATTATTTACTTTGACAATTATAATATAAACTATAAATGCTCTACGATTTGTTAAACCAGAAATCACTTTATTAATATGAAAAAGATTGTTAATTACAACATTACACTCTTGCTATTGAGCATAATCCTAACAAGTATTACTCTAGGAAATATATTTCCTATTCAGAAAAGATTTGTTTCTTAATTAAACAATTAATTAATAAATTAATTAATTCTTATTTAATTAAAACAATGAAACAAAATAATATATTAGGTTATAAAACCTTCTTGCCGCCCCACTTAAACAAATGGGCTATATATTATTTTCTTTATTTCATTTAATCCATTGGACTTTAAATAAAAAGCCCACATGTGAACCAGACCCATTCCTACTAAAAGAAACAAGCCCACATGTCATTCATTAATATATTAATATAATTGAGCAGCCCATTACATAAATAATGTGCAAATTATATTCTTAATATATTAAATGCAATTCTAGAAGGACCCTTAAATTGGTCCGGTAGAATATATCAAGTGATCCATGCAAGTCCGTGTGGATTGGGGATCTTGGCGGGCCATCTAAATTTAAGCTTCAATAGACATCACCTAATCACAATCAACAAATGATTCACTTAGGTCCGATCCATTAATTTTAACTCATTCCACTAAAGAGCTAAAATTGAACTCTTAAATAAAGATACAAAAGGAAGATGCTCCTCATTCAGACCCTAGACAATCATATTGGAGAAAGTGTATCCTCGTGATTAATATCAGTAATCGCCAAGAGTTCATAGACCGCCTATAACTCTCCAAGTTACCATATTTACTCATATGACCACGTTTTGAACTTGGATATTTTGACTTGTCCAGAAGCCATGTTTTCAATAGACACTATCGAAAGCTCAACGTTGAGATTTAATATCCAGTTACCTCAAAACATCCATATGATGATATTATACTCTCATTTAATAAATGGAGCCACAATGTCCATATCTATAAATGAAGTCCTCTATCGATTAACAAATGAATATCACTAAACTATCGAGGATAGACTATGCGATATAATCGTACTCATTGATAACTCAAATGATATCACTTGCAACCATAAGTCCATCATTTATCTCAGGTTTAAGATAGACTCTCCGATTGTCCTGATAATGAAAAGACTATTATCTATTGACAGTTCTAGATAAAGCTTTTCATTGTGATCCAGTTCAATGCACCCAGTGCACTAGATCCTTTTGCTCGAAGACACTCCGATGATTTTAGACTCATCATATCTCATTTGATCCCACTCAAATGCTAGCAAAAGAATTCTACAACTTTAACAAGATAAAGGTGCCCAACCTTTAACTTAAGTTGTGAACATTATTCAAGACTGACTAAAGAATTGTGTCTACCACATACATATCCAGATGTACAAACAATTCTTCTTTTCTCATAGTCTTTAGACTTTATGATTATTTACTTTGACAATTATAATATTAAACTATAAATGCTATACGATTTGTTAAACCAGAAATCACTTTATTAATATGAAAAAGATTGTTAATTACAATATTACACTCTTGCTATTGAGCATAATCCTAACATCTGCCTGGCAGGAATATTCCAGTGGATCTGAGTCCGCTGAAAATCCTTCAAAATTCTTGCGACTTCATTCCTTCTAGTTCGCTGGACATTTCTCACTGATTTGAAGTAGCTGAGAAAGCTAGAATTTGTTCTACATGTTTAAACGTTCTTTTTAGCGTGAACATTCCAGCGGACTCAACTCCGCTGAAATTCCTTAAACTTTTTCGCGACTTCATTCATTTTGCCTGGTAGGAATATTCTAGTGGCATGAAGTAGCTCAACCGTCTCTGTATCTTCGCGGGTTCTATCCGCGGATTCATTCCAGTGGACTAATTCGTAGGATTGGATTGCACATCTTTTTCAGAACCAGTTGCTTTCCTTTTTCTTCAATTTCCTAATACCTTCATAACATGACGCAAACAAACAGAAAAATACCACATATGCAACCTACATTGTCTATTCTACACTAAAAACTTAATGCATTGTTAGGGATTCAAACCCCCAAACCTATCTTTTAATCACCCGATCACCTTAAGATGAATTTTGAAGCTCTACGGGGCAAAAGGAGATAGATAAGGTGTTTAAAATCCTACACTACACCTTTTAAAAACAAAACTACTTAACAATTATAAACTATGTTCAATGTAAGGCATTGAAACTCAAAGTTTGAGTGTTTGCTAAGCGTGTCTTTAATGTTCAACACATGCACACATAGACAAACATTACAACACTCACCTTCTCTAAGCCCTTCCTAGAATAGGTGGCTCGATTACATCATACCCCTTGTCTTTCTTGTTGACCCATAGGGGTCCTTTTCCACATATTCCCTCCAACTTGGATTTTTCAATCCAAATGGACTTGACAATTGTTTTGGGAATTGGGGCATTCGCTTTTCTAACTTGCCATCTTTTATTTGGGCAATTAGGCCTATTATGGCCTAACCTATGGCAGTAGTTACAAGTGGGAATGAAAGTAGGAGATGTACCTTCTGATGTGGTCTTTGGAGGTTAGATGTTGTTCTTCCTACTTGGCCTTAGCCTTTGTTTTGGAGCAAAAGGCTTGGGCTTCTCTTCTGATACTTGTGTTGTCTTCCTTGGAGGTGGCTACACCACACCCTTGGACTTGACCTTGGTGCCTATCTTTGGCATAGCAAGTTTAACTTGGTTCTCACTATCCTTTTCTCTCAAGATCACTAGGGATCTGTCCCTAGACTTGATCTCTTCCTCCATTATCTTTATCGTATCTTCAAAATCCTTACTTAAGGACTCATTCCTTTCCCCGAATTCATCTTTTACTAGGGAGAAATCATCCTCGATTCTGTCTTGGAGGGCATACTTTTCCTCTAATGCCTCATCAAGCTTGATAGTCAGCTCGAAGTTCTTTTCCACCAACTCTCAATTCTCCTCCTTGACTTGAGTTATGGTATCTTTGTTAGGATTATGCTCAATAGCAAGAGTATAATATTGTAATTGACAATCTTTTTCATATTAATAAAGTGGTTTCTGGTTTAACAAATCTTATAGCATTTATAGTTTAATATTATAATTGTCAAAGTAAATAATCATAAGGTCTAATGACTATGAGAAAAGAAGAATTGTTTGTACATCTGGATATGTATGAGGAAGACACAATTCTTTAGTTAGTCTTGAATAATGTTCCCAACTTAAGTTAAAGGTTGGGCACCTTTATCTTGTTAAAGTTGTAGAATTCTTTTGCTAGCATTTGAGTGGGATCAAATGAGTTATGATGAGTCTGAAATCATCGGAGGGTCTTCGAGTAAAATAATCTAGTGCACTGGGTGCATGGAACTGGATCACAATGAAAAGCTTTATCTACAACCATCAACAGATAATAGTCTTTTCATTATCAGGACAATCGGAGAGTCTATTTTAATCCTGAGATAAATGATAGACTTATGGTTGCAAGTGGTATCATTTGAGTTATCAATGAGTACGATTATATAGCATAGTCTATCCTCGATAGTTTGGTGGTATTCATTTGTTAATCGATAGAGGACTTCATTTATAGATATGGACATCGTGGCTCCATTTGTTAAATGAAAGTATAATATCATCATATGGATGTTTTGAGGTAATTGGATATTAAATCTCAACATTGAGTTTTCGATAGTGACTATGGAAAACATGGCTTCTGGACAAGTCAAAGTATCCAAGTTCAAAACGTGGTCATATGAGCAAATATGGTAACTTGGAGAGTTATAGGCGGTCTATGAACTCTTGGCGATTACTGATATTAATCATGAGGATACACTATCTCCAATATGATTGTCTAGGGTATGAATGAGGAACATCTTCTTATTCTATCTTTATTTAAGAGTTCAATTTTAGCTCTTTAGTGGAATGAGTTAAAATTAATGGATCGGACCTAAGTGAATCATTTGTTGATTGAAGCTTAAATTTAGATAGCCCGCCAAGATCCCCAATCCACACGGACTTGCATGGATCACTTGATATATTCTACCGGACCAATTTATGGGTCCATCTAGAATTGCATTAAATATATTAAGAATATAATTTGCACATTATTTATTTAATGGGCTGATCAATTATATTAATATATTAATGAAAGACATGTGGGCTTGTTTCTTTTAGTAAGAATGGGTCTGGTTCACATATGGGCTTTTTATTTAAAGTCCAATGGATTAAATAAAATAAGAAAATAATATTTGGCCCATATATAAGTATGTGGGGCAGCAAGGCTAATTTATTAGTCTAATATATTATTTTATTTTATTGTTTGATTAAATGAGAATTAATTAATTAATTAATTAATTATTTAATTAAAGAACAAAATCTTTTTCTGATCAGGAAATATGTTTCCTAGAGTTATACTATTGGTAGTAGTATACTAAAAGTAAAAGACTTATTTGGTAAGAAAATAAATAATAAGGTTTATTTATTTAATCAAATAAGGAAGTCTTTTATTAAGAATTAAACACTTATGAGTTGAATTAGGGTTAGGATTCTAAAGTTGATAGTAATTAGGGTAAAGCACAAACTCTCTTTAGTAGAGAATTCGGCCAACCCTAATTGAAATCAAGAGGAGAATTTGGCCAACCCTAGTAGAAAGAGAAGAAGAATTCGGCCACCCTATATAATTCACATTATAGGGTTCGGCCACAAAAAGCTCTCTCAATTGATTCACTTGATCAACTTCTTCTTCTTCTAATTTTCATAGACAAGTGTTTGATTTTTTCGGCCAAGACACAAGAGAGAAGAGATTATTCTATTTCGATAGTACACTCATCGTTTATACATCAATAGGCTTTTGTGTACAACTTCGAATAAGGTTCACGCGAGTTTCGATCATTAGATTGAGAACTCAGAAGTGATCGAAATAATCTTTGTAGTCTTTTGGATGTTTTGTGACTAACGATAAGAAAAAGAGATTTTGTTTATCCATTCTCAGGTACGCAATTCAAAGAAAAGGGAGACCACCCTCCTAGGTGATTCACGTTCGTGCTAGGATTGAAGATCTTGCGGATTACCATCGACGTAAGTGAAATTTCCCTTAAGTAGTAGTGTAAATATACCTAGAGGGGGGGTGAATAGGTATAGACTCCAAATTCTTCCAATTTAAAAATAATGCGGAATATAACAAAGAAAATGCACACTTGATAAGATTTAGCAAATGAATTGATTTAACTAATACAAGAGTTAATCAATTTACAAGATATGCAATCAATGTTAGATAGGAAGATAAAGAAAAATAAAAACAAAAATGAACACAAGTGTTTTTACGTGGTAAAACCTCAAAGAGGAAACATCCACGGGTTGATACCACAACCACTGGCAAAGCAATCCACTATGTGAAAAAGGACTTACACACTCAAGCTATCAACTCATGATATCCGCTCAAGCTATCAACTCCTAATCTACCCTCGGGCTAGTGAATCACCAAGCCTACTTCCTATCCGAGATGTATCCTACACCTCTAGAAAGCAACTTCCTATCTAAGACGCTCACGTCTCTAGGAAGATTTCTTGCTTGCCTATCCGAATCCTCCCGACCCTAGACAAGTCTGCCTTGCTTGATTATCCGAGTCCTCCTGACTCTAATCAAGACTTCCTTGCTCTATCCACAAAGCTTCACTCACTTTGCTAGAGACTTCAACCTAATGCAAGGCTATGATCTATGTGATGCAAGTGATGCAAACACAAAACAAATTAAGCTAGATGATCAATCAAGCAAAATGTACATGTTCAATGACAATCTAGAATATGCTTCCAACACACAATCAAAAAATTATCTAGAAATCAAGACATGTAAATCAATAAGAACAAGGTATGAATATTCAATATATCACACTAAAAACCTAGTTCTTAGATCATGAAATAAAACCTATAAAATAATATGAGACATATCATATATACATTTTCTAGAATCAATTTCAAACAAAATCAAGTTTAGCACATATATGTTCAAGAAAAATCACAAAGCTAAAACTTAATTGACAAATGATCAAACAACCCTAGTATATGATCTAACATACTTCTCAACAAATTTCATCAATCAAATAGTAAGAATCAAGAGATGATCAAAGATGAAATTGAAAAAGAAGAAGTTGAACAAACAACCTGACCACGTACTGGAAATCAAGCTGCTGGGAACAATGACGAAGTCAGCTCTCTCTGAAAATTCTTTGGGTTTGTAGCTCTTCTCAAGACCAACAATTTTGGCTTTTAAATCAATTGATTTCGAGTTTGTATGAGAAAGATATGATCAAAATACTAAAACTAAAATTGAAGAAATTTCTGCAGAAATGTTCAAGTGTTCTTGAAAAATCTTCAAATATTTTAGAGGGAAGGAGAAGTGATTAAAAGGAGGAGAGAGAAGAGTTTTCAGGGCCAATAAGAGAAGGCCACATCACCCATCCCGTGGGGGGCACGTGGGCCTCATGGGACCAGAGAGGGTCTCTGGCCGTGGGCCCCATGGCCTCCCTCACGGGGTGGCACACGTGGTCTCTTGGCCACTCAAACCTCTCTTGCGCACTCTCACGTTCTTTAGTCGTATCTTGGGTATCCGAACTCCGATTTTGAATCCGTTTTCAGATTACGAACCATGACTCCCTCACACATGATAAAGACTACACAACTTTGAAAAATGGTTGAGAAATCATCTCGGAAAATGATGATGAAGTCAACTCAACGAATGAGAACGAAAAGTAGCGTAGCTACATCGTTTGGACTCGAAACCTTATGAATGAGTAACCGAAACGACCGGAACTCAATAAGAAATAATAATAGAGCATATTCAAGTCCAAATACAAAAATATGGAAACATACAAACACTAATTCACACAAGCATGTCATATCAAAGAGATAGTCACAAAGCATGCAATTCTACTATGTTTATCTATTAAAGATCAATGCATGAGCATACTATGAGATGTGTGAATGTGTTATACCAAATGTTTGAACCACGATGTAGGGACACACATGTATGAATTGTGAGTGTGTGCGCTAACGCCTTGCAAGAGGATAGGAGTCAAGATATACCTTTGACGCTTTTCACCTCTTGAAGACGACTTTTGCACTAGATGTTGCTCTTCACCTTTAAAGCTTCCTGAAACTAATTATAGCACGGTGTGTATAAAACTATCTAGAGGGGGGGGGGGGGGGGTGAATAGATTTTATGCTTTTTACCCAATTTTTCGTGTTAGTCAAAATTACGAAATTACCCCTAAATAGATAAAGCAATAAATCAAGTAAAATATGCGGAAATTAAATAACACTTGATTTTTACGTGGAAACCCTCACGGGAAAAACCACGGGCTAGTAAGTAAGCCACACTCGAACCTCGAATCCACTAAATGTGTAAACGATTACAACCTAATCCTGGAAGTAATCACACACCTACCTAATCCCGGTATGAGTGAACCTATTCCAATTTGCTTGCGATCTAAGCAACCTAATCCCGGAAGCTACACACAAGACTTACTTTCTCTATGAAGAGAATACAACCCTAAGTGAATATATGTGAATATCCAAAATGCAACATAGAGCAAGGGAAACCTTATATGCTTATCTAAGATGATTAATATGCAATTAGAACAATCCTAGATATTAAAAACTAAATGACATGTTCAATCAAATAGTTTAGCTAATCAAGATTAAGCACAAAACCTAATTAGCTATCACAATACAACACTCAATCATGTCAACACAACAATCTCTATTTTGAATATTAGATTTTAATCTAAGAACAAGCAAATAATAAAAGAGATGCCTTAATAAATAAAACACTAATTATAAATGATAATAGTGAAGAACATACCAAGGGAAGTGTGTTGACCAAGACCCATGCAAGTAAACATCCTAACTATGCTAGAAAATGCTTAGATGATATTTTGATGCATATGAAAATGGGTTTTGAGAGTTAAAGACAAGTTCTTGGGGGTTTTTCTCTTGAAGATATTTTTGCTCTCTCAAAGTGTGTATGTTTTCCTTGTTGAAAAAAAAGAAGAAGAAAATATATATATATATATACAAACAAGAATCAGGTCAAGAAACAAAAAAGAAAAACAAAAAAAAACGCCATCGTTTTATCAATATATATATATATATATTTAATATATATAAAACGTTAATATATATATATATATAATATGCAAAAGTCAAAATTAGGTGCAGCATGAATAAATATATATATAATATATTATGTATGCAAAAGACAAAAAAAGTAAAAGCAAACATATCTATTATATTCTTTATCCGACATTCAGACGTGATATTATATATATATATATTTTAACATACAAACAAACAATAAAGCAAACAAAATAAAGAAGAAAAAATGAAACAGGGCCGTGTGTGACCCCGTGCAAGCATCGCGGGCAGAGAGAAGAATTTGGCGTGGGAAGCCCGTGGCTCACGCCACTCTCTTGCTTGCCTTGCTAGGTGTGGCTATCATGCCACACTAAGCTGATTTCGGACCCGAGTGTTCTTCAGTCCAGTTGACCTCAAATCTTGGAATCCAATTCCGTCTTCGGAATATTGACTCGGATTTAATCATAAATATAGAAAATTATATAACTTTCCAATTTAAGCTCGGAATTGAAATCCGGTTTCCGATAAAAACACGGAATGTCCCAAATGTCTCGGAAATCATCCGAAACATATAGAAAAGTCTCCGAATCGCTCGGAACTCATCTATGGACAAATCCACACATAAAAAAAATATAATAAAGAAGTGCAAGTGTGATAAGTGACATGTGAAGAGAATGCACACAAATGCAAGTATGCTAAGTGAGTGTGTGCACTAAATCTCTTCATAGAAAATTAAGCACTAAACATATACCTTTGGAGTGCTTAACACTTGCAAGGGCCTTGAGCTTGAACACATTCCTAAGCTACCCTTACATGATCCCCACATATGGTTTGATCACGAAATAAGCCAATTAAAAACTACGGGAATCCTTACACTTCCTTTCTTCAAAGAATATCCTAAGCAACAACTAATACAAATATAGAGTGTTTTGCAATGGAATCAAGCCAATACACATCATGAACCTTACAGTAAGTCAATCGGATCACGCGACAAAAGGTATTCTACTTTTGTTAGTTTATATATATGTTTAATTACTTTAAAAGGGTTCAGGTTCATCAAAGGAAAAATTTTAAAATATACTAAACTCGTTTTTAGTCTCGCTTCCGCTGCGTTGACCGTATTTTTCTCTACAGTCTTCGTAGCTCGATGAGTCATACTCTAATAGCAGGGTTTTGTTAGTCACCTCGCAGTGAGATGGAGTGGGGTTGTTCCTCATTGTTAGCTATTCCAATGTTGAAACAATCACGACCCTCAACTGGGTTCTTCATGCTCTTAAACACCTCGAATTCTATTGTTTGACCTAAGACTGTCATGGAGAGTTGTCCCTTGTGGACATTTATAATTGCCTTGGCAGTTGAAATAAAAGGTCACCCTAGGAATATAGACATCTCCCTAGCCTTAGACAGATTACTTTCCATCTCCAAAATGACAAAGTCAGTTGGGATGATCAATTCTCCCACCCTAATTAAGACATCTTCGACCACTCATGTTGGGTGTCTGTAAGGATTCCCCGTTGTTTTTAATTGGCTTATTTCGTGATCAAACCATAAATGGGGATTCTTTGTAAGGGTAGTTTAGATGTTGTTGTTAGTGCATTAGGCCCTTTAAAGACCTCATTATTGACAAGCACCAAAGGTAATATTTTAAGTGCTTGCTTGTCTTGAAGAGATAGTTGCACACACTCACAACTCATGCATATGTTAATCTTTGTATGTTGTGTTTCTTTTTGTTGTGCATCAATGCTTATTTACATCTCTTCTTGCTTGTTATTATGATTGCATCTTGTGTTTATAACATCATAGCATTTAGGCTTTAAGGATGCATCTTAGTTTAACTTGTACCCCTTGCATGATTGCTTGTGGGGTACAATTTTATGGGCTGTGCGCTGGTCCACCAGCGCCAGTCGACCAGCGCCGCTCACAGGCGCAAAACGCCCAGTGGAGCGCCGCTGGTCGTGCGCTGGTGTGGACCAGCGCAAGCCACCAGTGCCAATCGCCCAGGTGTGCGCCGCTGTACTGGCGCTGGTGGCAGCGCCTGTCGTCCAACGCTCAAGCCAAAATTGGCTTGTGCGCTGGTCCACCAGCGCACAGAGCATTTTTCTGGCGAAATTTCAAAACGACCTCACTTCACTTATGGCCTCTATATATATACTAACTTGATTTTAGGTCACTTACAAGAGTTCTTATTCATGCTTCATACTTAGGATATTTTTCAAGAGAAGAAAAATACACAAAGAACTCATTTTTAATTACTCAAACACAATTTCATGATCATCAATCATCATCTAGCATCATCATAGATCATCTAGATGTCATCTTGCATGGAATCTTCATCATACTTTGCTTGGTAAGCTTTTCACTAATATCTTACATATTTTGTGTTTAATTTATCTAGCAATCTCAATTAATTACTTGATTGTTATTTTGTATGCTTTAGATACAAAATTGAGATTAGTATGATGTATGTTTGAGAAGTTGTATTGTGCTAGCATATTAGGTTTTGTGCTTGATATTGATTAGCTTAACTAATTGACATGTCATTTAGTTTTGATATCTAGGATTGCTCTTAATTGCATATTAATCATCTTAGATAAGCATATAGGGTTTCCCTTGCTCTATGTTGCATTTTGGATATTTTCACATATTCACTTAGGGTTGTATTCTCTTCAAGAGAAGGTAAGTCTTGTGTGTAGCAATCGGGATTAGGTTGCTTAGATCACAAGCAAATTGGACTAGGTTCACTCATACCGAGATTAGGTAGGTGTGTGATTACTTCCGGGATTAGGTTGTAATCGTTTGCACATTTAGTGGATTCGAGGTTTGAGTGTGGCTTACTTACATAGCCCGTGGTTTTTCCCGTGAGGGTTTCCACGTAAAAATCAAGTGTTGATTTAATTTCCGCACCATATTACACTTGCTTGCTTATATTATCTTGAGGGTAAATTCGTAATTTTGACTAACACGAAAAATTGGGTAAAAAGCGTAAAATCTATTCACCCCCCCTCTAGATAGCTTTATACACACCATGCTATAATTAGTTTCAGTGTCTTATTGAGTGGTCGGCCAGGTAGTCGGCTTCAATACCTCTAAACCTAAATCCTTAAACAATGCATAAGGCATTAGGTTGATTAAAGCTCCAAGATCCAACATTGCCTTCTCCTTCCGAGTTTCACCAACTGATATGGTAATGATGAAATTTCCCGGATCCTTCATCTTTGGCTGCAATGCTGTTTCCAGGGCTGCACTTGCTTCCTTGGAAATCACTATCCTCTCCTTCAATTCTTTCTTCCGAGCCTTTGAATTCAGCTCCTTGAAGAACTTGGCATATGTTGGCATCTTTTCAATGACTTCAAGGAGGGGGAGGCTCACATTTACCTTCAACAGAATGTCATATATCTCCTTGAAGGCATGATCAAGCTTCGTCTTTTGAAGACTTCCTGGAAATGGAATTGGGAGGTACATAGGGATCCAGAGACTTGTGTATTTTAGAGGTGTCCTTTTGACTTACCTCCGGTCCCTTACTTGTTCTTACCCCTACTTGGGTATTTCAATTGTTATTACTTGGTACTTCCCTGTTTGCTGAAACACTAAAAAGATCATCAGAATTTCAGGTGGAGACGGGTTAGAAAGTACCTTACCACTTTTGAGCACCATGGCTGCCTTGGCTTGCTCAGATTGACTTGGGAGCTTCCCTAGTTCCTTCCTCTAACCAACCTCAGCATACTGCCCTATTTGTCTTTCCAGGACCTTGATCACCTCTTCCATAGAGGTCATCCTTGTATGGTTAGAATCACTTGTGTGGTACTCCTCAGTGGCCCTATACTCATTGTCTCTTTGGCCATACTGGCACTAAGGTAAGGCTTCTTTCACCTTCCATGGTTGGGTACTCTGTTGTGGCCTTGGTTGGTATCCTTGAGGTGGATACCAATTGTTGTTGTTGTTGGGTTGAGGTAGTGGGGCAATCAAGCAATGGTCATTCGACCGAGAGAAATTCAGATGCCTCCTCGATCCAGAATTTTATGTTGTAAGTTCCTCAAGGTTGATTGGCTTATTTCGGTGACAAACCACAAATTGGGGTTTGAATTGCAAGGGTAGCTTAAGTATTAATGATCAAGCTCAAAGGCTCTCTCAAGACCTCAAAGTGTAAGCACTCCAAAGGTATATCCCTTGTGCTTAGTTATCATTGAAGAGATTAGTTGCACACACACACCACATCATGTATGCTGTTAGGATTATGCTCAATAGCAAGAGTGTAATATTGTAATTAACAATCTTTTTCATATTAATAAAGTGATTTCTGGTTTAACAAATCGTATAGCATTTATAGTTTAATATTATAATTGTCAAAGTAAATAATCACAAGGTCTAAAGGCTATGAGAAAAGAAGAATTGTTCGTACATCTGGATATGTATGTTGTAAGGATTCCCTTTAGTTGATTGGCTTATTTCGTGGGCAAACCACATGTTGGGGTTTGGTTGTAAGGGTAGTCTAGGTGATTAGTTGAAGATCAAAGACCCTTTCCAAGACCTCAAGAGGACAAGAACCAAAGGTATATATCTTGTGCTTACTTTGCCTTGAAGAGATATAGTTGCACATACACACAACATGCATAACTCTTATTCTTGAATGTTGTGTTTATATTTTATGTGCATTGTGCTTTATTGATTATTTAATATCTCTTCTTGCATTAAATTGATTGCATCTTGTTCTATGAAATGCCATGACATGATAGGCATTAGGATGCATTCAATTCCCACACTTGCACTTCATGATTAGTATTAAGTGTGGTGTAATTCGTTTCCATTTGTGTGATCGGAAACGTCCGTGCTTGCACGATGGTGTGCATGTCTTAGCACGATGGTTGACCACTTGAGAAGGTCTCATTCTTCTCTTGGATAAGTGGTAGTTTTGGTTTGGTTGTTTGGAGTAATGTGTCTAGTTTCAAAAGATTGAATTTCAATGTTTTTTCAAAACTGACCTTTGTATGGTCTTGTGACCATAACTTTTTATAAAAAGATTTAAATTGAGTTTTGTAAAATTCTGGATAAACTAGACACCCATACCTTTCCAACGGTATATTATTCATAATATTTCATGACCGTTTGGATTGGTTTTGAAATCTCCAAAGTGACCACCAAAACAGGGCAACTATGTTGTTGTCCGTTTCTGACCTTTGGTCACTCTATTGACCATAACTGTTTCTACAAACATCGAAATGTCATTCCATAAATTGGAGTAGAAAGTAGACATCCATACCTTTCCAACGATATATCATATGAAAGGTTTCGATGTCGTTTGGTCATGTTTTGAGGCACTTGAAGTTGAAGTTGATGCTCTGTCGCGCCCATTCCGCTGTTCACCCGCCCTACGTAGAGCGGGCACCTGATTGATTTTTCAATCCGCCCTACACCCGCCCAAAATCCGCCCTACGTAGAGCGGTTTGCGCGGAAACTTTTTGGAAAATTTC
Source organism: Acer saccharum (assembly GCA_030490815.1). Classification (NCBI taxonomy): domain Eukaryota; kingdom Viridiplantae; phylum Streptophyta; class Magnoliopsida; order Sapindales; family Sapindaceae; genus Acer; species Acer saccharum. The sequence continues at coordinate 18,705,701 of CM059871.1, forward strand.
CAAAACGACATAGCTTCAATTGGACATCATATATATATGCCTCTTTGATCTTAGGTCACTTTCATAACTCAAAAAATCATATTTTTAATTGAGAGCATTTTCAAAGAGAGCTTTTTCATCAAGAACTCATCTTTGATCACTCAAAACCATTTCCATATGCATTAAAAATCATCTAGCATTTTCTAGCATAGTTAGGATGCTTGCTTGCATGGGTTTTGGTCAACACACTTTCTTTGGTAAGTTCTTCACTAATCTCATCTAATTTTAGTGTTTGATTTATCATTGACATCTCTTATATTATTTGTATCTTATTATAATATCATCTAGATACAAAATAGAGATTGTGTGTTGTTTCTTAATTGAGTGTTGTATTTTGATAGATATCTAGGTTTTTATAATCTATGATTATCTATGCTATTTGACATGTCATTTAGCCATTAATATTTAGGATTGCTTTAATTGCAAATTCATCATCCTAGATAAGCATCTAAGGTTACCTAGCCTTTTTTGTTATTTGAATATCATGATATATTCACATAGGTTGTGCATCTCTTTTGAGAGATTTAAGTCTTGTGTGATTGACCAGGATTAGGTCGGACACCGGGAATAGGTGGTCACATAAGCAATTGGAATAGGTTCATTTATACCGGGATTAGGTAGGTGTGTGATTACTTCCGGGATTAGGTTGTAATCGTTTTACACATTTAGTGGATTCGAGTTCTGAGTGTGGCTCACTAAACAGCCCGTGGTTTTTCCCAGTGGTTGGGTTTCCACGTAAACATCAAGTGTTATTTTAATTTCCGCACCATATTACACTTGCTTGTTTATTTTATCTTGAGGGTAATTTCGTAATTTTGACTAACACGAAAAATTGGGTAAAAAGCGTAAAATCTATTCACCCCCCCTCTAGATAGTTTTATACACACCGTGCTATAATTAGTTTCAATTGGTATCAGAGCGGGTTCCTAGATATACTTAGGTGATCCTTTGCTCATTGTTGGTGTGTTTTTGCATTTTGTATGTTTGTTTGATTTCTTCATACATTTTGCATTCTTCTCTTTTGCATTCATTCAACGTAAACACTATGAGTGATTTCGTGAGAGAAGAAATTGACTCCGTTGAGGAGATGCCTCTCTTACTAGAGAGATTTAGGAGATTTGTGAAATTAACCACCTCACCTCCTAAGAAGAAGTTGACCACCTCACCTCCTAAGAAGAAGAAGACATTTGCTTTGGAGACTTCGAAGCATGACAAGAAGGAGGGTATCTCTATTGAAGACATGGGACTTAATGACAAGTCAAACCAAGGAGGTTCTTCAAGAGAAGGGATTCAGTGCTACGAATGTGGAGGATTCGGGCATTTCTCCCCGGAGTGTGGAAACTTGAAGGATAGAAGAAAAGGGAAGGCGTTGGCCACCTTATGGGATAAATATGAAGATGACGAAAATCCTTCAAGTGATGACGAACTTGCCATCATCTACACAGAATTTGGAGCCAAGAGTGTAGAAGTTGAAGAAGATGGCAAAGTTGCTTTTCCTTGTGATCCCCAAGAAGAACTAGGTATAGAAGTAGTTGGTGTAGCTACTCATCGGGATTTGGCTCACTCCTCATCAAGAGACAAATTTGATGATCTTGATGAAGGAGATGACTCCATTGGTGAAATGGAGATTAAAGGAGATGACACAAGTGTTGAATATTTGTCATCTAACTCCACAAATGGATATGTGGAGGGTATGGATCCTAATGACTACAAAGTCAAAGTTGAGAGCTCGATGATGAGGAACAAGGAAGAAATTAGAAGATTAAAAGAAGAGAATCTAGAGCTTTCAACACTAGTAGACCACTTGTGTGAAGAAGTGGTGAGATCCATAGCGGATGAAGATAAGCTAAAAGAAGACTTAGTCTTATCTAAGAGGAGAGAAGAAGAGCTGAAAAGAGAGCTTGAAGAAGTTAAGGTCTTAATGGCTAAGATGACTTCAAGCACCAAGATGCTTGACCACATGTTGGGAGTTGGAAGAAAGCCAAGTGACAAGAGAGGTCTTGGCTACATTGATGACAAGGATGCCTCCTCCACAAGCAAGACATCCTTTGTCATGGACATGAACTTCAATATGTCCCCTCCTCCTCAACACCCTAGGAAGAAGATGGACCTAGGAGAGTGTTCAAGGAGTGCCCAAGTGGTTGAGGCACCAAAAGGTCAAGCTCAAGCTCACACCCAAAGGGCTCCTCACCCTATCTTCCCTCAAACTCAAAAACAACATGGGAAGAGTTCAGACATGCAAGCTCAGACAAGCAAGCAACCTCGTCTTGGTTATCAACAAAGGAGGAGAGATCCTATCCAACAACCAAGATAACCACAACGACAAGGGAAAGCACCTATCCATGCTCAAGGGAATGGTATGATTCCTAACTTTTTTCCCACTTGTCATTTTTGTGGTATTGTTGGTCACATTAGACCAAGTTGCTTGCATTACATTGAAATGTGTAGAGCTAAAAGCATGTTTGACAAGAAAAAGGCTAGAGCTAAGATGCTTCATAAAAAGGAAGAAAATCATGTGCATGATCCTTTTTCATCTTGTACTCTAGAACCTTTGTCCACTAGGATTGACTTAGTGTCACCTAAGTGGATTAATAAGAATGAACCCGCTTGCTACGGGACTAACAAGTCTCAAATAGGTTCAACTAAGTCCAAAGGACTTGGTAGGTCCATAGGACCTCATACCCTTCTTTGAAGAGGTATGGAAAGTTGACCCCATATGGGGAACTTAAGCAAAGAGAGCTATTTTGCATTCTTGTCACTTGCCAAAAATTTGAAATATCTTATGCTTCTCTTTTTGTTGCTTGAGTAAGCTTGGTTACACTATGTATATATTTTTTCTATTCAATAAGTGTGATCAATGCTTGTATTGCAATCCATGTCATATTTATGTTCAAACATGCATTTTTGGACTAGGAGATATATACATAGGATAAAATTTGAATGACCTATAATGATCTCCATGACATGATGATTGCTAAATGACATGCTAAATGCTATTCTTAAAAAGCATGTTTTGATGATTGCATTTCTTAACTGCAAAAAATGTGTGAAAAAGCTTATGAGACTCAAATGAAAAAGGATCTTGTATCCATTCAAGGATTTTACAATCCAAATGTCTCTCTTTCTTTATTGGTTGAACATGTCTACTATCATACGGATATCTTATCCGGAAAAATCAAGTAGGGTGCAAAGTCGCTCATGACATGTTTGGCTTATAAAGTTGGATATAGTTGTTCTTAAATTAAAATCAATGAAAACCTATATCCTTGCTTCTCTCATGACATTGGTGAAATTGGTTTGAATTCATATTGAAAACCTTTGTCATTTGCTTTGCCAAATACCATGGTATTTTGGACTTAAATGCTACATGTCTTGTATGCAAAGCATTTTTTGATTCACACATTTTCCTTAAATAAATCTCCTTGTTTCTCTCCAATTAATTGAGATTGCATAAAGTGACTTCTATTGATTATGCAAATATCTAGAATGCTACTATCTCTCTTTGCCTTGAGTGACCCGATTGGGGACTACTCCTTTGTCTATATCATGACAAAAAGGGAGAGTAGGTTGTGGTAAGGGGAGTTGCAAATTGTAGTAGCAATTGTGCATGTTGAGGAGAATACTTATTGAGGGGGAGTAACCCTTTGAGGGGGAGCATTTGCACATTACATACATTGCATGATGTTGTGCTTAAATTCTTAAATGCAAATGCTTGTTTTATCTCACTTGATTCATCTCACCTTTTCTTGTATTAGAAAGTATAGAAACTTTGTTTTTCAGGGATTGATTATTCTACAAGAGATTGAAGACTTCAAGATTATTTTATCTTATCTCTTTGTATTGTAGAATATCATTAGTAGACCCGTAGTTTCTATTTTGTTGTGAGGAATCATTGTGAGTGGTGGTTTTGTCACGAAATAGCCAAAGGGGGAGATTGTAAGGATTCCCTTTAGTTGATTGGCTTATTTCGTGGGCAAACCACATGTTGGGGTTTGGTTGTAAGGGTAGTCTAGGTGATTAGTTGAAGATCAAAGACCCTTTCCAAGACCTCAAGAGGACAAGCACCAAAGGTATATATCTTGTGCTTACTTTGCCTTGAAGAGATATAGTTGCACATACACACAACATGCATAACTCTTATTCTTGAATGTTGTGTTTATATTTTATGTGCATTGTGCTTTATTGATTATTTAATATCTCTTCTTGCATTAAATTGATTGCATCTTGTTCTATGAAATGCCATGACATGATAGGCATTAGGATGCATTCAATTCCCACACTTGCACTTCATGATTAGTATTAAGTGTGGTGTAATTCGTTTCCATTTGTGTGATCAGAAACGTCCGTGCTTGCACGATGGTGTGCATGTCTTAGCACGATGGTTGACCACTTGAGAAGGTCTCATTCTTCTCTTGGATAAGTGGTAGTTTTGGTTTGGTTGTTTGGAGTAATGTGTCTAGTTTCAAAAGATTGAATTTCAATGTTTTTTCAAAACTGACCTTTGTATGGTCTTGTGAGCATAACTTTTTATAAAAAGATTTAAATTGAGTTTTGTAAAATTCTGGATAAACTAGACACCCATACCTTTCCAACGGTATATTATTCGTAATATTTCATGACCGTTTGGATTGGTTTTGAAATCTCCAAAGTGACCACCAAAACAGGGCAACTATGTTGTTGTCCGTTTCTGACCTTTGGTCACTCTATTGACCATAACTGTTTCTACAAACATCGAAATGTCATTCCATAAATTGGAGTAGAAAGTAGACATCCATACCTTTCCAACGATATATCATATGAAAGGTTTCGATGTCGTTTGGTCATGTTTTGAGGCACTTGAAGTTGAAGCTGATGCTCTGTCGCGCCCATTCCGCTGTTCACCCGCCCTACGTAGAGCGGGCACCTGATTGATTTTTCAATCCGCCCTACACCCGCCCAAAATCCGCCCTACGTAGAGCGGTTTGCGCGGAAACTTTTTGGAAAATTTCCAAAACGACATAGCTTCAATTGGACATCATATATATATGCCTCTTTGATCTTAGGTCACTTTCATAACTCAAAAAATCATATTTTTAATTGAGAGCATTTTCAAAGAGAGCTTTTTCATCAAGAACTCATCTTTGATCACTCAAAACCATTTCCATATGCATTAAAAATCATCTAGCATTTTCTAGCATAGTTAGGATGCTTGCTTGCATGGGTTTTGGTCAACACACTTTCTTTGGTAAGTTCTTCACTAATCTCATCTAATTTTAGTGTTTGATTTATCATTGACATCTCTTATATTATTTGTATCTTATTATAATATCATCTAGATACAAAATAGAGATTGTGTGTTGTTTCTTAATTGAGTGTTGTATTTTGATAGATATCTAGGTTTTTATAATCTATGATTATCTATGCTATTTGACATGTCATTTAGCCATTAATATTTAGGATTGCTTTAATTGCAAATTCATCATCCTAGATAAGCATCTAAGGTTACCTAGCCTTTTTGTTATTTGAATATCATGATATATTCACATAGGTTGTGCATCTCTTTTGAGAGATTTAAGTCTTGTGTGATTGACCAGGATTAGGTCGGACACCGGGAATAGGTGGTCACATAAGCAATTGGAATAGGTTCATTTATACCGGGATTAGGTAGGTGTGTGATTACTTCCGGGATTAGGTTGTAATCGTTTTACACATTTAGTGGATTCGAGTTCCGAGTGTGGCTCACTAAACAGCCCGTGGTTTTTCCCAGTGGTTGGGTTTCCACGTAAACATCAAGTGTTATTTTAATTTCCGCACCATATTACACTTGCTTGTTTATTTTATCTTGAGGGTAATTTCGTAATTTTGACTAACACGAAAAATTGGGTAAAAAGCGTAAAATCTATTCACCCCCCCTCTAGATAGTTTTATACACACCGTGCTATAATTAGTTTCATATGTGGTAGACACAATTCTTTAGTTAGTCTTGAATAATGTTCACAACTTAAGTTAAAGGTTGGGCAGCTTTATCTTGTTAAAGTTGTAGAATTCTTTTGCTAGCATTTGAGTGGGATCAAATGAGATATGATGAGTCTAAAATCATCGGAGTGTCTTCGAGCAAAAGGATCTAGTGCACTGGGTGCATTGAACTGGATCACAATGAAATACTTTATCTATAACCGTCAGTAGATAAAAGTCTTTTCATTATCAGGACAATCGGAGAGTCTATCTTAATCCTGAGATAAATGGACTTATGGTTGCAAGTGATATCATTTGAGTTATCAATGAGTACGATTATATCGCATAGTCTATCCTCGACAGTTTGGTGATATTCATTTGTTAATCGATAGAGGACTTCATTTATAGATATGGACATCGTGGCTCCATTTAATTAAATGAGAGTATAATATCATCATATGGATGTTTTGAGGTAATTGGATATTAAATCTCAACGTTGAGTTTTCGATAGTGTCTATTGAAAACATGGCTTCTGGACAAGTCAAAATATCCAAGTTCAAAACGTGGTCATATGAGTAAATATGGTAACTTGGAGAGTTATAGGCGGTCTATGAACTCTTGGCGATTACTGATATTAATCACGAGGATACATTTTCTCCAATATGATTGTCTAGGGTATGAATGAGGAACATCTTCCTTTTCTATCTTTATTTAAGAGTTCAGTTTTAGCTCTTTAGTGGAATGAGTTAAAATTAATGGATCGGACCTAAGTGAATCATTTGTTGATTGTGATTAGGTTATGTCTATTGAAGCTTAAATTTAGATGGCCCGCCAAGATCCCCAATCCACACGGACTTGCATGGATCACTTGATATATTCTACCGGACCAATTTAAGGGTCCATCTAGAATTGCATTTAATATATTAAGAATATAATTTGCACATTATTTATGTAATGGGCTGCTCAATTATATTAATATATTAATGAATGACATGTGGGCTTGTTTCTTTTAGTAAGAATGGGTCTGGTTCACATGTGGGCTTTTTATTTAAAGTCCAATGGATTAAATGAAATAAAGAAAATAATATATAGCCCATTTGTTTAAGTGGGGCGGCAAGAAGGTTTTATAACCTAATATATTATTTTGTTTCATTGTTTTAATTAAATAAGAATTAATTAATTTATTAATTAATTGTTTAATTAAGAAACAAATCTTTTCTGAATAGGAAATATATTTCCTAGAGTAATACTATTGTAGTAGTTTACTAAAAGTAAAAGACTTGTTTGAAAAGAAAATAAATAATTAATTTTATTTATTTAAATCAAATAAGAAGTCTTTTTTTTTTATTTAGTCAAATAAAGGAATAAAAGATTTATGAATTAAATTAGGGTTTGAAGTCTTAAACTAAATAGGAATTAGGGTGCAATACAAACTCCTTTGGGCTTGAGAATTGCGGCAACCCTAGTCCCTTTTAGGTTAGGATTTTCGGCCACCCTAAAGAGAAAGAAGAGAAGAAAATTTGGCAACCTATATATACACTCTTATAGATTTCGGCCAACCTAAGGCTTGGTGCTTGAGATTCTATTTTCTTCTTCTTCTCAATTCATAGAGAGATTATTTTATTCTACTAAAAACATAAAAGAGTGATAGATTATTCTTTGATGGTATACTATTTGCTTATTCATCAATAAGCTTGTGTATACAACATCGATCTAGGTTCACGCGAGTTTCGATCATTAGATTGAGAACTCAAAAGTGACCGGAATAATCTTAGTATTCTTTTGATTGTGTTTGTGACTAGCAAAGAAAAGAAAAGTTTGTTTTGTCCATTCACAGGTTTGCAATTCAAAGAAAAGGGAGACCACGCTCCTAGGTGATCCACGTTCGTGCTAGGATTGAAGATCTTGCTGATTACCATCGACGTAAGTCAATCGGATCACGCGACAAAAGGTATTATTCTTTTGTTAGATAATATATATGTTTAATTGATTAAAGGGTTTAAGGTTCATAAAAGGGAAAAAATTTTAAAAGTCACTAAATCTATTTTTAGTCTCGCTTCCGCTGCGTGTACTACGGTATTTTTCCCTACATATGCATGTGTGTTTAATGTTTTCTGTTAACCGTAAAAAATGGCAGGGGTTCAAAAAAGAATTTTTCAACAACATCCGAGGATAAATCGAGATAGAAAGACATCATAGAAGAGCATCTCAATACTCGCCATTCTACCAATTGGCCGGGTACAACCTCCTACCAACCCAAATAAGGAGGAAGGGTCCCTAGACCCAAGAAGTACTAGGAAACATAGAAGACGAGCTTCCATGGACTCTACTACTACAGAATCCATTAACCTCCCACCACGTGGAATCTAGTATCCCACTATAGTGCAAACCCAGTATCCCGATACGTTGATAAAAAAAGGGGTAAGCTATCATGAGGTTGTAAAGGCAAGCCTAGCACACTCGAAAGACAATTTTAAATCGACAATAAAAAGCCACCGTTCAAAGACAAAAAAGGAGTTATGTTCATTCCCGTCACTAAGAGTTTTATTTGAATGAGGAGTCAACTCCCACACAATCTGCCAGAGAAGGAATCGCTTGATTCTAGGGATCAAATCCCCCGACAATCTCGTTGATCGCTAAGGAAATTCTTGTAATTGCTAAAACCCTAGAACGAAGTTGTAGGAGTGCATGGCAAGAAACAAGACCTATATATACATCATATTATCACACGGAAAAGGAGGGCAACTTGAGTGCCTAATGATCGCTCTAAATACGTCTATGTTTTGAGTGATTATTTCCTTCTTTTTGTTTCCATTTTTGAGGTATTTATACTATTCAATAGTGATTATTAGTGTTTTCAGGTATTTTCCTCTGCCAAAGTGATTTTTGGCCCTTATTGGAAAATTAGAGGGAAAAAGGGCGAATTTGGAAGAAATTGGGAATCTACGAGTACGTAATCGCAGAACCAACCTTGCAGATTTTCTCCAGAAGGTGCTGCGATGTGACGCTGCTTGAACGTTCTCACAGGTCGTATTTCCTAATCAGTTCCAGGTCACGCTGCGAGTACCTTCTAGCAGAGCATAACTCACAGTCCAACTTCAGACGCAACTGTTACCTCTTGTCTACGAGACCAGCCTAGCAGAACCAATTGCGACTTCAAAATTGCGAGTTCATACTCGCAGATTTCAGATCTGAGAAAAGCCCATAACCAACTGCGAGAGGAGAACTGCGAGCTTGGTCAAGCACTAGCTTATGCTGCGAGATCAGTACTGCGAACATATGCTCGCACATTTCAAAAAGAACTCGCAGATTCGAGTCGGCCACCTCTTTTTCAACCTGATATTTTCATACACTATATATACATAATATCTAGATTAACGTAAATATATAGATATATAGAGAGAGATAATTTTTAGTGTAATTTTAGAGAGACTTAGAGATACTTTCAACTTTGTAGAACTCAAATAGTTTCTTAGTCTTAGATTGGATCAAAGAATCTTGTGAAAGAGATAAAAGAAGAAGGTTGCAAGCAAGAGTGAAGGACTTCATCCAAGCTTATGGGTTGTATTACTTTCTCTTTTTCTTTACCTTTATTTGTAGTTAATATGATGTGTAGCTAAATCTCTTGAGATGTGAGGGATTGATGCTCATGAGTTGTTAACTATGATCTAAATCAATTGACTATTTATATTTTATTCTATCTTGTTTAAGTATGAGCAATTAATGTGTGACCAACACATTCAATGCAAGAATTCCTTGCATAATAACATTCAATGTTTTATTAAGTGGTTCGGTAGAAATAACTTGTTTGACCAAAACATTATTATACTCCTTCACTTTTCTTTGTGGTGTTCATTATTTGTTCATTACTTTGTTTATTAATGACACTAGCCCTTTTGAATTAAGAAATCTAGTCTAAGCATCCTTTGACATCTTGGGATGAGTAGATTTTGGTTATCTTGCTAAAGACTTATTAAATTGGGGTCACATACTAGATAGATAAATAATGCTTAGAGTTGTATTGATGGATGATTATGAAAACACTCATGTTCTATCGTTTTCCCTTGTATCTCACTTGTTCACAATATCTTTCTTTATAGTCTAATCGTGTTACTTTGTAGTTAATATTTTCAATTAAAGTAGAGAAGATCTATTCCACTTCTATTAATCCGTTTACTTCCCCTTTTAGAGTTCTCATGGGAACGATAACCCCTTACTTGTGTCCGCTATACTTGACAACGATCCATACACTTGCAGAGGGTTATAGACTTGCGCACTCATCTTTCTTTTTATTGTACGTACCATTAGCATTATTTTTATTTAGAGGTACATCTGGAGTGCGTCAAAATCTTGGCGCCGCTGCCGAGGAACCTAAGTAGGTTGTAGTGGTTTCGTTTTAGAAGATATTTTAGATTTCATAATTAATAATTTAGGAAGAACCTTGTAGTTTAAGACTTGCTCGTTGAACTCACTTGCACTTTTTAATTTTTATTATTTCAGTACAAATCGGCTGTATGCAAGGCCGGAGATCATTACGAGGACCGCTGTTTCCAAGTACTGATTACATCAACCGGATTACTAGGGTAAGGAGGGAAAGTGACATTCGACCAATAGTTTTAGAGTTAGGAAGTGGTTCATCTTCTTCCGAAAGTGACAAAACAATGGCAGAACAAACCCCACCCGCTATACAACGGTTTATGAAGGATTTTGCAGTGCCCACTTTAGATGCACAACCAACAGCTATACCCCTTACTGAAGCGCAAAGGAATTATGAGCTTAAGACGGTGCATTTTAACACTCTCCCAGCTTATTACGGAAAGCCTAATGAGGATGCCCTTCAATTTATGAAGGAGTATTATAATGTCATTACAACCATACCATTAGGAGGTATTACGAAAAATGAACTAAGGATGAGATGTTTCTCATATTGCCTTAAAGGTGACGCCAAACAGTGGCTCTCGGCTTTAGTGCCCGGATCTCTCAGAACTTGGTCAGAAGTTGAGAGGAAATTCTTTGACAAGTATTTCCCCTTAAGTAGAATGAAAGAGATTAGAGGGAGCATTGCCACCTTCCAAGAAGAGGAAGGGGAACCCTTCCATGAGGCATGGGAACGATTCAAACTTTTGCTCTCTCAATGCCTTCACCATGAGTTCACCTTAGTTAGTCAAGTACAGTCATTCTATGACGGACTTACGGGACTCACTCAAGCCATAGTGGACAATGCTTGTGGAGGAGCTATGAGAGAGTTGACCGCGGAGGAGGTGCTTGCGAAATATGAAATGTTGGGGAAAAATTCCCAACAAAGGAGTAGGAGAGGATCTAGTGTGAGGGGGGGAGAGATAGAAATGGCCAAGAATGTGGTAACCCTCACTAGAGATGTGCAAATAATGAAGAAAAATTTTGAGTGCACCTCTTCTCCAAATACCATGATGCAATCTTTTTATGAGAGACCACCTATGGAATCTTGTATCATGGGAACCCAAGAGCAAGGAGTGGCTAGAGAGAATGAAGCCAATTGGGTAGGGAAAAGACCGATTGATGACTCTTTCTCTAACACCTACAACCGGGGTTTGGGAAGTCATCCAAACCGGTATTGGTCAAACCCAAACAATTTTTTAAAACCCTCCCGAGGACCAAGAATGTCGGAATCAAGGGTATCAAGGCCAAGGCCATTCATCTAATGCCCAGCAATACAACAACAACAACAACAACAACAACAACAACAACAATCAACATTGGCAAAATGCCAATCGTGGGAGGCAACATTATCAGAGACACCAAATCCCCATTGATACACGTCTTCATAAAATTAATAGCATGGAGGAGATGATAAGGAAGATGGAGAGAGAAGTGTGATCACTTGCCGAAGCCTACCAAAGACAAGAACCGGGAAAACTCCCGAGCCACACTTAACAAGCCAATGCCTTGGCAATTCTACGGAGTGGTAAGGTTCTTGAAAATAAATCTATTCCTGAACGTTCTAATAATTCTGTTGATATTTCAGGAAACACAGGAAATACAGATAAGGGCAATGAGAAGCCCAAGGAGATAGATAAGCCAGACTCCACATTGAATCCAATGGATAGAGTCCATAAATCTCCTGATCGGTATGTGCCCCCTATTCCATTCCCTGGAAGGTTGGAAAAGACAAGGATCAATCAAGCCTTTAAAGAGATATATGACATTTTGTCTAAGGTAAATGTGAGCTTGCCACTCCTAGAAGTAATAGAGAAGACGTCGGCTTATGCCAAATTCTTTAAGGACATTAATTCTAGAAAAAGGAGCAAGGAATTCAAGGAGGCAATCACCATACCGAGGGATGTAAGTGTGGCCATTCAACATTCGTTACCTCAGAAAATGAAAGACCCTAGGAGTTTCATCATAAATATCTCAATAGGAGAGGTCAAGAAGGAAAGGGCAATGTTGGATTTAGGGGCATCTATCAATTTGATGCCGCACTCAGTTTTTTTAGCCATGGGATTAGAGGGGCTAAAACCCACTAAGATGAAGCTCATTCTAGCTGATAAGTCCGTTAGGCACCCACACGACATAGTAGAAGATGTGTTGGTGCATGTTGGGAAGTTGATTATTCCTACGGACTTTGTGGTGTTGGATATGGAGGATGATTCGGACAAAAGCTGAGAGATGTCGATGCTACTTGGGAGACCGTTCATGTCAACCACCAAAGCAATCATCGACGTCCATAATGGGAAAATGTCCTTGACTATGCTAGGAGAAACAGTGGAATACGAGGTGTTAGAGTCTATGAAGCATCTGATGGGAGCTCTTGATTGTTTTGGAATTCAAGTAAACAATAGAGAGTCAAACCCTAAGCTAAGTTTAGGGAACAATGAAGGACTTGTCGAGTTTTTGGTGGATAACTGGAGAACGCCTTTTATCAAGCACGAGTCGTTCGACTCTGAGGAAATTATTGCTCAACTCAAAGAGGAGAATAGAGCGTTAAAAGCAATAAATTTTGAGCTCACTACCAAGTTAGAAGATGTTTTGAAGGGTCAAGACGAATTGGTAGAGGAGTGTACAACTCGGGTATCCAATATAGAAGAAGAAGCCTTACAAAGAGATCAACTCATGAGAGACAAAGAGGAGTTAAGCATCGCTAAGAAGGCCAAAGGAAAGAAAGTGGATCACCTTTGCAACCAATGGGTAGATAAAGGGAAGCAAAGCAAAGTAATGTAACTTAAAAGCAATCCCCCACCTCTACAAAATAAGAAGGAAAAGATCCAAGTAAAGAAAACCACACCAGTACCAACTGTAGAAATTGTGAGAGGTAACATTCCTACACTCGTTCCTATGTGTTGTTATTGTCACAAAAAAGGGCATTCCAAACCTTTTTGTGCCAAGTTGAACAAGAAGAATGGGCGTAAAGATATTAATTCTGGAGAAAGCATTTCTAATGTTAATCTAGAGGAAAGCCCAACCCATTTTAATGCCAAATGGGTGGAAAAAAGCAATATAATAGGAATAGACAGAAAAGAGGTTTTCTGGGTTAAACGAGAAGGAGTAGGGTATGTAGTGTTGAGACCAACTCTCTATGTTGGTGATTGAGTGTGTGAACTTTTTAATGATTTGGTTTGTCATGTGCAGATCAAGAAGCTTTGAGACTAAGCGGAAAACTTTTTGTGATGAGAATGGCTAAAAGTAGCATCTCATTTGTTAAAACTTTTTGTACATAGGTTATATAGTTGTTTAGTTATGTTTTTATGGTTTTATCTTAAGTTTGAAGCACCTTATCTATCTTAAATGAGGCCTTGGCTGGTGGTGATCTATTGACAAGGACCTTGAAATAGATAGGTTTGGGGGTTTGAATTTCTTGATGCATCGAATGTTAGAATTAAATATTTAGGGAAGTAATCATTTTAGTTGCATTAAAATCATACATTGGCATGCGTTTTTGTGGTATTTGGGCTGCAGGAAGAGACTGCGAGTACAATCTTGCAGTCACATCTCGTAGACACAACTCGCAGCGCATTCTGAATTAAATGTACGAAGAGAGACTGCGATTACATTCTCGCAGTCGCTTTGGAAATTAACTCGCAGCGCAATCAGAGATTCATCTTGCGAATGGAGACTGTGAGTACAATCTCACAAATCAAAAATAGCACAAGGTCGTAGTACATTCCGAGGATCAAACTGCGAGGTGATACTGCGAGTATGTTCTCGTAGGACCCTACATGCAGAAGTTACCCAGAACATGAACCCTAAAATTTACGACCAAAGACTGCGACTTGAGACCAAAATCTGCGAGCATGTGCTCGCAGATTGAGCGGGATTTTGCGAGTATAAAGCTGAAACGTCGCTTTCAACAGAACCCAAACTGTTGCCTTTACTCTTTTCTAAAAATTTTCCCCAAATTTTCACCAAATCAACCATTAATCCACTTCTTTTTAACTCAATCAAGCATCAAAAAGGTACGAATCATCAATTAAACGTTTAATCTCTTTGATTTTTGTCAAAAATCTGCGTTCTTCTCTCTCTCTTTTTCGATTCAATTGGGTTAGGGTTAGGGTTTCGAATATGGATTAAATGATAGGGGCTTTTTTTTATTGATGTTAGTTACGTCTAATTCATGGTTTAAATTTCATATTTGCATGATTTTGGTTTCAAATCAATGTTTGAATCCCGAAATCCCAAATTGGGAAATTTTTGAAGCTATTTGGAATTGAACCCTAATTGCAAAAAGATGTTTCTTTGTTGTTTCTCATGAATAGAACTGTCATTAGCACTTATTTAGCATGTAAAATAAAAAAATCAAAGCGTTTTTCAATTTTAGATCAAATCTACTTCGAAAATATTGGATGAAATTGATGTTGAACATGACATGTTTTTACTTAGTGAGTTAATGGAAGTTTTGTTGCCTAGGGTGTAGCAATTATGCCATGCTTGATGATATGTGAAATATGGTTGTTTAAAATTTCAAACTAGGGCATGTGGTAGTTGTTTGAAGTTGAATGTAATCATGAACTCTTAAGGGTGTTTTGTTGCTATATGAGTTATAGGTGGAAATTTTTCATGCCTTACAATGGAATTTCTATTCTTGGATTAGGGAGTGTGTAATTATTATTTGTTTTGTGATTTTCTTGTAAGTTCCTAACTTGGAATGGAGTTAATTTTCAGGAATTACTCGCACAAGGAAGCCACACGGTCCATCACAAGTTCCACCTCCACCTCCGCCAAGTAAGGCTCCTTCACAACAAAAGAGTAACAAGGGCAAGGAGGTGTAGGGAAAAATACCGTAGTACACACAGCGGAAGCGAGACTAAAAATAGATTTAGTATGTTTTAAAATTTTTCCTTTGATGAACCTTAACCCTTTTAAATTAATTAAACATACATATAAAGTAACAAAAAGTAGAATACCTTTTGTTGCGTGATCCGATTGACTTACGTCGATGGTAATCCGCAAGATCTTCAATTCTAGCACAAACGTGAATCACCTAGGAGCGTGGTCTCCCTTTTCTTTGAATTGCGTACCTGAGAGTGGACAAACAAACTTTCTTTTTCTTATTGTTAGTCACAAAACAACCAAAAGACTACAAAGATTATTCCGGTCACTTTTGAGTTCTCAATCTAATGATCGAAACTCGCGTGAACCTAATTCGATGTTGTACACACAAGCCTATTTATGAATAAGCAATTAGTGTACTATCAAAAGAATAATCTCTTCTCTCTTTTTTGTCTTGGCCGAATTCAACACACACTAATCACTAGAGTTGGATTCTATTTTTCTTAAGCAAAAGAAAAACTCTCAAGCCTTGCAAGTAGGGTTTTCCGAATTCAACCTCAAAATAATATAAATATATTCAACATATATATTGCATAAATTCTGCACACCTCTCAAAGTGCACTAATGCTGCACGCCACCACAAATATATATTTTGCAAGAATAATATATCTTGCGGCACCCACATATATATTTGCAAGAATAATATATCTTGCGGCACACACATTAAGGTTTCAAGAATAATATATATTGCTATATATTTCTTCCTCTTGCCATATATATTTCTATGTATATCACGGCAATTTCCTCTACCATGTAGGATTTTTGTCTTTTGACCTAAATCCTAACCCTAGGTAGATTTGCTTAGAATTCCAAACCCTAATCCAACTCTATAGTGTAGTATTAAATTATGACTAAATTAAAAGACTTCTTATTTGATTAAATAAATAAACTTAATTATTTATTTTCTTACCAAACAAGTCTTTTACTTTTAGTACACTACTACCAATAGTATAATTCTAGGAAACATATTTCCTGATCAGAAAAAGATTTTATTTCTTAATTAAATAATTAATTCTCATTTAATCAAACAATAAAATAAAATAATATTTATGACTAAAGAATTAGTCTTGCCGCCCACACCTAGTATATATGGGCTCAATATTATTTTCTTATTTTATTTAATCCATTAGACTTTAATTAAAAAGCCCACATGTGAACCAGACCTATTCTTACTAAAAGAAACAAGCCCACATGCCTTTCATTAATATATTAATATAATTGATCAGCCCATTAAATAAATAATGTGCAAATTATATTCTTAATATATTAAATGCAATTCTAGATGGACCCATAAATTGGTCCGGTAGAATATATCAAGTGATCCATGCAAGTCCGTGTGGATTGGGGATCTTGGCGGGCTATCTAAATTTAAGCTTCAATAGACATAACCTAATCACAATCAACAAATGATTCACTTAGGTCCGATCCATTAATTTTAACTCATTCCACTAAAGAGCTAAAATTGAACTCTTAAATAAAGATAGAATAAGAAGATGTTCCTCAATCATACCCTAGACAATCATATTGGAGATAGTGTATCCCCGTGATTAATATCAGTAATCGCCAAGAGTTCATAGACCGCCTATAACTCTCCAAGTTACCATATTTACGCATATGACCACGTTTTGAACTTGGATATTTTAACTTGTCCAGAAGCCATGTTTTCAATAGTCACTATAGAAAACTCAGCGTTGAGATTTAATATCCAATTACCTAAAACATCCATATGATGATATTATACTCTCATTTAATAAATGGAGCCACGATGTCCATATCTGTAAATGAAGTCCTCTATCGATTAACAAATGAATATCACCAAACTATCGAGGATAGACTATGCTATATAATCGTACTCATTGATAACTCAAATGATATCACTTACAACCATAAGTCCATCATTTATCTCAGGATTAAGATAGACTCTCCGATTGTCTTGATAATGAAAAGACTATTATCTATTGACGGTTCTAGATAAAGCTTTTCATTGTGATCCAGTTCAATGCACCCAGTGCATTAGATTCTTTTACTCGAAAACACTCCGATGATTTTAGACTCATCATATCTCATTTGATCCCACTCAAATGCTAGCAAAAGAATTCTACAACTTTAACAAGATAAAGGTGCCCAACCTTTAACTTAAGTTGTGAACATTATTCAAGACTAACTAAAGAATTGTGTCTACCTCATACATATCTAGATGTACGAACAATTCTTCTTTTCTCATAGTCTTTAGACCTTATGATTATTTACTTTGACAATTATAATATTAAACTATAAATGCTATAAGATTTGTTAAACCAGAAATCACTTTATTAATATGAAAAAGATTGTCAATTACAACATTACACTCTTGCTACTGAGTCTTTTAATCAAATAAGAAGTCTTTTAATTAAGTCAATAAAAAGAATAAAAATACTTATGAGTTAAATTAGGGTTAGGAGTCTAAAAGTTGATGGGAATTAGGGTTGAATTTCGGTCACCCTATATAAGTGAGGTGATGAAATTCGGCCAACCCTAATACAACAACAAGTAGATTTCGGCAACCCTAAAGGAAAAAGAGAATGAAATTCGGCCACCCTATATAATAGACCTTATAAGGTTCGGCCACCCAAAGTTTTTACTAAATCAATTTCTTCTTCTTCTCAACTCATAGAAAAGTGTTTGATTATTCTGCCAAGACAAAAAAGAGAGAAGAGATTATTCTTTTGATAGTACACTATTTGCTTATTCATCAATAGGCTTGTGTGTACAATATCGAATTAGATTCACGCGAGTTTCGATCATTAGATTGAGAACTCAAAAGTGACCGGAATAATCTTTGTAGTCTTTTGATTGTTTTTGTGACTAACAAAAGAAAAAGAAAGTTTGTTTATCCATTCTCAGGTTTGCAATTCAAGGAAAAGGGAGATCACGCTCCTAGGTGATTCACGTTCATGCTAGGATTGAAGATCTTGCGGATTACCATCGACATAAGTCAATCGGATCACATGACAAAAGGTATTATACTTTTTGTTACTTTATATGTATGGTTAATTAATTTAAAGGGTTAAGGTTCATCAAAGGAAAATTTTTAAAACATACTAAATCTCTTTTTAGTCTCGCTTCCGCTGCGTGTACTACGGTATTTTTCCCTACACGAAATTGTGCACAAAGCCTATTGATGTATAAGCTACTAGTGCACTATCGAAATAAGAACAATTCTTCCTACTTTTCTCTCCTGGCCAAAATCACACTTAGTCTTAAGAGATAGCTTTTATTTTTCAAGCAACAGAAAAATAAATCTCTAGTTAAAACCTTAGGGTTGTCGAATATATGATCTATATATATTGCAATATTCTTGCACAATATATATTATATATATCTCTAGTGCTGTTTACTTGCACAATATACTATATGTATATTCCGATATCCTTGCATAATATATAATATATATAAATATATATATCTAGTGCTTATTTACTTGCATAATATATTATTTATATATATCTCTGCATGAAATCAATTTCCATATATTGCTATATATATCTTGCACGTGAATTCAACTTGCATATATATTATATATAGCTGGCCAAATTAAACTTGCATATATAATATATATATCTTAGAATTCAACTTGCATATCATAATTAGGATGACCGAATTCCTCAACCAGATAGGATTTTTTGAAAGTATACTAATGTAGTTAAATTGCTTAAGGCATACCTTTAAGGGGGGGGGGGGGTTTACGCCTTTTTCAATCCCTTGAACAAACTTTCGTTTGTCCCTCAAGGTTGCCTTACATACAACAAATATACTAAGAAGAGACAACATACATAGACAATATGAATAGGTGATCATATAAGCATGGTCTACATCATCAAGTTGTATGAGGTAAACAAACAAATAAGTACAATAACAAAGAATACTTGTATTTCACTATATATTCAATGAGTTACAAGAGTGATCAAATATCACTATACACAAATACAATATACAAAAGAATCACAGAAATAAAATTGATCAATAAAATGAGTTCACTAATCACACTATACAAAGTCTGCTTCATAATATATCATAAGTGAATATTATGAAACAAGATAATAAAATGTACCAATAAAATATAAGAGATAGAGATAGGAAGAATTAACACAAGAGATTTTTTAACGTGGTAAAACCTCCAAGGAGGAAACATCCACGGGTTGAACTACAACCATTGGGTACTATATTATTGGAAAGTAAACATAGAACATTCACAAAGTGACCAATCTTTAGCTCACCCAACCTAGTGAAGTCTAAGCCTACCCAACCCTATTGGAAAGTGTGAAATCCCTCAATGATGCGAAACCACCATATATTGGACACCACACAAAACTAACATCGATGGTAGATTAGAAATTCCTCAAGAGTGCATACACCTCCCGTGTACCCCGCTCTATCGGAGTCTATGTCTAACCATACGCCTAGGCCTACCAATACAATAGCTAACTCCCTATCCGAGACACTCATGCCTCTAGGGAGCCTCCCATGCATGACTATCCGAGTCCTCCAGACTCTAGCCATGAATCCTTGCTTACCTATCCGAGTCATCCTGAGTCTAGGCAAGACTTCTTGCTTGGCTATCCGAGTCACCCCGACTCTAACCAAGACTTCATGCCTTTTACAAGGACTTCCTAGTGTGATCATGTGAATGCAAATGATGCAAACAATCAAATCAACATAGAACATGTGATCAATACATTCTATGGCACAAATAGACCTAAACATGTGATATCACAAGTAATCAAGTCTAGATGCAAAATACATGAATAAAACCTAAAGCATGTGAAACATCAAAACACATAAGCTCAAAGTCTCATTCACACATACAACACTTGAATCAAAATATATTCATGAAGAACAAATTCAAGATGTTATCAATATACAATTAAATGCTAGATATATGAGATTTAAATCAATCAATATTCTAGCCAAAAATATAGAGCAAGGATTCAAGATTTACATCAATCAAATCCTAGATTGCTCTAAAACACAAACAAGATTCAATAATCCTAGATTTCATTAATCAAAGGATCAAATCAAATCTCAAGATCATTTATCACAAAATTAATTCAATCAAGTTCCAAACAACCTAAGATGCCATTCTAATCACAATACAACTCACAAACATATGTAAAACCTAGAATCATAGAAACTAGTTAACATTAGTCCATAAATTGATTTTCAATTAGAATGATAATCAAGATATCTTTCTCAATAGCTTTTACCAAACATAAACATAGATATAGAAGAAGAAACCCCAAGCAAATTGAAGGTTAAAAAGAAAGAAATCCCAAAGATTAGTCCAATACCTTAGACTTGACAGCTGCTTCGATTTTCAGTGTCCAACCACTAGAAAACTTGATCAATCAGCTACCAATCCACTCATAAATGATAGAGGACTCAATTACGAATGTTTTCCAATTCGAATCACTCAAATCCGACTCCGGATGAGGGAGATATGATGTTTGGAAGATGAAAAAATTCTAGAGAGAAAACTGACGGGATTTCATGTAATTTTCTTCTTGGAAATCAAATGGAGAGAGATGGAGGGAAGATAAGGAGGAGAGGGAAAGACCAAGATGGGCCAATAATGTGAGGCCACGTCACCCTAGGCCGTGGGGGGTGCGTGGGCCTCACGGGGGCAGAGAGCCCCCTTGGCCGTGGGGCCACGGCCTCCCTCACGGCCAGCAGCCCCTCTCGCGCACTCCCTCGGTTCTTCAGCCCGTATCTTGGGCAGCCGAACTCCGATTTCGAATCTGTTTTCTGATTACAAACCGTGACTCTCTTATGCTCGACAATGACTACACAACTTTGAAAAATGGTTGAGAAATCATCTCGGAAAAAGACGATGAAGTCAACTCAATGAATGAGAATGAAAAGTAGCGTAACTACATCGTTTGGACTTGAAACTACATGAATGAGTAACCGAAACGACCGGAACTCAATAAGACATCAAATAAGAACATGTTCAAGTCCACGTACAAAAATACGAAAACATACAAGCACAATACACACACATATGCTAATTTCCAGACATAGTCATAGAAAATGCAATAAACAAAATATTACCAATATATTATGAATGCCTGAGCATATTTTGTCAAGTATGTGAAAGTGAAACATAAGTGATGTTTAATCATGGAGGAACACACAAGAATGCTATGTGTGTGTGTGTGCCTAGCCTTGTAAGAGATATGAGGTCCTTTTAATACCTTTGTTGAACAATGATGCACGAATCTCTTAAAAGCCGACTTCTTGAATGAATTGTGGTTGAGACATCCTTCGTCTTCTTAATTCTTCAATACGAACCACTAAACATTACAAGAGAAACACATTTTGATATGGAATTTATGCCAACACAAACTATAAACCTTACAATCTCCCCCTTTGGCAAATTCCATGTCAAAACCCCTAACAAACACTAAAACAATTACAAAGAAAATTTGGTCACAATGAGTACAATGAGTTACACATATAGACACAAATTAACAACCAAAACAAGTCTTGAACTTCAACTTGGTCTTCTCTTGATATCACCTAAAAAGAACTTGAAAGCACAAGAATATCCAAGAGACAACAAATATGGCAATATCCAATCTTAGGCAAGAAAACAGTAACATATAAGTTCAAGTGGATCAAGTATGCTCCCCCTTAATACATACTATCCATCAAAATATTCTAAGCCAAGATTCAACAACAACAAAAATATTACATGCCATATAGTTCAAGCTTGATACCAAATATACTAAATATAAAACAACACAAAAACTAAAATGAGACTAAGTAAGCTAGATTTCTCCCATGTGTTTCTCATATTTCTCCCCCTTTTTGACATGATATGAAGCCAAAGGGAAAGAGTAAGAAAATATACCTCATGAAGCTCTCTAGCCACTTGTGCCACCAAGGAAAGAAGTGCGGTGTGCGGATCTCACATATTGCCTTGTTGTAGTTGATTTTCCTTCCAACTCTTTGATCCTTTCATCTTGAACAACAAGCTTGGCACTAAGGTCTTCAATTTTCCTTTGTGACGCCTCAATCAACCTACGTGACTCTTCAACCTCATTTCTCAATTTTAAAGCCCAACTAGGAAGAACGGGTGAGCTAGGGACATGGTTAGAATCAAGAGATTCACCAAAAAGCCTAAATACATCATTAGACTTTCCCTTGTCCTTGTATGACATGGATGCCACACGTTTCTCACTCAACTTCTCTAAGGGAGGAAGCATAACATCACCATCAAGATTCCTCACACCTTTAGCTAAGCATAATTGAGTTATAAACCCCGGAAATGCCAATTTCTTATCCAAACGACTAGTACAAGCCGTAATCTCAATTTGCTTCACAAGCAATTCACCAAGATTTATAGGTTTGTTAGTCACCAAGGTATATACAATCTTGATTTTGTCTCTATTAAGCTCCGAAGCATTAGTAGAGCCAACAAGATTGGAGTAAACAAATAAATGCCAAAATGCACTAATTTTTGTTAGCTCACCTTGCTTAATATAAGCACGTTTCGCCCACACGAAATTACTATCATCACATAGAGTCCTACCCATTAAATTAAGGTTTTCCAAGATGTCAACATCAAGGAATTCCGATTCAATGTCATCGGGTAAGTCTAGAAATTCATTAACCTTCCATGAACAAACTCTAAAGACGACTTTCCTTATGCTTAAAGTAGCACTCGTCATTGTAGAACTAGACGTGTAAGCATGATAAAACTCTCTAACAACGGTCTCATTAGAGATTCCTAACATGTTCACCCATGAATTCCAATTTCTACTCATAAGCACATCATAAACATAGGATCCAACACAAGAGTCCAAGTCAATACCTCTTTCTCGAATCAACTTTTTGCAACTGAAAATTCCCAATTCATCCACTCTGTTAGCTTTGGAAATTTTGGAAGAAATTGTAGGTCTAGACTTGTCAATGGGAGTTGAAGAAACATTACCACCAATCTTCTTTGCTTTCCCCATACTCTTGCAAAACAAAAACACTAAAAACGAAAGAGAGAGGAAACATAAAAACAAATTAGAAACCAATAAACATATACAAAGGCAAAACACTATATTCAACAAATCATCATGCATATAATAATTTATCAAAGCATCTTCATGATTTATCAAAAATAAGAATAATGCCAACAAATAACAACCTTGAAGAACATGTGAACATGTCATAAAAGAGAACAAGAATTTAGCATATTATGCTCCCCCTTGACAAGTGCCTCATCTAAAATCAAGATAGACAAATGTTCACAAAAATCACCACACAATCACATCACAAGCAATTTTATTAGATTTGCAAATAAGATTCACATATCTAAGAGAGTTACATCAAGATTTTCGATCACTCTCATATGTCATAAAAAATTGCTAAATTATCAAAAATACTAATTAAGCAAAAGTGAGTGTGTGAAGATTTTGCTTCAAGTATATGAAAAGAAGTAGTTTGATAATCAAGCATGCAAACAATTTCAACATCTATTCATCTTAGGCCTTTCCATAAAAAGGTCAAACCGGTTATCATCCGAAATTTTGCTTATAAAGAGAATAGATTTCAACATGTGAGCGTGTGTGTGCATGTGGCTCGTCAACCCATTTCTATTTGTCAACCCGAGCTCATTTGATTATTCAACTATACTCCAAAAGCCTTTTTTTTTTTTATTTAGGCTTGAATCAAAGATTTTTTTTTTTTATGATTCAATTCAACACTTCTTTGATTTTTTCTAACAAAAACATATACACCTCATGGCGGCTTTCACTCATCACAATGGCGTAGCCCTTTCCTACATTGGGTGGCTTCACAACCAAGGTGTGTAGCCCTTTCCATGAGGGTGCTCGTTGAGTTCTATGTTGCCGAAGCAAATGGATACCAACCATTGGTCATTTTTAAATGTACTAGTCCTTAGGACTTCAAGGTGTATCCAAAGCAAACATCAATCAAGCTCAACATACTTAACAAAACATACAAGAGAAGCAAAGTGCATTTTTGAAACCAAATTTTAAGGCTTAAAAGCACATGATCTAGAAGCAAGTAAAGAGACTTACTTAAGATCTCTACTTCTCAAGAGAGTAGCTAACAAAGAATATGAAGCTCACATTATTCAAAAATTAGCCACTCAACAATCATACAAATAACAACACACTTCATGAAATAAGATCAATGTGAACACTTATCACCAAAAGATCTTAAACTATCAAATGTCAAAGAGGACCATATAAACACTATACTAGTTCTCAATTATGACATGCTTCATGAATGTGATACAAACAATGAGTTGATAGATGAAAAATCAAGTAAGCAAGCAATATGATATAGAGATACCTTCGCAAGCTATTTTCACCAAATGCAATGCCTTCACCCTTTTTATGAGTCCTCTTGGCTTGTAAGTCATCATGACTACAAGTTATAGGTGTGTCGATTCCAAGAGACTAAAGACAATGTAATCCAACTCAAACAAACAAAAAAATGACTTTCTCTAAAAGCCATAACACCAATGTTACCATATAGATTCCAAAAAAAAAACTTCTCAAAAGTTAATCAACAAATTTTGACTATCATAACAAACAATGTGAGATAGCTAAGTTCATGTCAAGTTGTAAAGATACAAAGCAACCAAGCTAAGCATCTTAACAACAATACTTGTCTTAAAGCTAACTCACATGTGCAACTTACACTAATGGTAAGAGCACTCACCCTTGACAAATTTTGTTTTGGGTGGACAAACACGAACATCATCAAGATTCTCTTTGACTACAATGTTGAACCTAGAGTAAAGTTCTTCCACAACTTGATTCACAATAATATCATTAATACTCTTTTTCTCAACATTGTTAGCAACACATGCATGGTCAAATTTTGAAGGATATGCATTCTTCACCTTCCGGACATTCTTAACATGCATTGTGAAATTATCATGCTTTCCATATTCAAAAGCTTTAGCATGCATAGAATGAGGTCCAATCTCTCTATTCCTAGATGCATTTTCTATGTTGCAATATTCAATGAATTTATAGCACTTGGGCTTGATATGGCCTAATGTATTGCAAAAATGACATATGGGAACAAAAGGAGAGATTTTACCCTCCGGAGTTGGAGAAGCACAAATGGGAGTTTCAAGGGGTACCTTATTCTTCAATTTGTTCTTCTTCTTGGAACGTCACTTCTTAGGAGCTTTCTCTTCAATGATAGCTTCGCTAGTAGGAAGTGATGCTTCTATGAGCTTCTCTTCGACCACCGCTACACTTGAGCTACCTAAGTTCATATTAGAGATGATCCTATCCTTTTCAAGCACAATACCCTCAACTTCGCAAAGCTTCTTGTCAAGAGCATTCTTTTCACGCAAGAGCCTACGAGTTATAGCAATAAACTCATCCACTTGAATCTTGATCAAGTCCTCCTTCTTATCAATCTCACTTAAGGCTATTTTCAACTTCTCCTTAAGAAACTTCACCTTAGCCAAAAGATCAATGTAGGTAGGATTATCATTTAAACACTCTTGATGACTATGATCAATCTCCTTATCCAACGAATCTTGATTTACATCCTCTAGAGTAGAGTGAGAAGCCATGAATGCAACAAAGTTGCTCACTAGCTCTTCTTCACTAGAAGACTCATCACTTGAGCTCTCCTCATCACTAGAGTCATCATCTTCACTCCATGTAGTCGCCATGGCCTTTCCCTTCTTATCCTTCTTAGAATCACCACTTCTTGCACTTGAAGCATTGAACCTTCCTATTGCTCTTAGCATGGCCACTCCTCTCATGAGGTGGAGTAAAGGACTTCTTGACTTCCTTGTCCCTTGAGTACTTGCCACTTGACTTGGCACCTTTCCTCATGAACTTCCTAAACTTCCTAACCAATAATGCCATCTCCTCATCATCATCGCTACTACTAGCTTCCTTGACAACCTTGAGAGCTAAACCCTTATTCTTAGCCTTTGGTTTCATACACGCCTCAAAAGTTTTAAGAGATCCTAGCAATTCATCTATGCTCATGACGTCAACGTCTTTGCTCTCTTCGATGGCGGTAACCTTGGCTTTGAACCTCTTTGGAAGTGATCTAAGAATCTTCCAATTTAGCCTCTCACCAGAGATAGGAGTACCAAGTGCTTGGCATTGGTTGGCGATGTCTAGTAGCTTATCTTGGAAGTCAACAAACTTGTCTTCCTCACCCATTTGCAAAACCCCAAATTGGGAAGTGAGCAATTGAAGACGAGACTTTTTCACCGCTTTAGTCCCCTCATTGGTGACTTGGAGAGCTTTCTATGCCTCCTTTGCGGTTTTTAGGTTTTGAATGTAGGAAAATTGCCTATTATCAACACCTTTGAAAATAGCATTCACCGCCCGATGATGCCATTTTGCTAGCTCAAACTCATTAGTAGACCACTCACTCCTAGGCTTGGAAACGGTCACTCCATCCTCAATCTTATTGGGAGCAAGGTAACCTTCTTCAACGGTCATCCAAGCTCTCTCATCAATAGATCGAATGTAAGCCTTCATCCTCAATTTCCAAAACCCGTAGTTGTGACCCTTGAGAAGAGGAGGTCTAGAATTCGAAGCCCCTTCGGTCATCATGTCATCTTGGAAAACCATACTTGCAAAAACCTAAGCAATCTACACGTAAGTATAAACCGGATCTCGTCGAGTGCCGTCCAACGACCCGCTCTGATACCAATTGAAAGTATACAGACGTAGTTAAATTGCTTAAGGCATACCTAGAGGGGGGAGGGGGATGACTATGTTTTTACGCCTTTTTCAATCCCTTGAACAAACTTTCGTTTGTCCCTCAAGGTTGCCTTACATACAACAAATATACTAAGAAGAAACAACATACATAGACAATATGAATAGGTGATCATATAAGCATGGTCTACATACATCATCAAGTTGTATGAGGTTAACAAAAAAATAAGTACAATAACAAAGAATACTTGTATTTCACTATATATTCAATGAGTTACAAGAGTGATCAAATATCACTATACACAAATACAATATACAAAAGAATCATAGAAATAAAATTGATCAATAAAATGAGTTCACTAATCACACTATACAAAGTCTTGCTTCACAATATATCATAAGTGAATATTATGAAACAAGATAATAAAATGTACAAATAAAATATAAGAGATAGAGATAGGAAGAATTTGAAAGTATACAAACGAAGTTAAATTGCTTAAAGCATACCTAGAGGGGGAGGGGGTGAATAGGTTTTTACACCTTTTTCAATCCCTTGAACAAACTTTCGTTTGTCCCTCAAGGTAGCCTTACGCACAACATAATAAGCCAAGGAAGACATACATAGACAATACGATAATACAATCATAAGATCAAAGTCTAAGTATATCAACTAGTTATGTGAGGTATAAGAACAAATAAACATAACAACAAAATAAGCTTGTATTTCATTAGATGTTCAATGAGTTACAAGAGTGAACAAAATGTCACTAAACAAAAATTACAATATACAAAAGAATCATAGATACAAAATTGATCAATAGAATGAATTCACTAATCACACTATACAAAGTCTTGCTTCACAATACACCACATGTGAATATTATGAATCAAGATAATAAAATATACAATTAAAATATAAGAGAAAGAGATAGGAAGAATTAACACAAGAGATTTTTTAACGTGGTAAAACCTCCAAGGAGGAAACATCCACGGGTTGAACTACAACCATTGGGTACTATATTATTGGAAAGTAAACATAGAACATTCACAAAGTGACCAATCTTTAGCTCACCCAACCTAGTGAAGTCTAAGCCTACCCAACCCTATTGGAAAGTGTGAAATCCCTCAATGATGCGAAACCACCATATATTGGACACCACACACAACCAACATCGATGGTAGATTAGAAATTCCTCAAGAGTGCATACACCTCCCATGTACCCCGCTCTATCGGAGTCTATGTCTAACCATACGCCTAGGCTTACCAATATAATAGCCAACTCCCTATCCAAGGCACTCTTGCCTCTAGGGAGCCTCCCATGCATGACTATCTGAGTCCTCCCGACTCTAGCCATGACTCCTTGCTTACCTATCCGAGTCATCCCAACTCTAGGCAAGACTTCTTGCTTGGCTATCCGAGTCACCCCGACTCTAACCAAGACTTCATGCCTTTTACAAGGACTTCCTAGTGTGATCATGTGAATGCAAATGATGCAAACAATCAATACAACATAGAACATGTGATCAATACATTCTATGGCACAAATAGACCTAAACATGTGATATCACAAGCAATCAAGTCTAGATGCAAAATACACGAATAAAAACCTAAGCATGTGGAACACCAAACACATAAGCTCAAAGCCTCATTCACATATACAACACTTGAATCACAATATGTTCATGAAGTACAAATTCAAGATGCTATCAATATACAATTAAATGCTAGATATATGAGATTAAAATCAATCAATATACTAGTCAAAAATATAGAGCAAGGATTTGAGATTTACATCAATCAAAACCTATATTCTCTAAATCACAAACAAATACACAAATCCTAGATTTTATCAATCAAAGGATCAAATCAAATCTCAAGGTCATTTATCACAAAATTAATTCAATTAAGTTCCAAACAACCTAAGATGCCATTCTAATTACAATACAACTCACAAACATATGTAAAACCTAGAATCATAGAATCTAGTCAACATTAGTCCACAAATTGACTTTCAATTAGAATGATAATCAAGCTATATTTCTCAATATATTTTACCAAACATAAACATAGATATAGAAGAAGAAACCCCAAGCAAATGGAAGGTCAAAAAGAAAGAAATCCCAAAGTTGAATCCATTACCTCGGATTCTGCAGCTGGTTCGGAAATCAGTGATGAACCACCAGAAATCACGATCAAACAGCCACCAAACCACTTGGGGATGATAGAGGACTCAAATACGAACACTCTCCAACTTGAATCACTCAAATCCGACTCCGGATGAGGAAGATATGGTGTTTGGAAGTTGGGAAATATTGAGAGAGAATTCTGACGGGAATAGCTGAAATTTTCTTCTTGAAATTTCAAATGGAGAGAGAGAGGGAAGAAATAGGAGGAGAGAGAAAGGACACACCAACCAATCAAGTGAGGCCACATCACCGCCTGGCCGTGGGGGGTGCGTTGGCCACACGGGAGCAAAGGCTCCTCCAGGCCATGGGGCCCACGGCCTCACCAACGGCCAGCCCAAGTGGCCTCACGGCCTGGGCTGTCCTCTCGCGCGCTCCCTCGGTTCTTCAGCCCGTATCTTGGGCGTCCGAACTCCGATTTTGAATCCGTTTCTGGATTACGAATCTTGACTCTCTTACGCATGACGAAAACTACACAAATTTGAAAAATGGTTGAGAAATCATCTTGGAAAACGTCGATGAAGTCAACTCAACGAATGATAACGAAAAATAGCGTAGCTACATCGTTTGGACTCGAAACTACATGAATGAGTAACCGAAACGACCGGAATTCAATAAGGAATCATAATAGAGCATGTTCAAGTCCAAATACAAAATACAAAAACATACAAACACAAAGACACACACATATGCTAGTTTCCGGACATAGTCCTAGAAAATGCAAAATACAAAGTTTATCAACTTAATATGAATGCATGAGCATATTTTGTCAAGTGTGTGAAAGTGATATGTAAATGAAATTAAATCATGAAGGAACACACAAGAATGATATGTGTGTGTGTGCCTAGCCTTGTAAGAGATAAGAGGTCCTTTAATACCTTTGTCGACCAATAATGCCCGAATCTCTTAAAAGCCGGCTTCTTGAATGAATTGTGGTTAAGACGTCCTTCATATTCAAAATTCTTCAATATAGTAACCACTAAACATTACAAGATAAACACGTTTTGATATGGAATTGATGCCAACACTAATTATCAACCTTACAATCTCCCCCTTTGGCAAATTCCATGTCAAAACCCCTAAACAAACACTAAAACAATTACAAAGAAAATTTGGTCACAATGAGTACAATGAGTTACACATATAGACACAAATTAACAACCAAAAACAAGTCTTGAACTTCAACTTGGTCTTCTCTTGATATCACCTAAAAAGAACTTGAAAGCACAAGAATATCCAAGAGACAACAAGTATGGCAATATCCAATCTTAGGCAAGAAAATAGTAACATATAAGTTCAAATGGATCAAGTATGCTCCCCCTTAATACATATGATCCATCAAAATATTCTAAACCAAGATTCAACAAAAAAAAAATATTACATGCCATATAGTTCAAGCTAGATACCAAATATACAAACATATAAAACAACTAAAATGAGACTAAGTAAGCTAGATTTCGCCCATGTGTTTCTCATATTTCTCCCCCTTTTTGACATGATATGAAGCCAAATGGAAAGAGTAAGAAAATATACCTCATGAAGCTCTCTAGCCACTTGTGCCACCAAGGAAAGAAGAACGGTGTGCGGATCTCACATATTGCCTTGTTGGAGTTGATTTTCCTTCCAACTCTTTGATCTTCTCATCTTGAGCAACAAGCTTGGCACTAAGGTCTTCAATCTTCCTTTGTGACGCCTCAATCAACCTACGAGATTCTTCAACCTCTTTCCTCAATTTTAAAGCCCAACTAGGAAGAGCGGGTGAGCTAGGGACATGGTTAGAATCAAGAGAATCCCCAAAAAGCCTAAACACATCATTAGACTTTCCCTTGTCCTTGTATGACATGGATGCCATACGTTTCTCACTCAACTTCTCTAAGGGAGGAAGCATAACATCACCATCAAGATTCCTCACACCTTTAGCTAAGCACAATTGAGTTATAAACCCCGGAAAAGCCAATTTCTTATCCAAACGACTAGTACAAGCCGCAATTTCAATTTGCTCCACAAGCAATTCACCACGGTTTATAGGTTTGTTAGTCACCAAGGCATATACAATCTTAATTTTGTCTTTATTAAACTCCGAAGCATTAGTAGAAACAACAAGATTGGAGTAAACAAATAAATGTCAAAATGCACTAATTTTTGTTAGCTCACCTTGCTTAATAAAAGCACGTTTCCCCCACACAAAATTACTATCATCACATAGAGTCCTACCCATTAAATCAAGGTTTTCCAAGATGTCAACATCAAGGAATTCCGATTCAATATCATCGGGCAAGTCTAGAAATTCATTAACCTTCCTAGAACAAACTCTAAAGACAACTTTCCTTATGCTTAGAGTAGCACTCGTCACAGTAGAACCGGATTTGTAAGCATGATAAAACTCTCTAACAACGGTTTCATTAGAGATTCCTAACATGTTCACCCATGAATTCCAATTTCTACTCTTAAGCACATCATAAACATAGGATCCAACACAAGAGTCCAAGTCAATACCTCTTTCTTGAATAAGCTTTTTGCAACCAAAAATTCCCAATTCATCCACTTTGTTACCTTTGGAAATTTTGGAAGAAATTGTAGGTTTGGACTTGTCAATGGGAGTTGAAGAAGTATTTCCACCAATCTTCTTTGCTTTTCCCATAATCTTGCTACACAAAAACAAACTAAAAACCAAAGTGAGAGGAAACAAAGAAACAAATAAAGTAACCAATATACATATACAAAGGCAAAACACTATGTTCAATAAATCATCATGCGAATAAGAATTTATCATAGCATCTTCATGATTTATCAAAAATAAGAATAATGCCAACAAATAACAACCTTGAAGAACATGTGAACATGTCATAAAAGAGAACAAGAATTTCGCATATTATGCTCCCCCTTGACAAGTGCCTCATCTAAAATCAAGATAAACAAATGTTCACAAAAATCACCACACAATCACATCACAAGCAATTTTTATTAGATTTGCAAATAAGCTTCACATATCTAAGAGAGTTACATCAAGATTTTCAATCGCTCTCATATGTCATCAAAAATTGCTAAAGTATCAAAAATACTAATTAAGCAAACGTGAGTGTGTGAAGATTTTGCTTCAAGTATATGAAAAGAAGGAGTTTGATAATCAAGCATGCATACAATTTCAACATCTATTCATCTTAGGCCTTTCCATAAAAAGGTCAAACCAGTTATCATCCGAAATTTTGCTTATAAAGAGAATAGATTTCAACATGTGAGCGTGTGTGTGCATGTGGCTCGTCAACCCATTTCTATTTGTCAACCCGAGCTCATTTGATTATTCAACTATACTCCAAAAGCCTTTTTTTTTTTTATTTAGGCTTGAATCAAAGATTTTTTTTTTTTTTATGATTCAATTCAACACTTCTTTGATTTTTCTAACAAAAACAAATATACACCTCATGGCGGCTTTCACTCATCACAATGGCGTAGCCCTTTCCTACATTGGGTGGCTTCACAACCAAGGTGTGTAGCCCTTTCCATGAGGGTGCTCGTTGAGTTCTATGTTGCCGAAGCAAATGGATACCAACCATTGGTCATTTTTAAATGTACTAGTCCTTAGGACTTCAAGGTGTATCCAAAGCAAACATCAATCAAGCTCAACATACTTAACAAAACATACAAGAGAAGCAAAGTGCATTTTTGAAACCAAATTTTAAGGCTTAAAAGCACATGATCTAGAAGCAAGTAAAGAGACTTACTTAAGATCTCTACTTCTCAAAAGAGTAGCTATCAAAGAATATGAAGCTCACATTATTCAAAAATTAGCCACTCAATCAATCATACAAATAACAACACAATTCATGAAATAAGATCAATGTGAACACTTATCACCAAAAGATCTTAGACTAGAAAATGTCAAAGAGGACCATATACACACTATACTAGTTCTCAATTATGACATGCTTCATGAATGTGATACAAACAATGAGTTGATAGATGAAAAATCAAGTAAGCAAGCAATATGATATAGAGATACCTTCGCAAGCTATTTTCACCAAATACAATGCCTTCACCCTTTTTATGAGTCCTCTTGGCTTGTAAGTCCTCATGACTACAAGTTATAGGTGTGTCGATTCCAAGAGACTAAAGACAATGTAATCCAACTCAAAAAAAAAAAAAAATGACTTTCTCTAAAAGCCATAACAACAATGTTACCATATAGATTCCAAAAAAAAAAACTTCTCAAAAGTTAATCAACAAATTTTGACTATCATAACAATCAAAGTGAGATAGCTAAGTTCATGTCAAGTTGTAAAGATACAAAGCAAAAAGCTAAGCTTCTTATCAACAACACTAGTCTTAAAGCTAACTCACATGTGCAACTTACACTAATGGTAAGAGCACTCACCCTTGACAAATTTTGTCTTGGGTGGACATACACGAACATCATCAAGTTTCTCTTTGACCACAATGTTGAACCTAGAGTAAAGTTCTTCCACAACTTGATTCACAATAATATCATTAATACTCTTTTTCTCAACATTGTTAGCAACACATGCATGGTCAAATTTTGAAGGATATACATTCTTTACCTTCTGGACATTCTTAACATGCTTTGTGAAATTATCATGCGTTCCATATTCAAAAGCTTTAGCATGCATAGAATTAGGTCCAATCTCTCTATTCCTAGATGCATTTTCTAAGTTGCAATATTCAATGAATTTATAGCACTTGGGCTTGATATGGCCTAAGGTATTGCAAAAATGACATATGGGAACAAAAGGAGAGATTTTACCTTCCGGTGGTGGTGGAGGACAAATGGGAGTTTCAAAGGGTACCTTATTCTTCAATTTGTTCTTCTTCTTGGAACGTCTCTTTTTAGGAGCTTTCTCTTCAATGATAGCTTCGCTAGTAGGAAGTGATGCTTCTATGAGTTTCTCTTCAACCACCGCTACACTTGAGCTACCTAAGTTCATATTAGAGATGATCCTATCCTTTTCAAGTAAAATACCCTCAACTTCACAAAGCTTCTTTTCAATAGCATTCTTTTCACGCAAGAGCCTACGAGTTGTAGCAACAAACTTATCTACTTGAATCTTGATCAAGTCCTCCTTCTCATCAATCTCACTCAAGGCTAATTTCAACTTCTCCTCAAGAAACTTCAACTTAGCCAAAAGATCAATGTAGGACGGATTATCACTTAAACACTCTTGATGACTTTGATCAATCTCCTTATCCAACGAATCTTGATTTACATCCTCTAGAGTAGAGTGAGAAGCCATGAATGCAACAAAGTTGCTTACTAGCTCTTCTTCACTAGAAGACTCATCACTTGAGCTCTCCTCATCATTAGAGTCATCATCTTCACTCCATGTAGCCGCCATAGCCTTTCCTTTCTTGTGCTTCTTAGAATCTCCACTAGGACAATCCGAAGCATAATGTCCAAGCTTCTTGCACTTGAAGCATTGAACCTTCCTATTGCTCTTAGCATGGCCACTCCTCTCATGAGGTAGAGTAAAGGACTTCTTGACTTCCTTGTCCCTTGAGTACTTGCCACTTGACTTGGCACCTTTCCTCATGAACTTCCTAAACTTCCTAACCAATAACGCCATCTCCTCATCATCATCGCTACTACTAGCTTCCTTGACAACCTTGAGAGCTAAACCCTTGTTCTTAGCCTTTGGTTTCATACACGCCTCAAAAGTTTGAAGAGATCCTAGCAACTCATCTATGCTCATGACGTCAATGTCTTTGCTCTCTTCAATGGCGGTAACCTTGGCTTTGAACCTCTTTGAAAGTGATCTAAGAATCTTCCAATTTAGCCTCTCACCGGAGATAGGAGTACCAAGTGCTTGGCATTGGTTGGCGATGTCTAGTAGCTTAACTTGGAAGTCAACAAACTTGTCTTCCTCACCCATTTGCAAAACCTCAAATTGGGAAGTGAGCAATTGAAGACGAGACTTCTTCACCACATTAGTCCCCTCATTGGTGACTTGGAGAGCCTCCCATGCCTCCTTAGCGGTTTCTAGGTTTTGAATGTAGGAAAATTGCCTACTATCAACACCTCCGAAAATAGCATTCACCGCCCGATGATGCCATTTTGCTAACTCAAACTCATTAGTAGACCACTCACTCCTAGGCTTGGAAACGGTCACTCCATCCTCAATCTTGTTAGGAGCAAGGTAACCTTCTTCAACGGTCATCCAAGCTCTCTCATCAATAGATTGAATGTAAGCCTTCATCCTCAATTTACAAAACCCATAGTTGTGACCCTTGAGAAGAGGAGGCCTAGAATTCGAAGCCCCTTCGGTCATCACATCATCTTGGAAAACCATACTAGCAAAAACCTAAGCAATCCACTCGTAAGTATAAACCGGATCTCATCTAGTGTCGTCCGATGACCCGCTCTAATACCAATTGAAAGTATACAAACGAAGTTAAATTGCTTAAAGCATACCTAGAGGGGGGGTGAATAGGTTTTTACACCTTTTTCAATCCCTTGAACAAACTTTCGTTTGTCCCTCAAGGTAGCCTTACACACAACACAATAAGCCAAGGAAGACATACATAGACAATACGATAATACAATCATAAGATAAAAGTCTAAGTATATCAGCTAGTTATGTGAGGTATAAGAACAAATAAACATAGCAACAAATTAAGCTTGTATTTCATTAGATGTTCAATGAGTTACAAGAGTGAACAAAATGTCATTAAACAAAAATTACAATATACAAAAGAATCATAGATACAAAATTGATCAATAGAATGAATTCACTAATCACACTATACAAAGTCTTGCTTCACAATACACCACATGTGAATATTATGAATCAAGATAATAAAATATACAATTAAAATATAAGAGAAAGAGATAGGAAGAATTAACACAAGAGATTTTTTAACGTGGTAAAACCTCCAAGGAGGAAACATCCACGGGTTGAACTACAACCATTGGGTACTATATTATTGGAAAGTAAACATAGAACATTCACAAAGTGACCAATCTTTAGCTCACCCTACCTAGTGAAGTCTAAGCCTACCCAACCCTATTGGAAAGTGTGAAATCCCTCAATGATGCGAAACCACCATATATTGGACACCACACACAACCAACATCGATGGTAGATTAGAAATTCCTCAAGAGTGCATACACCTCCCGTGTACCCCGCTCTATCGGAGTCTATGTCTAACCATACGCCTAGGCCTACCAATATAATAGCCAACTCCCTATCCAAGGCACTCTTGCCTCTAGGGAGCCTCCCATGCATGACTATCTGAGTCCTCCCGACTCTAGCAATGACTCCTTGCTTACCTATCCGAGTCATCCCAACTCTAGGCAAGACTTCTTGCTTGGCTATCTGAGTCACCCCGACTCTAACCAAGACTTCATGCCTTTTACAAGGACTTCCTAGTGTGATCATGTGAATGCAAATGATGCAAACAATCAATACAACATAGAACATGTGATCAATACATTCTATTGCACAAATAGACCTAAACATGTGATATCACAAGCAATCAAGTCTAGATGCAAAATACACGAATAAAAACCTAAGCATGTGAAACACCAAACACGTAAGCTCAAAGCCTCATTCACATATACAACACTTGAATCACAATATGTTCATGAAGTACAAATTCAAGATGCTATCAATATACAATTAAATGCTAGATATATGAGGTTAAAATCAATCAATATACTAGTCAAAAATATAGAGCAAGGATTTGAGATTTACATCAATCAAAACCTATATTCTCTAAATCACAAACAAATACACAAATCCTAGATTTTATCAATCAAAGGATCAAATCAAATCTCAAGGTCATTTATCACAAAATTAATTCAATTAAGTTCCAAACAACCTAAGATGCCATTCTAATCACAATACAACTCACAAACATATGTAAAACCTAGAATCATAGAATCTAGTTAACATTAGTCCACAAATTGACTTTCAATTAGAATGATAATCAATCTATCTTTCTCAATATATTTTACCAAACATAAACATAGATATAGAAGAAGAAACCCCAAGCAAATGGAAGGTCAAAAAGAAATAAATCCCAAAGTTGAGTCCATTACCTCGGATTCTACAGCTGGTTCGGAAATCAGTGTAGAACCACCAGAAATCACCATCAAACAGCCACCAAACCACTTGGGGATGATAGAGGACTCAAATACGAACACTCTCCAACTTGAATCACTCAAATCCAACTCCGGATGAGGAAGATATGGTGTTTGGAAGTTGGGAAATATTGAGAGAGAATTCTGACGGGAATAGCTGAAATTTTCTTCTTGAAATTTCAAATGGAGAGAGAGAGGGAAGAAATAGGAGGAGAGAGAAAGGACACACCAACCAATCAAGTGAGGCCACGTCACCCCCCGGCCGTGGGGGCGCGTGGCCCACACAGGAGCAGAGGCTCCTCCAGGCCGTGGGGCCCACGGCCTCACCAACGGCCAGCCCAAGTGGCCTCACGGCCTGGGCTGTCCTCTCACGTGCTCCCTCGATTCTTCAGCTCGTATCTTGGGCGTCATAACTCCGATTTCGAATCAGTTTCTGGATTATAAACCATGACTCTCTTAAGCACGATGACAACTACACAACTTTGAAAAACGGTTGAGAAATCATCTCGGAAAACGTCGATGAATTCAACTCAACGAATGAAAACGAAAAATAGTGTAGCTACATCGTTTGGACTCGAAACTACATGAATGAGTAACCAAAACGATCAGAACACAATAAGGAATCATAATAGAGCATGTTCAAGTCCAAATACAAAAATACGGAAACATACAAACACAAAGACACACACATATGCTAGTTTCCGGACATAGTCCTAGAAAATGCAAAACACAAAGTTTATCAACTTAATATGAATGCATGAGCATATTTTTCCAAGTGTGTGAAAGTGATATGTAAATGAAATTAAATCATTAAGGAACACACAAGAATGATATGTGTGTGTGTGTGTGCCTAGCCTTGTAAGAGATAAGAGGTCCTTTAATACCTTTTTCGACCAATAATGCCTGAATCTCTTAAAAGCCGGCT
The DNA here is from genome assembly GCA_030490815.1 of Acer saccharum. Lineage (NCBI taxonomy): Eukaryota > Viridiplantae > Streptophyta > Magnoliopsida > Sapindales > Sapindaceae > Acer > Acer saccharum. Next base: position 18,743,886 of record CM059871.1, read on the forward strand.
TCTTGAATGAATTGTGGTTGAGACGTCGTTCGTCTTCAAAATTCTTAAATATACTAACCACTGAACATTACAAGATAAACACGTTTTGATATGGAATTGATGCCAACACTAATTATCAACCTTACAAAATTAACACAAGAGATTTTTTAACGTGGTAAAACCTCCAAGGAGGAAACATCCACGGGTTGAACTAAAACCATTGGGTACTATATTATTGGAAAGTAAACATAGAACATTCAAAAAGTGACCAATCTTTAGCTCACCCAACCTAGTGAATTCTAAGCCTACCCAACCCTATTGAAAAGTGTGAAATCCCTCAATGATGCGAAACCACCATATATTGGACACCACACAAAACCAACATCGATGGTAGATTAAAAATTCCTCAAGAGTGCATACACCTCCCGTGTACCCCGCTCTATTAGAGTCTATGTCTAACCATACGCCTAGGCCTACCAATACAATAGCCAACTCCGTATCCGAGACACTCATGCCTCTAGGGAGCCTCCCATGCATGACTATCCGAGTCCTCCCGACTCTAGCCATGACTCCTTGCTTACCTATCCGAGTCATCCCGACTCTAGGCAAGACTTCTTGTTTGGCTATCCGAGTCACCCCGACTCTAACCAAGACTTCATGCCTTTTACAAGGACTTCCTAGTGTGATCATGTGAATGCAAATGATGCAAACAATCAAATCAACATAGAACATGTGATCAATACATTCTATGGCACAAATAGACCTAAACATGTGATATCGCAAGTAATCAAGTCTAGATGCAAAATACATGAATAAAACCTAAAGCATGTGAAACATAAAAACACATAAGCTCAAAGTGTCATTCACACATACAACACTTGAATCAAAATATATTCATGAAGAACAAATTCAAGATGCTATCAATATACAATTAAATGCTAGATATATGAGATTTAAATCAATCAATATTCTAGCCAAAATATAGAGCAAGGATTCAAGATTTACATCAATCAAATCCTAGATTGCTCTAAAACACAAACAAGATTCAATAATCTTAGATTTCATTAATCAAAGGATCAAATCAAATCTCAAGGTCATTTATCACAAAATTAATTCAATCAAGTTCCAAACAACCTAAGATGCCATTCTAATCACAATACAACTCACAAACATATGTAAAACCTAGAATCATATAAACTAGTCAACATTAGTTCATAAATTGATTTTCAATTAGAATGATAATCAAGCTATCTTTCTCAATAGCTTTTACCAAACATAAACATAGATATAGAAGAAGAAACCCCAAGCAAATTGAAGGTTAAAAAGAAAGAAATCCCAAAGATTAGTCCAATACCTTAGACTTGACAGCTGCTTCGGTTTTCAGTGTCCAACCACCAGAAAACTTGATCAATCAGCTACCAATCTGGAAATGATAGAGGACTCAATTACAAACGTTCTCCAATTCGAATCACTCAAATCCGACTCCGGATGAGGGAGATATGATGTTTGGAAGATGAGAAATTTCTAGAGAGAAAACTGACGGGATTTCATGTAATTTTCTTCTTGGAAATCAAATGGAGAGAGATGGAAGGAAGATCAGGAGGAGAGAGAAAGACCAAGATGGGCCAATAATGTGATGCCACATCACCCCAGCCCATGGGGGGCACGTGGGCCTCATGGGGCAGAGAGCCCACTTGGCCGTGGGGCCCACGGCCAGTAGCCCCTCTCGCGCGCTCCCTCGGTTCTTCAGCCCGTATCTTGGGCATCCGAACTCCGATTTTGAATCCGTTTTTGGATTACGAACCGTGACTCTCTTACGCACGATGAAGACCACACAACTTCAAAAAATAGTTGAGAAATCATCTCGGAAAATGACGATGAAGTCAACTCAACGAATGAGAACGAAAAGTAGTGTAGCTACATCGTTTGGACTCGAAACTGCATGAATGAGTAACCGAAACAATTGGAACTCAATAAGACATCAAATAAGAACATGTTCAAGTCCACGTACAAAAATACGAAAACATACAAGCATAATACACACACATATGCTAATTTCCAGACATAGTCCTAGAAAATGCAATAAACAAAATGTTACCAATATAGTATGAATGCATGAGCATATTTTGTCAAGTGTGTGAAAGTGAAACATAAGTGATGTTTAATCATGGAGGAACACACAAGAATGCTATGTGTGTGTGTGTGCCTAGCCTTGTAAGAGATATGAGGTCCTTTTAATACTTTTGTTGAACAATGATGCACGAATCTCTTAAAAGCTGACTTCTTGAATGAATTGTGGTTGAGACATCCTTCGTCTTCTTAATTCTTCAATATGAACCACTAAACATTACAAGAGAAACACATTTTGATATGGAATTTATGCCAACACAAACTATAAACCTTACATTTTTGCCTTTTGACCTAAATCCTAACTCTAGGTAGATTTCCTTAGAATTCCAAACCCTAATCCAACTCTTTAGTGTATTTGTGACTATATCAGAGACTTACTAATTTGACTAGATAAATAAATCCCTTATTTATCTACTTACCAAATGATGTCTTTTATATTTATTATACTACCACAATAGTATACTACTAAGAAACATATTTCCTAGTCAGAAAAAGATTTTGATTTTTTAATGAAATAATTAATTAATTTCCATTTAATCAAATAATAAAAATAAAACAATATAATATCATATACATATCTCGGCCATGTGCCATATATATTAATATATCTATATATTATTTTTCTATTTTATTAAATCCAATGGACCTTAATAAAAGGCCCACATGTGAACTAGGCCCATTCTTACTAAAAGAAACAAGTCCACATGCCTTAATACAATTCTAGATGTACCCATAAATTAGTCCAGTAGAATATATCAAGTGATTCATGCAAGTCCGTGTGGATTGGGGATCTTGGCGGACTTATCTAAATTTAAGCTCCAATAGACATAACCCAATCACAATCAACAAATGATTCACTTAGGTTCAATCTGTTAATTTTAGGTCATTCCACTAAAGAACTAAAATTGCACACTTAAATTAAGATGGAATAAGTAAATGATTTTCATTCATACCCTAGACAATCTTATAGGAGATAGTGAATCCTCGTGAAGAATATCAGTAATCGCCAAGAGCTCATAGACCGCCTATAGCTCTCCAAGTTACCATATTTACTCATATGACCACACTTTGAACTTGGATATATATTATGACTTGTCCAGAAGTCATCTTTCAATAGTCACTATTGAAAACTCAACATTCAGATTTAATATCCAAAACCTTAAAACATCCATATGATGATATTCTACTCACATTTAATAAATTGAGCCACGATGTCCATATCTATAAATGAAGTCCTCTATCGATTAATAAATGAATATCACCAAAGTATCGAGGATAGACTATGCTATATAATCGTACTCATTGATAACTCAAATGATACCACTTGCAACCATAAGTCCATCATTTATCTCAGGATTAAGATAGACTCTCTGATTGTCCTGATAATGAAAAGACTATTATCTATTGACGGTTCTAGATAAAGTATTTCATTGTGATCCAGTTCAATGCACCCAGTGCACTAGATTCTTTTACTCGAAGACCTTCCGATGATTTTTGACTCATCATAACACATTTGATCCCACTCAAATGCTAGTAAAAGAATTCTACAACTTTAACAAGATAAAGGTGCCCAACCTTTAACTTAAGTTGTGAACATTATTTAAGACTAACTGAAGAATTGTGTCTACCTCATACATATCCAGATGTACGAACAATTCTTATTTTCTCATAGTCTTTGGACCTTATGATTATTTACTTTTGACAATTATAATATTCAATCTATAAATGCTATAAGATTTGTGTTGTATGTATAAATTCGCCAACCTGACACGTCATCAAAAGAGCCAACGAAAGACTACCACGTCACTCATTGACCGGGTAAAGGGAGGAAGTTTGACAAGTCAGAATGATAAAATAGCTCAAGTCAAAAGGGAGTCAAAGATATGGTCGCCGAAGTTAGATACCTACTCGCTGAATGTAGAAATATGCTCGCCAAAGATACGATACCCAGAAAGTAAAGGTACTCGTTGGACTAGTACACTGGGCCTGAACCGACTCGGCAGAAACACAAAAATAAACCCTAAAACTTTAGAAGACCCAGTGTTAGGATTCCCGTTGTTTTTTAATTGGCTTATTTCGTGATCAAACCATATGTGGGGATGCTTTGTAAGGGTAGCCTAGATGTTGTTGTTATTGCTTAGGCCCTTTTGAAGACCTCACTATTGATAAGCACCAAAGGTAAATCTCTATGTGCTTACTTGTCTTGAAGAGATAGTTGCACACACTCACAACTCATGCATATATTTAATCCTTGTATGTTGTGTGTCTTATTTGTGTGCCTTAATGCTCATTAACATCTCTTCTTGCATGTTAGTTTGATTGCATCTTGCATATCCAATTGCCTTGTCATGCTTAGACTTAGGATTGCATTTTTGCACTGGGCGCTCCCAAAAGCGCTCTACGAACAGCCCCCGTTGGGTGCTGTATAGACCTGATCGATTTAATTCGAGCGCTGTAGAGGCGCTCTACAAAGCGCTCTACGTAGAGCGACCTCTCTGATGGCGCTCTACAAAGCGCTCTACAAAGCGCTCTACGTAGAGCGCCCCTCTGTTTTCTCGCGAGAACAGAGCAGGGGGCTCTACAAAGCGCTCTACGTAGAGCGCCCATGGCAAAATTGTGGTGTCACTTATCAAAACGACCACACTTCATCTTGACACCCTATATATATGCCACTTTGACTTTAGGTCAATTACAAGAGTTCTTATTCATGCTTCATACTTAGGATATTTTTCAAGAGAAGAAAAATACACAAAGAACTCATTTTTAATTACTCAAACACTTTTTCATGATCATCAATCATCATCTAGCATCATCTTAGATCATCTAGATGTCATCTTGCATGGAATCTTCATCATACTTTGCTTGGTAAGCTTTTCACTAATATCTTACATATTTTGTGTTTAATTTATCTAGCAATCTCAATTAATTACTTAATTGTTATTTTGTATGCTTTGGATACAAAATTGAGATTAGTATGATGTATGTTTGAGAAGTTGTATTGTGCTAGCATATTAGGTTTTGTGCTTAATATTGATTAGCTTAACTAATTGACATGTCATTTAGTTTTGATATCTAGGATTGTTCTTAATTGCAAATTAATCATCTTAGATAAGCATATAGGGTTTCCCTTGCTCTATGTTGCATTTTGAATATTCACATATATTCACTTAGGGTTGTATTCTCTTCTAGAGAAGCTAAGTCTTGTGTGTAGCAATCGGGATTAGGTTGCTTAGATCGCAAGCAAATTGGACTAGGTTCACTCATACCGGGATTAGGTAGGTGTGTGATTACTTCCGGGATTAGGTTGTAATCGTTTGCACATTTAGTGGATTCGAGGTTCGAATGTGGCTTACTTACATAGCCCGTGGTTTTTCCCGTGGTTTTTCCCGTGAGGGTTTCCACGTAAAAATCAAGTGTTGATTTAATTTCCGCGCCATATTACACTTGCTTGTTTATATTATCTTGAAGGTAAATTCGTAATTTTGACTAACACGAAAAATTGGGTAAAAAGCGTAAAATCTATTCACCCCCCCTCTAGATAAGTTTATACACACCGTGCTATATTTAGTTTCAATTGGTATCAGAGCGGGTTCCTAGACATACATAGGTGATCCTTGCTTATTTTGGTGTGTTTTGCATTTTGTGTGATTTTTGATCATTCATACATTTGCATTCATTTCATTCATTCATAAACACTATGAGTGGAAACGGTGGAAATTGTGGTGGCCATGAAGGAGCTTCTAGCACAAGGCCTCCACTTCTTACCGGTTTGAACTATTCCCAATGGAAAGGGAAGATGGAATCCTACATATGCCAAATTCATGACCGTGCATGGATGGCGGTGGAAGACGGCTATGATCTCCCTATGATGACTCCTGCGGGTGAAGGACAAGATGTTTTGAAGCCTAAGGTGCAATGGAACGCGCAAGAGTTTGAGGCTTCTAAGTGGAATAGGAAGGCGATGCATGCCATTATGTGTGCAATGGATGAGAATCAGTACAAGCTTATTCAGAATACTCAGATTGCCAAAGTGGCATGGGACATCCTTCAAGTTGCACATGAGGGAACCGAGGTGGTGAAGGAGTCCAAGCTTCAAGTCCTCCAAACTCAATTTGAGTTACTTAGGATGGGAGAGGATGAATGCTTCAATGACTTTGAAATCAAATTGATGGACATAGTAAATCAAAGCCATCAACTCGGAGACCCGTATTCGGATAGGAGAGTGAAGCAAAAAATTATGAGATCTCTCCCCGATAGGTTTGAATCAAAGGTGACGGCCATAGAAGAAAATAGTGGCTACATGGATATGAAGCCAAGTGAGGTAATTGGGCGTCTCCTTGCATATGAGTCTAGGAAGGTTCCTAGCAACACTACTCCTCCTAAGAAGTCTAAAGGAATAGCTTTGAAAGCATCCAAGGATGCAAATGAGGCAAAGCATGAATCGGATGAAGACCTTGTCTTATTTGTGAAAAGGTTCAACAAGGTTATGGGGTTCAAGAAGAAGAAGGGATTTGGGTCAAGAGGACAAGATTTGAAGAAAAAGAATTCCTTAAAGAAGTTTGAGCCTAGACAAGAGAGGACCGAAAGGAAAGGGGTTCGATGCTTTGAGTGTGGTGGGATTGGTCACTTTGCCCCCGAATGTGCTAATCACAATGAAAGGAAAAGGGTAAAGTGATGGCCGCCACATAGAGTGGGAGTAGTGATGACTCCAATGAGGAAGATGAGTCTTCAAGTGAAGAAGAGCTCATGGCTAACTTCCTAGCTTTTGCCTCTTCTCACAAGAGCAAAAGTGCTAGTGAAAAGGAAGATTTGAGTCAAGAGGAAATTGACTCTAGTGAAGAAGAAAGTGACTCCTCTTCTAGTTCCAAAAAGAAGTTTGTGGAGCAAAAGGTGCTTGCTAAATACCATGCCGAGTTCAATGATTTAGCATTTAAAAGCACAAGAAAGATTGAGAGGTTGAGAGAAGAAAACCTTGAACTTTCGGCTCACAATGACCACTTAAGTGAACAAGTGGAAAGATTGAAGAGGAGAGAGGATAAGTTAATTGAGGAGTTAGACTTGTCCAAGAGAAGTGAAGAAGGCTTGAAGAGGGAACTTGTAGAAGCTAAAGGGTCCTTGGCTAGGATAGATTCTAGCACCAAGAAGCTTGATCATTTACTTGGTGTTGGAAAGAGTCCAAGTGACAAGAGAGGTCTTGGGTATGAAGATGGCAAGAAAATCTCAATCTCTAACAAGACCGTGTTTGTCAAGAGCTTGAAGAATGAAGAAACTTCATTTGTGCAACCTCCTAGGAAAAAGTTAGAAGTAGGACAATGTTCTAATGCACAAGTGAAAATGGGGCCAAGAAGGAAATCTCAAGCTCAACCCCCTAGGGTCCCTCAAGCCAACACTCCTCCCAAATTGGCTCACAAAGGAAAGAGACCAATCATGCAATCTCAAGCTTGGAAGCAACCAAGACCGGTTCAACAACGAAGATGGATTGAACCCACTTATCCACAAAGACATGGACGTGCTCAAAGGCAAGGTATGATTCCTTTTTTCATCCCTATTTGTCACTTTTGTGGTTGTGATGGTCATATTAGTCCAAATTGCTTTCAATATATTAAAATGTGTAGAAAACAAAGCATGATTGAAAAGAGAAAGAATAGAGCCAAGATGCATGTTTCTAGGAATGAAAATATTGATTTGCATGATCCTAGAAATAGTAGAGCACATGTACCAAAGACCACTAAGAAAGCTAAAATTGTTGCTAAGTGGATTAGAAAGAATGAAAATGTTTGCCATGTTGCACAAATAGCCTTGAAGGCAAATTCTTCTAATTTTTGGTATTTGGATAGTGGGTGCTCTAGGCACATGACGGGAAACAAGAGTTTCTTCGAGACTCTTGTTATGGAGGAAGGTGGAAATGTCACTTTTGGTGATGGATCCAAAAGAAATGTTGTAGGGAAAGGAACCATTTCCGTTCCCGGATTACCCTCCTTATCCAATACTTTATTTGTTGATGGCTTGAAAGCCAATTTAATTAGCATTTCACATCTTAGTGATGAAGGATATTCCGTCTTGTTTTCTAAAGACTATTGCTCTATCCTTAAACCCGATGGACAAACCTTGTTGAAAGGCATGAGATCTAGTGACAATTGCTATTGTCTTTAAGCTAGTATTGTATCAAATCATGTGTCCATGGATGAGCAAATTGAGTTGTGGCATGAAAGACTTGGCCACATGAACTTTAGGGATCTACGGACCCTTGGAAAGTTCAATTGTGTGCGTGGCCTCCCTAAGCTTGGGAAGAAAGCCAATGGTATTTGTGGACCTTGCCAACAAGGAAAGCAAACTAAAAGCATGCACAAAAAGGGTAAGTATCTCACCACCAAGGAGCCACTTGAGCTTCTCCACATGGACCTCATGGGTCCCATGCAAACCGAAAGTTTGGGTGGAAAGAGATACATTTTTGTTTGTGTTGATGATTTCTCTAGATTTACATGGACATATTTTCTTAGAGAAAAATCCGAAACTTTTGATAAGTTTAAAATGCTTTGTAATAAAATACAAAATGAAATGAACTCAAATATTAAAAGCATAAAACGAATTAGAAGTGACCATGGGAGAGAGTTTGAGAATGCCTCTTTTGAAAGCTATTGTAATGGCTTAGGCATCTCCCATGAGTTTTCCGCTCCTAGAACACCTCAACAAAATGGAGTTGTTGAGAGGAAGAATAGGGTCCTCCAAGAGATGGCCCGTGTGATGTTGCTTAGCAACAATGTCCCTAGGAACCTATGGGCCGAAGCCATCAATACGGCTTGCTATATAGGAAATAGAGTGTTCCTAAGGCCCGGTACTAGAAACGCCTCCTATGAGTTATGGAAAGGCAAGAGGCCAAATGTTAGCTACTTCCACACTTTTGGAAGCAAATGCTACATTTTGAATGACCGTGATCAACTTGGCAAATTTGATGCTAAGAGTGATGAGGGTATTTTTATTGGCTATGCCTTGAGTAGTAGAGCCTATAGAGTTTTCAATTTAAAGACTCTAAGTGTTATGGAATCATCCAATGTCGTATTTGATGATACTAGGCTCAAGTCAAATGATCATGAGGAGGAGGTTATTTTTAGTGATGTTTCTCCTTTGGAGGAGGTTGTGGTGTCACCTAATGTTGGGACATATAATGTCAACAATAATGATACACAACCTATTGATAGAGTTCCTCTCTTGGACTTTAAAGAACCCGCTCCATAGGTTAGGAAACTCCATGATAAAGAAGATATCATTGGAGAGGTAAATGAGGGTGTTAGGACTAGACGTCAACTTGCTAATCTTATTAGCTATACATGCTACACCTCTCAAATTGAACCCAAAAAGGTTGAAGAAGCCTTAAATGATGAATATTGGGTTCTTGCCATGCAAGAAGAGCTAAACCAATTCGAAAGGAATGAGGTTTGGACTCTAGTTCCTAGGCCTAAGACCACTAATGTCATAGGCACTAAATGGATATTTAGGAACAAATCCGATGAGGATGGCAACATAGTGCGGAACAAGGCTAGACTTGTAGCACAAGGGTACTCTCAAATTGAGGGTATCGACTTTGAGGAGACTTTTGCTCCCGTTGCCCGCTTAGAGTCCATTAGGCTTCTCTTGTCCATCTCTTGTGTGCACAAGTTCAAATTGCACCAAATGGACGTCAAGAGTGCCTTCCTCAATGGCTTCTTGCAAGAGGAAGTGTTTGTTGAACAACCTAAGGGGTTTGTGGATGCACACCACCCCAATCATGTTTATCGCCTCAAAAAGGCACTTTATGGGTTGAAACAAGCACCGAGGGCCTGGTATGAGCGCCTCATTCAATTTCTTGTTGACAATAACTACACAAGAGGTAGTGTTGACAAGACACTATTCATCAAGAGAGACAATGATGAGCTTTTCATAGCTCAAATATATGTTGATGACATAGTGTTTGGCTCCACCAACAACACCAAAGTCCAACAATTTGTTGATGTCATGTCTCTTGAATTTGAGATGAGTCTTGTTGGTGAGCTTAGTTATTTCCTAGGTTTGCAAATTAGGCAAATGCATGATGGGATTTTCATAACCCAAGCCAAATATGCTAAGAACCTAGTGAAGAAGTTTGGTTTAGAGAAAGCCAAACATTGTGATACACCCATGAGTACCATTTGAAGCTAAGCAAGGATGCTAGTGGTAAAAGTGTGGAACAAACTCTATATCGGGGCATGATAGGTAGCTTGCTTTATTTGACCGCAAGTAGGCCCGATATATCTTTTAGTGTGGGTGTGTGTGCTAGGTACCAAGCGGATCCTAATGAGTCCCACCTCTCTTCCGTGAAGAGGATCATTCGCTATGTGAATGGGACATCCAACTATGGGATTTGGTACTCTTTTGACACTAATGCTAGTCTTGTAGGCTTTAGTGATGCGGATTGGGCAGGAAATTGTGATGATAGGAAGAGCACATCGGGCGGTTGCTTCTTTCTAGGCAACAACTTAGTGTCTTGGTTTTGCAAGAAGCAAAACTCGATTTCCTTGTCCACGGCCGAGGCCGAGTACATAGCCGCGGGGAGTGGATGCACACAACTCCTATGGATGAAGCAAATGCTAGTAGACTACGGATTCAATCAAGGTACTCTCACTCTCTTTTGTGATAACATGAGTGCTATTAATATTTCCAAGAATCCGGTTCAACATTCTAGAACTAAGCATATTGACATCCGCCATCACTTCATTAGAGAGCTTGTTGAAAATAAATGCATAGTACTTGAACATGTACGTACTAATGATCAACCTGCGGACCTATTTACTAAACCCTTAGATGCTACTCGATTTAAAACTCTTAGTAGATCTATTGGGATATGCCTTGTGGAGTGATGTGTTGTAATTGACCCCATATGGGGAACTCAAGCAAAGAGAGCTATTTTGCATTCTTGTAACTTGCAAAAAATTTGAAATAACTTATGCCTCTTCTTTTGATTGCTTGAGTAAGCTTGGTTGTACATATGTATATATGTTTTCTATTCTATAAGTGTGAACCTTGCTTGTTTACAATTCATGTCATATTTATGTTCAAACATGCATTTTTGGACTAGGGGATTTACATAGAAAGTATGATGTGAATGACCTATAGTTATCTCCATGACATGATGATTCTTAAATAACATGTTAATGCTAAATGAAAAAGCATGAAATTCATACAACATGCTCACATGAAAAGCATGAATTGATGATTGCATATTCTTAAAAATGCAAAACTTGTGTGAAAGCTTATGAGACTCAAAATGAATAAAGGATCTTGTATCCGTTCAAAGGAATTTACATTCCAAATGTCTCTCTTTCTTTATTGGTTGAACATGGCTATGTAGGGAAAAATAACAATAGTAGTACACGCAGCGGAAGCGATACTAAAAATAAGATTTAGTGACTTTTAAAATTTTTTCCTTTATGAACCTTAAACCCTTTAATTAATTAAACATACATATACAATAACAAAAAGTAGAATACCTTTTGTCGCGTGATCCGATTGACTTACATCGATGGTAATCCGCAAGATCTTCAATCCTAGCACGAACGTGGATCACCTAGGAGCGTGGTCTCCCTTTTCTTTGAATTGCAAACCTGTGAATGGACAAAACAAACTTTTCTTTTCTTTGTTAGTCACAAAAACAATCAAAAGAATGACTAAGATTATTCCGGTCACTTTTGAGTTCTCAATCTAATGATCGAAACTCGCGTGAACCTAGATCGATATCGTATACACAAGCTTATTGATGAATAAGCAAATAGTATACTATCAAAGAATAATCTAACACTCCATTTTGTTTTAGTAGAATAAAAAACTTTCTATGAATTGAGAAGAAGAAGAAATTTGTATCATGAACACATGTGGTGGCCGAATTCTATACTTGTCAATATAGGTGGCCTAAGTTTGCTTCTTCTTTTCTTTTATTATTAGGGTTGCCGAAATCCTAACCTAGAAATAACTAGGGTTGCCGAAATCACATGCCCACCATAGGCTTATGTTGCACCCTAATTTCCATCTAGTTTTTGAGACATCAAACCCTAATCCAACTCATAGATCTTTTATCTTGATTAGAAAAGATTTGTTTCTTTAATTAAACAATTAATTAATAAATTAATTAATTCTTATTTAATTAAAACAATGAAACAAAATAATATATTAGGTTAAACTAACCCTTGCCGCCCCACTTAGAGTAAATGGGCCAAAATATTATTTTCTTATTTCATTTAATCCATTGGACTTTAAATAAAAAGCCCACATGTGAACCAGACCCATTCTTACTAAAAGAAACAAGCCCACATGTCTTTCATTAATATATTAATATAATTGAGCAGCCCATTACTAAAATAATGTGCAAATTATATTCTTAATATATTAAATGCAATTCTAGATGGACCCTTAAATTGGTCCGGTAGAATATATCAAGTGATCCATGCAAGTCCGTGTGGATTGGGGATCTTGGCGGGCCATCTAAATTTAAGCTTCAATAGACATAACCTAATCACAATCAACAAATGATTCACTTAGGTCCGATCCATTAATTTTAACTCATTCCACTAAAGAGCTAAAACTGAACTCTTAAATAAAGATAGAAAAGGAAGATGCTCCTCATTCATACCCTAGACAATCATATTGGAGATAGTGTATCCTCGTGATTAATATCAGTAATCGCCAAGAGTTCATAGACCGCCTATAACTCTCCAAGTTACCATATTTACTCATATGACCACGTTTTGAACTTGGATATTTTGACTTGTCCAGAAGCCATGTTTTCAATAGACACTATCGAAAACTCAACGTTGAGATTTAATATCCAATTACCTCAAAACATCCATATGATGATATTATACTCTCATTTAATTAAATGGAGCCATGATGTCCATATCTATAAATGAAGTCCTCTATCGATTAACAAATGAATATCACCAAACTATCGAGGATAGACTACGCGATATAATCGTACTCATTGATAACTCAAATGATATCACTTGCAACCATAAGTCCATCATTTATCTCAGGATTAAGATAGACTCTCCGATTGTCCTGATAATGAAAAGACTTTTATCTACTGACGGTTATAGATAAAGTATTTCATTGTGATCCAGTTCAATGCACCCAGTGCACTAGATCCTTTTGCTCGAAGACACTCCGATGATTTTAGACTCATCATATCTCATTTGATCCCACTCAAATGCTAGCAAAAGAATTCTACAACTTTAACAAGATAAAGGTGCCCAACCTTTAACTTAAGTTGTGAACATTATTCAAGACTAACTAAAGAATTATGTCTACCACATACATATCCAGATGTACGAACAATTCTTCTTTTCCCATAGTCTTTAGACCTTATGATTATTTACTTTGACAATTATAATATTAAACTATAAATGCTATACGATTTGTTAAACCAGAAATCACTTTATTAATATGAAAAAGATTGTTAATTACAACATTACACTCTTGCTATTGAGCATAATCCTAACAGGCTACTATCATACGGATATCTTATCCGGAAAAATCAAATAGGGTGCAAAGTTGCTCATGCCATGTTTCGCTTATAAAGTTGGATATAGTTACTCTTAAATTTGAAATCAATAATCTCTATATCCTTGCTTTTCCCATGACATTGGTGAAATTGGTTTGAATTCTTATTAAAAACCTTTGTCATTTGCTTTGCCAAATACCATTGTACTTTGGACTTGAATGCTATATGTCTTGTATGCAAAGCATGTTGGATTCACACATTTTCTCAAATAAATCTCCTTGTTTCTCTCAAATTAATTGAAGTGCATAAAGTGACTTGTATGTATATGCAAATCTTGCATGCTTCTATCTCTCGTTGCTATGAGTGACCCGGTTGGGGACTACTCCTTTGCCTATATCGTGACAAAAAGGGGGAGTAGGATATGGTAAGGGGAGTTGCAAAATATAGAAGCCAGAGTTGCAAAATATAGAAGCTATTGTGCACTTTGGGGAGAACATACATTGAGGGGGAGTAACCCGTTGAGGGGGAGCATTACATACTCATACATTTCATAATGTTGTGCCTAAATTGTAAATACAAATGCTTGTTACTGTTCTCACATGATTAATCTCACACTTTACTTGTATTGGAAATGCTAGAAACTTTATTTTCAGGGCTTGATTGTTCTACAAGAGATTGAAGACTCGAAGTTTTATTTTTCTTATCTCTTTGTAATGTAGATAATCATTGTAGTCCCGTAGTTTCTAATTCTTTGTGAGGAATCAATGTGAGTGGTGGTTTTGTCACGAAATAGCCAAAGGGGGAGATTGTTAGGATTCCTGTTGTTTTTTAATTGGCTTATTTCGTGATCAAACCATATGTGGGGATGCTTTGTAAGGGTAGCCTAGATGTTGTTGTTATTGCTTAGGCCCTTTTGAAGACCTCACTATTGATAAGCACCAAAGGTAAATCTCTATGTGCTTACTTGTCTTGAAGAGATAGTTGCACACACTCACAACTCATGCATATATTTAATCCTTGTATGTTGTGTGTCTTATTTGTGTGCCTTAATGCTCATTAACATCTCTTCTTGCATGTTAGTTTGATTGCATCTTGCATATCCAATTGCCTTGTCATGCTTAGACTTAGGATTGCATTTTTGCACTGGGCGCTCCCAAAAGCACTCTACAAAAGCGCTCTACAAAAGCGCTCTACGAACAGCCCCCGTTGGGCGCTGTACAGACCTGATCGATTTAATTCGAGCACTGTAGAGGCGCTCTACAAAGCGCTCTACGTAGAGCGACCTCTCTGATGGCGCTCTACAAAGCGCTCTACGTAGAGCGCCCCTCTGTTTTCTCTCGAGAACAGAGCAGGGGGCTCTACAAAGCGCTCTACGTAGAGCGCCCATGGCAAAATTGTGGTGTCACTTATCAAAACGACCACACTTCATCTTGACACCCTATATATATGCCACTTTGACTTTAGGTCAATTACAAGAGTTCTTATTCATGCTTCATACTTAGGATATTTTTCAAGAGAAGAAAAATACACAAAGAACTCATTTTTAATTACTCAAACACTTTTTCATGATCATCAATCATCATCTAGCATCATCTTAGATCATCTAGATGTCATCTTGCATGGAATCTTCATCATACTTTGCTTGGTAAGCTTTTCACTAATATCTTACATATTTTGTGTTTAATTTATCTAGCAATCTCAATTAATTACTTGATTGTTATTTTGTATGCTTTGGATACAAAATTGAGATTAGTATGATGTATGTTTGAGAAGTTGTATTGTGCTAGCATATTAGGTTTTGTGCTTAATATTGATTAGCTTAACTAATTGACATGTCATTTAGTTTTGATATCTAGGATTGTTCTTAATTGCAAATTAATCATCTTAGATAAGCATATAGGGTTTCCCTTGCTCTATGTTGCATTTTGAATATTCACATATATTCACTTAGGGTTGTATTCTCTTCTAGAGAAGCTAAGTCTTGTGTGTAGCAATCGGGATTAGGTTGCTTAGATTGCAAGCAAATTGGACTAGGTTCACTCATACCGGGATTAGGTAGGTGTGTGATTACTTCCGGGATTAGGTTGTAATCGTTTGCACATTTAGTGGATTCGAGGTTCGAGTGTGGCTTACTTACATAGCCCGTGGTTTTTCTCGTGAGGGTTTCCACGTAAAAATCAAGTGTTGATTTAATTTTCGCACCATATTACACTTGCTTGTTTATATTATCTTGAGGGTAAATTCGTAATTTTGACTAACACGAAAAATTAGGTAAAAAGCGTAAAATCTATTCACCCCCCCTCTAGATAAGTTTATACACACCGTGCTATATTTAGTTTCACCCAGAACAACGAGGAATCATAAAAAGGAAAGTAGACCTGATCCGTGACAAGAAAGGATCCTAGTACGAATCAAAGAGGGAAACCTTCCACCCACACGGCTAAAAACAAGGGGAAACCCTAATTAAACATGTATAAATATAACCACCTATCCCATGAGGAAGGGGTTCAAAAATCTGGAGAGAGAAGAGAGCAATTGTAAGAGAGATAAAAGTGTGAAACAAGGCAATATAAACCTAGTATTATTCTTCTGCCCTCAGGGGCGCCGTGGTTTTTTCCCATGTAAGGGTTTTTCACGTAAAATCTGTCTTTTGCATGCATTCTTAATTTTCTTGTTTTATATTAAATTGATACAATTGTTGAGTGTGTGGCAATCCAAATTTCACCGTCAACAATTTGTTTAAATTAGAAATCACTTTATTAATATGAAAAGATTGTCAAAAACAATATTACACTCTTGCTATTGAGCATAATCCTAACAGTTAGCGGGTACAAGTTTCATTGTGGAGGTACACCGTCGTGAGTGGGTGACTTATTGCACTATTCAAAACCTAGCAAACGTGACAGTAGTGCATGAGTTTTATGTATCTATGAAAACAAATGAGCTTTTGAGAGGAGGATCAGTGAAGGTGAGAGGCAAATTGGTGAATTTCAATGCAGTAGACATTAACGAGAGATGGGAGACTAGGAGTTATCCTCAGTGGGAGGACGGGTATGAGCTGAAGGGGATCTACCACATCTACAATCAGGAGTTAGCAAGTGCCATTAGGGGAGAACCGAGTAACCCTTGGAACTTTACTAATAAGTTTGTGCAAGGCTAGCTAGACTTTCAGAGTGCATTTTGGCACACATTTTTCAGTTATTCACTCTTCCCTCGCACCATAGGCATACCGTTACTTTAGGGTCAGCAGTGCTCCTTTACTTGATGAAGATGGGGCAACCCTTTGATGTAGGCACAGTGGCTTTTAGGAGGATAACAGAGGCCGGGAGGACGAATGTGCCCAGTATGAGTTTCCCATGTTTGATTACCTATTTCTGTGAGAAGGCAGGTGTGAGTTTTACTCCTGAGGATGAATGGCAAGTAGGAGGGCTTGTAGGTACAAAGGCCTACAATGAGGCCGCTATTCCTAGAGGGATTCCTATATTGGAATCAGAGAAGGCAAAGAAGATAAGACTGCAGAAAGAGCAGGGAAAGGCAAGAAAGGCAGGATTAGCTGAGGAGTAGGGCGGTGGATCTAGGAGAGAGCATGATGTTGGTACAGCTGCCCCACCTCCTAGGAGGGCTACAACACCTGAGGGAGCTTCTGAGCATGTTCCAGAATGGGGAAGGACTCTGACCACTATGGTCAGAGATCTGACTCTTGAGTTCAGATCTTTTTGGGATGGTTTTGGCAGTGACGGCACTTATACGAGAAGGGCACCTTATCATCCGAGGAAGAGAACTAGAACAGAGGGTCCTTCATCATTTGACGGCATTGAGCCGGAGCATTACACGCATCCTCCTCCGCCATACCAGCCTGGTCCTTCTCATGCAGGCACCTCAGCTTATTCTGATCCTTTTGATTTAGCAGCAGAGTTCCAAATGATGTCGCCTTACTCTCCCACTGCTTTGATTCCCTATCCGACGCCGCTTCGTATGGCGAAGCAGACGAAGGATATGTCAGACCCAGATGCCACAGACTCCGAGTCAGATTCAGACTGATTCTCTTCTAGGCTATGCACTTTTCTCCCGTATTTTCAATATTTCCAGTTTTAAATATTTTTGCATTTGGAACTCTTTCATGTTTTTGCTTAGTACTTATGGATATTAGTTTAAAAGGTTTAGCTATATCTATTTTGGATTTTGGACATGTTTAGCTATATCTATTTTTGCTTAGATCTAAGAGTGGTTGATGAAGTACATTTTGGAAATATTTATTATTTAGTATTTTGACATGAAGGATGTGGATATTGATTGTTCAAATAGGTGTTTGTTGGCCAAACCACCAAACCATGGAACTCATGCCCATTGTTTTTAGTTGATTGAACATTGGGGGCAATGTTGAGTTTAGGTTTGGGGGTGTGGACATGTTAACATCTTTACCTTACATCTTGCTTATTTTTATTGTATATTGCTATATATGTGATAATATTTGGAGGCACCACCCTTTTTGAGTGTCAGTGCCGATCGTTCGTACCAATGAAAAGCTTTGCATGTTTTAATAGCTGAGTATTGATTAACTTTTTATCAATCTAAGATTTTTTGAAGCAAAGTGAGCATAGTCCCTTTTCTTTGGTGCTAGCAAATGGGATTCAGTGCTCTTGTAGTTTGGATTAATTGTGGTGACTTCTCGCGAGTATCGTGCCTTAGCGTTTATTTTGGAGGGAGATTTCTTTTCTATTCCGATACACTTTTTGATTATTTTGTTCAAAGCAATCTCACGGTATTATTTGCATTATGTGCCATAGAACTCTTATAATTGTGGATATCATGTTTACTTCGTATTCCCTTGTTAGACGGATTTTAAGAGAGGATAGGAGGATCTCGATAGTGTTTCGAATGCTTATAACCTAAACATGTCCGTTTTTCCCAGTTAGTGCATTTAAATGAAAGTATAGCCTAGTCACTCTTCCAATCACGTAACCCAACCACATCAAATAAACTCTTTAGCCCAAACACTCACCCCAAGAAACCATTGTTACTAATTATGTTAAGGTATACAATCAGTTGAGTTAAATGAAAAACTCTAATTATGTTAAGTAGCGTGTACTGAGGTTTACTTTGATGTAGTGCTTGAAAGTGGCTAAATAAAAAAATTAAAAAAAAAAAAATTAAAAAAATAGAGAAGCAAGCCACTGTTTTCCATTGCATAGTTACTCAAAATAAGAGTGACAAAGTAGCACAACTAAAGATCTTCAAAGTGTTATGCCAAGATGCTAGTGTTTAAAGTTCAAAAAATGAGATCTAAATGGTGAAAAGGATATTGTATATATACCTTGACATGATTTGTAACCCTCGAATCACTTATAAATAAAAAAATTGAACCAACCTTCACTAATTACCCTTGGCCTATATTGATAATTTAGGGAGTTCCCTCTTGATCTTATAAGAAGCCTATCTTGGGAATGCAAATGTTTATATGCTCTACCACGTTCTGTTAGGATTATGCTCAATAGCAAGAGTGTAATGTTGTAATTAACAATCTTTTTCATATTAATAAAGTGATTTCTGGTTTAACAAATCGTATAGCATTTATAGTTTATATTATAATTGTCAAAGTAAATAATCATAAGGTCTAAAGACTATGGGAAAAGAAGAATTGTTCGTACATCTGGATATGTATGTGGTAGACACAATTCTTTAGTTAGTCTTGAATAATGTTCACAACTTAAGTTAAAGGTTGGGCACCTTTATCTTGTTAAAGTTGTAGAATTCTTTTGCTAGCATTTGAGTGGGATCAAATGAGATATGATGAGTCTAAAATCATCGGAGTGTCTTCGAGCAAAAGGATCTAGTGCACTGGGTGCATTGAACTGGATCACAATGAAAAGCTTTATCTAGAACCGTCAATAGATAATAGTCTTTTCATTATCAGGACAATCGGAGAGTCTATCTTAATCCTGAGATAAATGATGGACTTATGGTTGCAAGTGATATCATTTGAGTTATCAATGAGTACAATTATATCGCATAGTCTATCCTCGATAGTTTGGTGATATTCATTTGTTAATCGATAGAGGACTTCATTTATAGATATGGACATCGTGGCTCCATTTAATTAAATGAGAGTGTAATATCATCATATGGATGTTTTGAGGTAATTGGATATTAAATCTCAACGTTGAGTTTTCAATAGTGTCTATTGAAAACATGGCTTCTGGACAAGTCAAAATATCCAAGTTCAAAACGTGGTCATATGAGTAAATATGGTAACTTGGAGAGTTATAGGCGGTCTATGAACTCTTGGCGATTACTGATATTAATCACGAGGATACACTATCTCCAATATGATTGTCTAGGGTATGAATGAGGAGCATCTTCCTTTTCTATCTTTATTTAAGAGTTCAGTTTTAGCTCTTTAGTGGAATGAGTTAAAATTAATGGATCGGACCTAAGTGAATCATTTGTTGATTGTGATTAGGTTATGTCTATTGAAGCTTAAATTTAGATGGCCCGCCAAGATCCCCAATCCACACGGACTTGCATGGATCACTTGATATATTCTACTGGACCAATTTAAGGGTCCATCTAGAATTGCATTTAATATATTAAGAATATAATTTGCACATTATTTAAGTAATGGGCTGCTCAATTATATTAATATATTAATGAAAGACATGTGCGCTTGTTTCTTTTAGTAAGAATGGGTCTGGTTCACATGTGGGCTTTTTATTTAAAGTCCAATGGATTAAATGAAATAAGAAAATAATGTTAGGCCCAATCTTATACAAGTGGGGCGGCAAGGTTAAAATTTTAACCTAAAATATTATTTTGTTTCATTTGTTTTAATTAAATAAGAATTAATTAATTTATTGATTAATTGTTTAATTAAAGAAACAAATCTTTCCTAAAAGTAAAAGACTTGTTTGACAAGGAAATAAATAAATTAGTTTTATTTATTTAATCAAATAAGGAGTCTTTTTATTTAGTCAAAATAAAAGAATAAAAATCAAGGAGTTGGATTAGGGTTTGAAGTCTATAAAGTTGAAAAGAATTAGGGTTGAATTTTAGTCACCCTATATAAGTGACATGATGAAATTCGGCCAACCCTAATCTAAGACTACATAGAATTCGGCAACCCTAAAGGAAAAAGAAGAAAAAATTCGGCCAACCTATATATATGTTCTTATAGGGTTCGGCCACCACAATCTATTGTGCTTGAGTTTTTTATTTCTTTCTTCTTCTTCTTAATTCTAAGAGAGTTTTTATTCTAGAAAGACAAAAAGGAGTGTGAAATTATTCTTTGATAGTATACTATTTCTTAATCATCAATAAGCTTGTGTATACGATATCGATCTAGGTTCACGCGAGTTTCGATCATTAGATTGAGAACTCAAAAGTGACCGGAATAATTTTGACATTCTTTTGATTGTTTTGTGACTAACAAAGAAAAGAAAGTTTTTTGTTTGGTCCATTCACAGGTTTGCAATTCAAAGA
This sequence comes from Acer saccharum, assembly GCA_030490815.1. Lineage (NCBI taxonomy): Eukaryota > Viridiplantae > Streptophyta > Magnoliopsida > Sapindales > Sapindaceae > Acer > Acer saccharum. The sequence continues at coordinate 18,764,977 of CM059871.1, forward strand.
AAAGGGAGACCACGCTCCTAGGTGATCCACGTTCGTGCTCGGATTGAAGGTCTTGCGGATTACCATCGACGTAAGTCAATCGGATCACGCGACAAAAGGTAATTTACTTTTGTTAATGTATATGCATGTTTATTGATTAAAAGGGTTTAAGGTTCATAAAGGAAAAATTTTAAAAGTCACTAAATCGTTTTTAGTATCGCTTCCGCTGCGTTTACCACTTTTGTTATTATTTTCCCCTACAATTGGTATCAGAGCCTAGGTTGAACCCTTTTAATTAATTAATGTATATATACGTGGATCTATTTCTTTTTATTGTGATTATGCATGTTTAGAAAGAGATGGCACTCTAGGTATTCAAATATATAATTACATGTGATGTATGGATTTATATATGTTTTATTTGGTTTGTTATTGCTCGATTTTGGCCCTAGATTTTCAATGTAATTTTTGTTTCGGAGTTGTAACAAGAAGGGTGGTCTATTATCGCCATAATTCCTTCTTGGTAGATTGCTAGGTTTTATTTTTTTTTATATGTGCAGTATTTTTTTTGGGTTACTGCAGATTTTTTATTTTTTTTTGTATGTGCAGTTTTTTGTTTGTAAAATACTGCAGTGAATAAAAAAAAAAAAAATTAATACTGCAGTATTTATTATATATATACTGTCGTAATATATTTAGGTCTTGAAGATTCGAAGACACGAAGCAAAACGAAGCTACCGGAACCATGAACGAGCACCGTGCGCACCCTAGGAGTGGATTGGGCTGCGCATGGCAAGCCCAAGCATGGTGGGCTGCGCATGGCAGCCCTGGAGTCCTCATGGGCTGCGCACGGCAGCCCCTTAGTGGGGTTGTGAGTTGTGCTCGCCCGTGGGTTGGGCCGAAGGATGAGCGTGTGGTTGATGGGCCACCTGAAGATCTTGTATTCCTGACAAATTGTAATTTACTTGTTTTTCTAGGATGGGCCAAAGTTGTTGCTATTTAATTTATGCTTAAATATTACAATATTTGTTATTGTATGATAACATGACATATAGAATAGGAGTGCCACGCATATATCTCTTTTGGTATGAACATGCATTGAATGATTTAGGTATCTAAATTGGCATCTAGATAACTCGGTAAATCATTCTATGGGATTTAATCACACACCTTAAATAATTGAGTGGGAGAAGGTGTTTTGGTAACACCTATGGCCTCCAAGGTTAGTTGAGCTTTATTATTTATTGGTAATCCCCCCAAGGGGCGTCCATGAATGGAATTTAGCAACATACTTCCTTACAAGGATAGACTAGACAATGGACTCAAACGAGATCTACTCCCCAAGGAGGGATTTTCGTGAGAGAAAATTGAGGGTCGATATCTTGGTAACACACTCAATGTAATTTTATTGATATCCTCCCAAGAGTTCTTGTCTGTAAAATTGCAAGGCTAAAATTGAAAACGCTGGTTGTTATGTTAACAATTAGGTGGGACCTAGTCTAACTAGTAAATGGTGCGAACTCCCAAAGGAGGCGTAACATTTATGGGTGTTAGATCACCGTTGAATTTTATGATTGAGTTATTTATTTAATTCAAGATAAATATTTAAAAGTGCTTTATCATGATTATTTACTTATATATGTTTTGTTTTAATTCAGAAATCATGACCCCATCACTTATGAACATCCTGAAAGATAACACTTTAACTGGAGATAATTATGTCACATGGAAAAGGAAAATTGGGTTGTTGCTGCAAAGTGAAAAACATAAGTTTGTTCTAACTACTCCTAAACCACCTGCTCCTAATAATGAATCTAGCATAATGTATAGAGATGAGTATGAGCAGTGGAAGACTTCAGATGATATGGCAAAATGTTACATTATGGCCACTATCTCCGACGTGTTGCAACAGCAGCATGAAGGAATGGAGTCCGCTGCTGATATAATGATGTCTCTAGAGGAGATGTTTGCTATGAAGTCTAGGACGACTAAGAGAGAGGCAGTGACTGCTTTTATGAATCTTAGGATGAAACCTGGACAGGCTGTGAAAGATCACATGATGAAAGTCATAGCACATCTCAACATTGCTGAACTGCATGGCGCTGAGATAGATGGTGAGACAAAGATTGATGTGGTTGTCAATTCATTGTCAGATTCCTTTGATCAGTTCAAATTGGACTACACTTTGAACAAAAAGGAATACACCTTACAAGGCCTGATGCAAGATGTTCAAAGTGCTGAAAAGATCCTTGTGAAAGGCAAAGGTCAAGAGATTCATATGGTTGGTAAAGTTGCTACTGTTAAGGCCCGTCAAAAGGTCAAGAAACAACAGAAGAAAAAGCAACTTGGGCCTATCAAGAAGGAGACCAAGAAAGTAACCAAGATCAAAGGGAAATGCTTCCTTTGTGGTGAAAAGGGACATTGGAAGAGAGATTGCCCAAAGTCCCAGAACAAGAAGGAAGAAGGTAATTTGAATTATCTTGAAACATGTTTTTTGTCTGATTCTACAGATTCTTGGATCATAGACTCAGGAGCCACTAATCATGTTTGTTATTCCTTGCAGGGGTTTCAAGAAAGGAGAAAGCTGAGTAAGAATGAAATCAAATTGCGCTTGGGCAACGGAACGTTAGTGTCTGCAAGTGCAGTGGGAGATATTAGAGTTTATTTGGATTCTAGAAGGCATTTAGATTTAATAGACGTTTATTATGTACCTCAATTCAAGAGGAATTTAATTTCAGTTTCTTGTTTGAATAAATTTGGATATTCGGTTACTTTTAATAAAGTTTTTATTATTAGTAAGAATGACAAAATTATTTGCCAAGGTACATTGGAAAACGGTCTATACTTTTTGCATAGAAATATCTCTCACTCGTTAGACACAGAATAACGGAACCTAATCATAAAAGAGTAAAATTATCAACAGATGAAACCTACCTTTGGCATTTACGCTTAGGTCATATTAACCTTAATAGGATTAAAAGATTGGTATGTGACGGACCTTTGAGTGACTTAAAGGTTGATGATCTACCAACTTGTGAATCTTGTTTGGAAGGTAAAATGACCAAAAGGACGTTCTCTGCCAAAGGTGCAAGAGCCACTGAATGTTTAGGATTGATACACACTGATGTATGTGGACCTATGAGCATTCAAGCTAGAGGTGGATATGAGTACTTCATCACCTTCACGGATGATTACTCGAGATTTGGTTATGTGTATCTCATGAGACATAAGTCGGATGCTTTTGACATGTTGAAAGCATTCAAAGCTGAAGTGGAAAATCAGCTTGAGAAACACATAAAAATCTTGAGATCTGATCGTGGTGGAGAATATCTATCTGGTGAGTTTCAGCAATATCTTATTGATAATGGGATAGTTTCTCAGTTTTCTGCACCAGGTACACCTCAACAAAATGGGGTAGCAGAAAGGAGAAATAGAACTCTTTTGGATATGGTTAGGTCTATGTTGAGTTATTCAACGCTTCCTATTTCTTTTTGGGGATATGCTTTACAAACTGCTATATACATTCTAAACGATGTACCATCTAAGTCTGTTCCTAAAACACCGCATGAGTTGTGGACTGGGCGCAAGCCTAGTTTACAACACTTAAGGATATTTGGTTGTCCTGCGCATGTGTTAAAAGGAAAGACAGAAAAGATGGAGTCCCGTTCAGAAACATGTACATTTGTAGGGTATCGAAAAGAAACTAAAGGATATTATTTCTATAGTCCTTCAGATCTTAAAGTATTTGTTTCGACAAATGCTAAATTTCTGGAAAAGGACTATATGAATGATTTTGTGCCTAGAAGTAGAATTGTCCTGAATGAGATGTCAGGAGATACAATTCCACGAGAGGTTACACAACCTAACCCAATTGTAAGTTCCGATCCAACACAAGATCAACAACCTACCATTCCTCGTCATAGTGGGAGGGTTAGAACACAACCCGAAAGATACATCGGTCTGGGAGAATCAGTGGAGAATCTCCCGGACGACGATGATCCCTATACGTACAAGGAAGCTATGGAGGATGTTGATAGTCGCCATTGGCAAAAGGCAATGCAATCCGAGATTGAATCTATGTTCAATAACAAAGTCTGGTCCCTTGTAGACTTGCCTAAAGGGATAAAACCCATTGGGTGCAAGTGGGTATACAAGAGGAAAAAAGGTATGGATGGAAAGGTGGAAACCTTTAAGGCTAGATTAGTAGCTAAAGGGTATACACAGAAAGAAGGTATCGATTACGAGGAAACCTTCTCTCCTGTGGCCATGCTTAAATCCATTAGGATACTCTTATCCATTGCAGCATCTTTAGATCTAGAGATTTGGCAAATGGACGTCAAGACAGCTTTCCTAAATGGAAGTCTTGACGAAAGCATCTACATGATGCAACCAGAGGGATTCATTGAAAAGGGCCAAATGGATAAGGTATGCAAGTTGCAGAAATCCATATATGGATTAAAGCAAGCATCCAGATCCTGGAACATAAGGTTTGATCAAGCTGTCAAAGGTTTTGGATTTATTCAGAATCCTGACGAACCTTGTGTATACAAAAGGATTAAAGGTGACAAGTTGGTTTTCCTGATTCTTTATGTTGATGATATACTACTCATTGGAAACGATGTAGGTGTATTGACATCAGTAAAAGAATGGTTAGCAAAACAATTTGATATGAAGGACTTAGGAGAAGCAAGTTTTATTCTAGGTATCCAAGTAATAAGGGATAGAAAGAATAGAACGATTGCATTATCCCAAGCTTCATACATAGACAAAATCTTGTCTAGGTTTTCCATGCAGGATTCCAAGAAAGGTATGTTACCTTTCAGACATGGAATCAAGCTTTCTAAGGAACAAGTTCCTAAGAATGAGCATGAAGAGCAATTCATGAGTAGAGTTCCATATGCCTCGGCAGTTGGAAGTCTCATGTATGCAATGCTCTGTACTAGACCAGATATTTGTTTTGCTGTTGGCATAGTTAGCAGGTTTCAATCGAAACCTGGTCCTGATCACTGGACGGCAGTCAAGCATATTTTCAAGTATCTCAAGAGAACGAGAGATAATATGCTTGTATACTCTGGAGGGGATTTGGTTCCCGTTGGGTATACAGATTCTGATTTCCAATCAGATTCTGACTCCAGAAAATCCACATCAGGGGCTGTGTTTACTATTGGAGGAGGAGCAGTTATATGGAGGAGTATCAAGCAATCTTGTATTGTTGATTCCACCATGGAAGCTGAGTATGTTGCTGCATGCGAAGCTGCCAAAGAGGCTGTTTGGCTCCGCCAATTCTTGATTGACTTAGAAGTGGTTCCTAGTGCGAATAAGCAGATCACTATCTACTGTGACAACAGTGGAGCAGTGGCTAATTCGAAAGAACCAAGAAGTCACAAGAGAGGTAAACACATTGAAAGAAAGTATCATCTTTTAAGGGAGATTGTTCAAAGAGGTGACGTGACAATTACAAAATCGCGTCAGCAGAAAATCTAGCGGATCCCTTCACAAAGGCTCTACCTCAGAAGAGTTTCGATGGGCATCTAGAGAATATGGGCTTGAGAGATATGACACATTTGCTATAGCGCAAGTGAGAGATTGTTAGGATTATGCTCAATAGCAAGAGTGTAATGTTGTAATTAACAATCTTTTTCATATTAATAAAGTGATTTCTGGTTTAACAAATCGTATAGCATTTATAGTTTATATTATAATTATCAAAGTAAATAATCATAAGGTCTAAAGACTATGGGAAAAGAAGAATTGTTCGTACATCTGGATATGTATGTGGTAGACACAATTCTTTAGTTAGTCTTGAATAATGTTCACAACTTAAGTTAAAGGTTGGGCACCTTTATCTTGTTAAAGTTGTAGAATTCTTTTGCTAGCATTTGAGTGGGATCAAATGAGATATGATGAGTCTAAAATCATCGGAGTGTCTTCGAGCAAAAGGATCTAGTGCACTGGGTGCATTGAACTGGATCACAATGAAAAGCTTTATCTAGAACCGTCAATAGATAATAGTCTTTTCATTATCAGGACAATCGGAGAGTCTATCTTAATCCTGAGATAAATGATGGACTTATGGTTGCAAGTGATATCATTTGAGTTATCAATGAGTACGATTATATCGCATAGTCTATCCTCGATAGTTTGGTGATATTCATTTGTTAATCGATAGAGGACTTCATTTATAGATATGGACATCGTGGCTCCATTTAATTAAATGAGAGTATAATATCATCATATGGATGTTTCGAGGTAATTGGATATTAAATCTCAACGTTGAGTTTTCAATAGTGTCTATTGAAAACATGGCTTCTGGACAAGTCAAAATATCCAAGTTCAAAACATGGTCATATGAGTAAATATGGTAACTTGGAGAGTTATAGGCGGTCTATGAACTCTTGGCGATTACTGATATTAATCACGAGGATACACTATCTCCAATATGATTGTCTAGGGTATGAATGAGGAGCATCTTCCTTTTCTATCTTTATTTAAGAGTTCAGTTTTAGCTCTTTAGTGGAATGAGTTAAAATTAATGGATCGGACCTAAGTGAATCATTTGTTGATTGTGATTAGGTTATGTCTATTGAAGCTTAAATTTAGATGGCCCGCCAAGATCCCCAATCCACACGGACTTGCATGGATCACTTGATATATTCTACCGGACCAATTTAAGGGTCCATCTAGAATTGCATTTAATATATTAAGAATATAATTTGCACATTATTTAAGTAATGGGCTGCTCAATTATATTAATATATTAATGAAAGACATGTGGGCTTGTTTCTTTTAGTAAGAATGGGTCTGGTTCACATGTGGGCTTTTTATTTAAAGTCCAATGGATTAAATGAAATAAGAAAATAATGTTAGGCCCAATCTTACACAAGTGGGGCGGCAAGGTTAAAATTTTAACCTAAAATATTATTTTGTTTCATTTGTTTTAATTAAATAAGAATTAATTAATTTATTGATTAATTGTTTAATTAAAGAAACAAATCTTTCCTAAAAGTAAAAGACTTGTTTGACAAGGAAATAAATAAATTAGTTTTATTTATTTAATCAAATAAGGAGTCTTTTTATTTAGTCAAAATAAAAGAATAAAAATCAAGGAGTTGGATTAGGGTTTGAAGTCTATAAAGTTGAAAAGAATTAGGGTTGAATTTTAGTCACCCTATATAAGTGACATGATGAAATTCGGCCAACCCTAATCTAAGACTACATAGAATTCGGCAACCCTAAAGGAAAAAGAAGAAAAAATTCGGCCAACCTATATATATGTTCTTATAGGGTTCGGCCACCACAATCTATTGTGCTTGAGTTTTTTATTTCTTTCTTCTTCTTCTTAATTCTAAGAGAGTTTTTATTCTAGAAAGACAAAAAAGAGTGTGAAATTATTCTTTGATAGTATACTATTGCTTAATCATCAATAAGCTTGTGTATACAATATCGATCTAGGTTCATGCAAGTTTCGATCATTAGATTGAGAACTCAAAAGTGACCGGAATAATTTTGACATTCTTTTGATTGTTTTGTGACTAACAAAGAAAAGAAAGTTTTTTGTTTGGTCCATTCACAGGTTTGCAATTCAAAGAAAAGGGAGACCACGCTCCTAGGTGATCCACGTTCGTGCTCGGATTGAAGGTCTTGCGGATTACCATCGACGTAAGTCAATCGGATCACGCGACAAAAGGTAATTTACTTTTGTTAATGTATATACATGTTTATTGATTAAAAGGGTTTAAGGTTCATAAAGGAAAAATTTTAAAAGTCACTAAATCGTTTTTAGTATCGCTTCCGCTGCGTTTACCACTTTTGTTATTATTTTCCCCTACACGTTCATGGCATGTAATTTGTTCATGAGATTTTTTTCCTATAAAATGTGCGTTATTTCAAGTACTCTCATGCGTTATGTATTTGATTGCCATTTACATTACTTCCATCTCGCATGTGTTGATAGAGAATGACCTAGGACTCGGTGAGAAAATTAGAGTGAAATCCAGTGAGAAATAGAGTCAAAGCGAATTACATTCGAGTTACTAGGGTGAGCAATCTCTGAAGCTTTTGTTTTAAGTGTGGGATTCATTTCTGTGAGATGGAATCATTTGAATGATTTCTGGATACTCGGCATTCAGAAGTTCCAGCATGTCCAGTTTATTGTTGGTACAACACTTTTGGCATTGATTTTTGAATTAAGAGGGTCTCATCTCATGTTTTGTTTATGTATGTATGTAGTAGTATAATTTAGTTTGAATATGTTAGTTAGCTAGTTGTTATTATGTTTTTGCTCGAGGGCGAGCAAAAGATAGGTTTGGGGGTTTTGATCGCTCTAAATATGTCTATGTTTGAGCGATTATTTCCTTCTTTTTGTTTTCGTTTTTGAGGTATTTATATTATTCAATAGTGATTATTAGTGTGTTCAGGTATTTTCCTCTACCAAAGTGATTTTGGCCCTTATTAGAAAATTGGAGGGAAAAAGGGCGAATTTGGAAGAAATTGGGAATCTACGAGTACGTAATCGCAGGACCAACCTCGCAGATTTTCTCCAGAAGGTGCAGCGACGTGACTCTGCTTGAACGTTCTCACAGGTCATATTTCCTAATCAGTTCCAGGTCACGCTGCGAGTAGAAACTGCGAGTACCTTCTAGCAGAGCAAACTCGTAGTCCAACTTCAGACGCAACTGTTACCTCTTGTCTGCGAGACCAGCCTAGCAGAACCAACTGCGACTTCAAAACTGTGAGTTCATACACGCAGATTTTAGATTTGAGAAAAGCCCAGAACCATCTGCGAGAGGAGAACTGTGAGCTTGGTCAAGCACTAGCTTACGCTGCGAGATCAGTACTGCGAACACATGCTCGCACATTTCAAAAAGAACTCGCATATTCGAGTCGGCCACCTCTTTTTCAACCTGATATTTTCATACACTATATATACATAATATCTAGATTAACCTAAATATATAGATATATATAGAGAGATAATTTTTAGTATAATTTTAGAGAGACTTAGAGATACTTTCAACTTTGTAGAACTCAAATAATTTCTTAGTTTTAGATTGGATCAAAGAATCTTGTGAAAGAGATAAAAGAAGAAGGTTGCAAGCAAGAGTGAAGGACTTCATCCAAGCTTATGGGTTGTATTACTTTCTCTTTTTCTTTACCATTATTTGTAGTTAATATGATGTGTAGCTAAATCTCTTGAGATGTGAGGGATTGATGCTCATGAGTTGTTAACTATGATCTAAATCAATTGACTATTTATATTTTATTCTATCTTGTTTAAGTATGTGCAATTAATGTGTGACCAACACATTCAATGCAAGAATTCCTTGCATAATAACATTCAATGTTTTATTAAGTGGTTGGGTAGAAATAACTTGTTTGACCAAAACATTATTATACTCCTTCACTTTTCTTTGTGGTGTTCATTATTTGTTCATTACTTTGTTCATTAATGACACTAGCCCTTTTTGAATTAAGAAATCTAGTCTAAGCATCCTTTGACATCTTGGGATGAGTAGATGTTGGTTATCTTGCTAAAGACTTATTAAATTGGGGTCACATACTAGATAGATAAATAGTGCTTAGAGTTGTATTGATGGATGATTATGAAAACACTCATGTTCTATCGTTTTCCCTTGTATCTCACTTGTTCACAATATCTTTCTTTATAGTCTAATCGTGTTACTTTGTAGTTAACATTTTCAATTAAAGTAGAGAAGATCTATTCCACTTCTATTAATCCGTTTACTTCCCCTTTTAGAGTTCTCGTGGGAACGATAACCCCTTACTTGTGTCCGCTATACTTGACAACGATCCGTACACTTGCGGAGGGTTATAGACTCGCGCACTCATCTTTCTTTTTATCGTATGTACCATTAGCATTATTTTTATTTAGAGGTACGTTTGGAGTGCATCACCTAACCCTACTAAGGATTTTTTCCGCTTATTGACATGTACGAGAGCTCCATCGCCATTGTCAACTGAGTGTTTTATCCCATCACCATGGCTATCTAAAGTCTTCGTTGTATTCTTATCATGTCTTTATTGTCAATAGAAGAGAGTTGTACTTGATACCATTATTACATTAATTTTTGCCCACCATTATCACTACTTTTCATAGGTTCTATTACAAAGCTAAGGGCATCGAACTACTTGATACCTCTCCGACTGAGATCTACCTTGATTTTAGTCATATTGAATTGTTAATTGGAAAAATCACCCCAGTGACAAGTTTCGGTTAACACTTTTGGTGCCGTCTATGGGAATAACTCCCAACTTTTTACAAAGCTACCTAGCTCTACCCAGAAGAATTAGAAGATGAGACTTCGATCATCTCAGGGGCATCCCAAACCCTAAGGACCCCATTCCCTCGCTTCCATTCAGAGAAAAAAAGGGAAGAGGCTCCGCGCCCCAAGACCTCGCCGTCTAGGAGATAAATCGGGATACTAAGGAGCAGCACGCTGCTTCCTACATGGAAAGCATCCGCCTCTGGATGATCGCCCAAGGAATACCTTTTGAAGCACCGAGGCTTGCAGGAGAAGCCGGAACGAGTACTAGGCGATCAAGCCAAATTTGGTATGATTTTGTACCTCATTCCCGTCTCCTTATGCTTGATTCTCGGGCATGTCCCCGTATTTAATAGTGTTAAATTGAGCATTTCAAGTTTATTTTGGTCTCAAGTGCTTTTATGAAGAAAATGTGAAGTTTGATTCAAATATGCACAAGAAGGCAAAACAGGGCATTGTCACCACAAAGCGTCACCACTAATGTCGCCAAGGCAACATAAAGATTTATTCCAGGCCAATTCAATCAGGTGTCGTCGCCACTTGATGTCGCCACTTTACATATGGCAACACAAAAGGAAATCAAGCGTCGCCACTTACTATCGCCACTTGGGAAGGGAAGTGGCGACATAGAAATGTCGCCACAAGTGTTGCCATGGCGACAGAAGGTCTTTGAAAGCATCAGGGGTTGTTGCCACTTTGTGTTGCCAGTTGCAATGTGGCGAAAAAGATGAAGAATGTGGCGACATATGAATCTCAGAAGGCATAACCTGTTGCCACTTGTCTCACCATGACAAATGGCGACAATGAAGTGGTGACACCTTGCGATATCAGATTTTCCGGCAGTTATCAGTACATGTCCATGGCCACTATATATATTCTTATTCTTCCAAACTCGAGACACACACCATTCTTAGAGAGCACAAATTTCTACTAAATCTAACTGTTAGTTTTATAGTTTGTGTTGGCATATATTCCATATCAAAACGTGTTTCTTTTGTAATGTTTAGTGGTCCATATGTTGAAGATTTATGAAGACGAAGAAAGTCTTGGCCACAATTCATTCAAGAAGCCGGCTTCTAAGAGATTCGTGCATCATTGGTCAACAAAGGTATTAAAGGACCTCATATCTCTTACAAGGCTAGGCACACACACACACATGGCATACTTGTGTGTTCCTTCATGATTTAATTTCATTTATATATCACTTTCACACACTTTGCAAAATATGCTTATGCATTCATATTATGTTGATAAACTTTGTGTTTTGCATTTTCTAGGACTATGTCCGAAAACTAGCATATGTGTGTGTCTTTGTGTTTGTATGTTTCCGTATTTTTGTATTTAAACTTGAATATGCTCTATTATAATTCCTTATTGAGTTCCGATTGTTTCGGTTACTCATTCATTTAATTTCGAGTCCAAACGATGTTGCTACACTACTTTTCATTCTCATTCGTTGAGTTGACTTCATCATCGTTTTCTGAGATGATTTCTCAGCCATTTTTCAAAGTTGTGTAGTCTTCGTCGTGCGTGAGGGAGTCATGGTTTGTAATCCAAAAATGGATTCAAAATCGGAGTTCGGATGCTCAAGATACGGGCTGAAGAACCGAGGGAGCGCGCGAGGGCGTAAGTGGCCAAGAGGCCACGTGTGGCCCACGCCGTGGGTGAGCCGTGGGCCCCACGGCCAGAGGGCCTCTCTGCCCCCGTGTGGTCCACGCGACCCCCACGGGGCTGGGCTGAGGTGGCCCTCTTTGATTGTCCAAAAATTGCCTCCTCTCTCCTCTTTTTAAAACTCCTCCATTCCCTCCATTTGTTTTCAAGAAGAAAAAGTTAGAATTCCCGTCAGAATTTTTCTCCCAAATTTTCCCAACTTCCAAACACCATAACTTTCTCATACGAAGTCGGATTTGAGTGATTCAAGTTGAAGAACGTTCATAATCGAGTCCTCTACCTTTTCCAAGTGATTTGGCAGCTGTTTGATCGACTTTTCTAGTGGTTGTACACAGAAAACCGAACCAGCTCGAAAATCCAAGGTAGTGTTCATATCTTTGGGATTTTTTCTTTTATAACCTTCAATTTGCTTGGGGTTTCTTCTTCTATATGTATGTTTATGTATTATGAATGCTATAGAGAAAGATAGCTTCATAATCAATCTTAATCAAAAGTCTAATTAGAGACATATGTGAACTAGTTTCTTAGATTCTAGGTTTTTCACATGTTTGAGAGTTGTATTGTGATTAGATTGATATCTAGGATTATTTGTGAATTGATTGATGTATTTTATGATTAATAATCCTCACATGTGCTTAGATCCTCTTATTGAACAAATCTAAGATTAGCACATTTTGTATTTAGAGCTAATTAGGATTTACTTGATTATTCATTATATCATTGCTCTAAATACTTGCTAGAATATTCATTGTATACATTTTGTGATTCTAGCATTTTGTTGTTGTTTGTGTTCTAAAGTCTTGATTATATGCTTAATGAACAAGGTTTGTTTTCAAGCTTTAGAAACATGAATAGAATCTAGGCTTTGGCATGTTTTAGGTGTTTTGCATGCTCTAGATATTTGGTCATGTTTAAGATCTAGACTACTTTGTTTTGTGAACTTTGTTGCCTATGTCTAGATTTTCATGAAGTGTACCTTATCCATACATTTCATATGCTCATGCATCATTTTGTATGGTGTCATGTTTTGGATCATAAACTAGAAAAATGTACATTGTGTGCTCATTGATTATTTCTAGTTTCCATAGGATCTATTGATCATATATTCTATGTTGCATGTGTTTGCATCATCTGCATCACTTAGATCATTGCCTTGTAAAAGGTGGAAGTCTCTTGCAAAGTGAGTGAAGCTTTGTGGAAAGAGCAAGGAGTCTTGACTAGGACATGTGGTCCAGATAGTCAAGCAAAAGTCTTAGCTAGGAGTGTGGTACTCCGGATGGTTGAGCTAGGAGAGCTTAACTAGGATCTTCGTGATCCGGATAGCTAAGCACGAAATCTTCCTAGAGACGTGAGCGTCTTGGATAGGAAGTTGCTTCCTAGAGGTGTAGGACACATCTCGGATAGGAAGTAGGCTAGGTGGTTCACTAGGCCCGAGGGTAGACTAGGAGTTGATAGCTTGAGCGGATATCATGAGTTGGTAGCTTGAGTGTGTAAGTCCTTTTCATCATAGTGAATTGCTTTGCCGGTGGTTGTGGATTCAACCTGTGGATGTTTTCTCTTCGGAGGTTTACCACGTAAAAATCAATGTGTCAAATGTCTCTATCTCTATCTCTTTATATTTGTATGTATGATCTATATAACTTGTTTAAGCTCTTCATTTCCTCACATCCTTGTAAACAAGTTATTGATAAAGAAAGAGTTGTGCACATTGTTGGTTGAATCAACATTTGTTTCTTGTATCTTGTAAGTGCTTGAACATTGTATCTTGTGATTCTATATCAAGTTGTAAAGCTCAACTTGGTGAGTTTGCATTGTAATATTCAAAGTACAACTTGTGGAATTTAAATTTGCTCATTATTGAATATACTTGTAAAAGAGATATATTGTTTATTGATATATGTTTTGTAGACTAAGGGTGGTGTATTGAGCATACTTGTGATAATTGTTTTCTCATAACAATCATGTTTAAGGTTAATATGTATGCTCACCAAGGTTTTGACATAAGTCTCGAAAAAGTTTTTAAAACTAGTGTATCAACCTATTCACCCCCCCCCCCCCCCCCCCCCCCCCCCCCCTTCTAGGTTGTTGAAGGGTAGTATTTCTTCCTTTTCTTCATTCTTATGCTATACTTAATCATCATGTGTAACTAACCACTTATGTTGGGGAATTTATGAAAGTAATGATGTAATCCACTTATTACCACTTTTTCTCATATGAAGCACTTGTGTTTGTATGCTTGAATTGATGAAATCATGCCATATATGTCATAAACCTAAAAGCATGGAGTTGGTTATCTTAGAATGATGAAATACTAAATTTTTAATGTTTGAATTGAGTATGGTCATCTAATACTCCTTGATTAGAGTGTGTTTGTTCATACAATATCCTAAGAATTCACTTTATCAATCTTAGTTCCAAAACTTAAATTCACTAATGATTAATCTAAACTTAGATGATATATTAAGTGAATTGTTCAGTGTGCCGATTGTATAAATGGAACAACACTAGTGATTCGATCATTATTGCATAAAAGTGGTTACTTGTGGTGCATCATTACTAAATTCATATATTCCCTAGCATCTTAGCTCTTTATTTGTAAACGTTTAATATCTCATTAGTTTAATTTATTTAAGATTCACTAATTCTAGCACAAACCGATCGTTTGATTTCCCTGTGGGATCGATACCCTTACTTTGTACACTATACTAGTTTAACAACTTGTACGATTGCAAAGGGTGAAGTACTCGCGTGTCCAGTAATATAACCGTGATAATTTAGAATACATCATAGTGTAATTAGAGACCCAGTTAGGACGTGTCAACTTTTGGCACCGCTGCCGGGGATTCTCTTGTAGCGCGGTTAGCTAGGTTTGGGAGTTTCATTTTAGATAAATTTTAGAATTTCACTATTTTTTTAGTTGTACCCTAGTATAACGTTTATCTTTTTCACATTGATCTTCGTTACTTTTCTTGAAATTGTGTGCAGAGTCATTACAGTAAACTTGATGGAGGACGTACGCTGCATGAAGGAATTCTCATTGCCCACTGTGGGGGCACATCGTTTAGCCATAGCATTGAACGCCGCTCAGCGAGACTATGAGCTGAAGAACTTGCACTATAACATCTTGCCATCCTACTATGGGAAACCAAATGAAGACGTGCTCTAGTTTATGAAAGAATATTACAATGCTATCACCACGATACCATTGGGGCAGTTAACAGAGGATTTACTGAGGATGTGTTGCTTTTCATACTGTTTGAAGGACAATGCTAAGAAATGGCTAATGGCTTTGCCAACTTGTACACTGACCACATGGGCCGAGGTGGAGCAGAAATTCTTCTCCAAGTTCTTCCCATCCTGGAAAACCAAAGAAAGAAAGGGAAGGATTGCAAACTTTCAAGAGGAGGAAGGAGAAGCATTCCATGAATCATGGGAGAGGTTCAAGCTATTGTTAGCTCAGTGCCCACACCACGATTTCACACTTCAATCATAGGTGCAATCTTTTTATGATGGTCTTACTGGACTCACACAGGTGATTTTTGACAATGCTTGTGGTGGAACGATGAGGGAATGTACCGCTGATTATGTGTTCAACAAGTATGAAATGTTGGGACAGAATTCCCAACAAAGAAGCACAAAAAGAAGTCGTAGTGGGACTGCACAATTAGCAATGCAGATGGAGACTTTAAATAACAGTGTCAGGGCAATGATGGTAAATCACTAGGGGCAACAAAATAGCCAGGGTAAGGTATGCCAAGCATGTGGCATGATTGGACATGGAGCAGATGTATGCACCTCCCACAAAGAGATTTATTCAGAGGCAGAAGCTCAAGCCATGTACCAGTGGAATCAAGGCAGGCAGAGAAACAGTAATAATGCCTATCAGCAACCAAGGTATGATCATAATCAATCATGGGGTGGAAACAATTCCCGTAGGCAGTATCAAGGCTAATAGGGTGCTGGGGGTTCAAGCCAGTGGAACAATCATAATCCTCCATAGTCTTATCAACAGGAGATGGACCAAAGAATGATGGGAATAGAGGCGTCACTGAAGAAGTTATCTATTCAGTTGGGACAAGTGATGGAGGCTAATAGGGAACAAGACAGGGGGAAAGCCCCAATGCATAAGCAGGCCCATGCCATTACTAGTTATAGGAGTGGGTATACCACTAAGGAACAAGATCCAGGGAGTTTTGAGTTAAGTATCACCATGGGAAACTCCTCAGCAAAAAAAGCTATGCTTGATCTAGGAGCCAACATCAATATGATGCCATACTCTGTATATAAGAGGCTAGGATTGAGTGAACTCAAGCCGACTTCCATTAGTTTGCGTCTTGCAGATTAGTCATCTAGGAATCCTAGAGGAGTAGTAGAGAATGTGATCCTCAAGGTGGATCGATTGCTCATTCCCACTGACTTTGTAGTGTTGGATGTAGAGGATAGAGATGAGAATGGAAATTCACAGCCCATGTTGTTGGGAAGGCCATTTATGGCAACTTCACGAGCAGTTATGGATGTTCATGGAGGGAAACTCACTTTTAAGTGTCTTGGATGACGTAGTAGAGTTCAACATGTTCGGAGCTCAACCTTTGCCAAAGAAGGAACCCAAGAATGAGGAAAGAGACCCACCTAGTCAAGATTCTCAGGAGTCTGATAGCATGGAAGAGTTTTTGAGGACATTGGAAGAAAATAAGGAAACCTCGAATGATTCTGAAGCAAGGAAGAAGGAAGAATTGATTGACCACAACAAGAGGTTGTTAATGAGAGTTGAGCAGCTAGATCAAGAAAAAGAGGAACATATGGGATATCTTGCGGAGGTTATGAAACTCATATCTAATTTGAAAGAAGCCTATACCTCATTTACACAAAAGATGCAAGATAGGATTTTTGATCTAATGAAGGAAATAGAGGTACGAGATATGGTGGACTACTTGAACACAACTTGTCCGGCAAGGAAGCGTTCCATCCATAACCTCAACACCACGGCAAGAGTTAACAACCATGGAGGTAATTTCTACTCCCCAACTTGTGATTATTGCAAAACTCAAGGGCATAAAAGGCCCAATTGCATGAGATATCACAAGTTCTGTAAAACTAGGAATGTGTCGCCTAGGAGGCTCATGGGGAGACCAAGGCAAATATGGTCTGAAAGGACACATAAAAGGAATCTTCCCCATCTCAAGTGAAATCCATACCAAATTTGGAAATGTGGATCCCTAAGGCACACATGCCTTTAGCTTGTTACGTCGCCCTCCTACACCTTGTTTTGAGTATGGAAGCACGAGCACGTCTCGTTCACATTTAAATATGTGAACGGTTTAATGAATATTGTGTGTGTGTGTGTGTAGGTGGATGACCCGAAGATCAGGGTCGGAAATGAAATGTTTTACTTATTTTGTTGTAATTATTAATCAAGAACAAGTAATTAGGTTTGGGGTCATTTGGCCCACAACCTTGGATTCCAATAAGTAATTATGTCTATTATGTGTGTAATTTTCCTGAGCATTGAGCTAGGGTTGTATATATTGTGTGTGTGAAGTGAATCGTGCAGGTCGGATGTTTCTAATTCTAGAGAAAGGAGCCAAGGAACTTGGGTTGGGTTGCCGCGAGTTCAGTCCTGGCGGGACATAAACCATCGGTCGAAAGGCACAAACTCGCTGAAGGAAATTGGAGCATCTCCGCGGCATAGTGTGGCGAGACATAAGCCGCCCTCCAGAAGAGACAATCCCGTGGGAACTTGATGACTTTGAGGCGAGACCAGGTTCAGCAGGCACAAAACCGCCATGGAGGAAGAAACAATCTCGCCAGGTATGGAAGGATTGTACCGCGACCTTGTGCGGTGGGACATGTCCTGCGAGGCAGAAGGGACAAAACTGTTAGGATTATGCTCAATAGCAAGAGTGTAATATTGTAATTGACAATCATTTCATATTAATAAAGTGATTTCTGGTTTAACAAATCTTATAGCATTTATAGTTTAATATTATAATTGTCAAAGTAAATAATCATAAGGTCAAAAAACTATGAGAAAAGAAGAATTGTTCGTATATCTGGATATGTATGAGGTAGACACAATTCTTCAGTTAGTCTTGAATAATGTTCATAACTTAAGTTAAAGTTGTACGGAAAAATACCGTAGTACACGCAGCGGAAGCGAGACTAAAAAATAGATTTAGTAACTTTTAAAATTTTTCCTTTTTATGAACCTTAAACCCTTTAATCAATTAAACATATATATTATCTAACAAAAGAAGAATACCTTTTGTCGCGTGATCCGATTGACTTACGTCAATGGTAATCCGCAAGATCTTCAATCCTAGCACGAACGTGGATCACCTAGGAGCGTGGTCTCCCTTTTCTTTGAATTGCAAACCTGTGGATGGACAAACAAACTTTTATTTTCTTTGTTAGTCACGAAAACAATCAAAAGAAGACTAAGATTATTCCGGTCACTTTTGAGTTCTCAATCTAATGATCGAAACTCGCGTGAACCTAAATCGATGTTGTACACACAAGCTTATTGATGAACAAGCAAATAGTGTACCATCAAAGAATAATCTATTCACTCTTTTATGTTTTTAGTAGAATAAAAATAATGCTCTCTATGAATTAAGAAGAAGAAGAAAAATTGGCTCTCAAGCACAAAGCATTAGGGTGGCCGAATTCTATACATATGAATATATAGGTGGCCTAAATTTTCTTCCACCTTCCTATTAGGGTTGCCGAATTCTACACTAAAAGGGACTAGGGTTGCCGCAATACACAAGCCAAAAAGAGTTTGTGTTGCACCCTAATTTCCATCTAGTTTAAGACTTCAAACCCTAATACATTACGTAGATATTTTATTATTTTATTTGACTAAATAAAAAGACTTCTTATTTGATTAAATAAATAAAATTAATTATTTATTTCCTTATCAAACAAGTCTTTTACTTTTACTCTAGGAAATATATTTCCTGATCAGAAAAGATTTGTTTCTTAATTAAACAATTAATTAATAAATTAATTAATTCTTATTTAATTAAAACAATGAAACAAAATAATATATTAGGTTAAAAACCACCTTGCCGCCCCACTTAAAATAAATGGGCCAAATATTATTTTCCTTATTTCATTTAATCCATTGGACTTTAAATAAAAAGCCCACATGTGAACCAGACCCATTCTTACTAAAAGAAACAAGCCCACATGCCTTTCATTAATATATTAATATAATTGAGCAGCCCATTAAATAAATAATGTGCAAATTATATTCTTAATACATTAAATGCAATTCTAAATGGACCCATAATTGGTCCGGTAGAATATATCAAGTGATTCATGCAAGTCCGTGTGGATTGGGGATCTTGGCGGGCTATCTAAATTTAAGCTTCAATAGACATAACCTAATCACAATCAACAAATGATTCACTTATGTCCGATCCATTAATTTTAACTCATTCCACTAAAGAGCTAAAATTGAACTCTTAAATAAAGACAGAAAAGGAAGATGTTCCTCATTCATACCCTAGACAATCATGTTGGAGATAGTGTATCCTCGTGATTAATATCAGTAATCGCCAAGAGTTCATAGACCGCCTATAACTCTCCAAGTTACCATATTTACTCATATGACCACGTTTTGAACTTGGATATTTTGACTTGTCCAGAAGCCATGTTTTCAATAGACACTATCGAAAACTCAACGTTGAGATTTAATATCCAATTACCTCAAAACATCCATATGATGATATTATACTCTCATTTAATAAATGGAGCCACGATGTCCATATCTATAAATGAAGTCTTCTATCGATTAACAAATGAATATCACCAAACTATCGAGGATAGACTATGCGATATAATCGTACTCATTGATAACTCAAATGATATCACTTGCAACCATAAGTCCATCATTTATCTCAGGATTAAGATAGACTCTCCGATTGTCCTGATAATGAAAAGACTATTATCTATTGACGGTTCTAGATAAAGCTTTTCATTATGATCCAGTTCAATGCACCCAGTGCACTAGATTCTTTTACTCGAAGACACTACGATGATTTTAGACTCATCATATCTCATTTGATCCCACTCAAATGCTAGTAAAAGAATTCTACAACTTTAACAAGATAAAGGTGCCCAACCTTTAACTTAAGTTGTGAACATTATTCAAGACTAACTAAAGAATTGTGTCTACCACATACATATCCAGATGTACGAACAATTCTTCTTTTCTCATAGTCTTTAGACCTTATGATTATTTACTTTGACAATTATAATATTTAAACTATAAATGCTATACGATTTGTTAAACCAGAAATAACTTTATTAATATGAAAAAGATTGTTAATTACAACATTACACTCTTGCTATTGAGCATAATCCTAACAAAAGGTTGGGCACCTTTATCTTGTTAAAGTTGTAGAATTATTTTGCTAGCATTTGAGTGGGATCAAATGAGTTATGATGAGTCTGAAATCATCGAGGGGTTTTCGAATAAAAGAATCTAGTGCACTGGGTGCATTAAACTGAATCACAATAAAATACTTTATCCAGAACCGTCAATAGATAATAGTCTTTTCATTATCCGGACAATCAGAGAGTCTATCTTAATCTTGAGATAAATGATGGACTTATAGTTGCAAGTGGTATCATTTGAGTTATCAGTGAGTATGATTATATAGCATAGTCTATCCTCGATAGTTTGGTGATATTCATTTGTTAATCGATAGAGGACTTCATTTATAGATATGGACATCGTGGCTCCATTTATTAAATGAGAGTAGAATATCATCATATGGATGTTTTGAGGTATTGGATATTGAATCTTAATGTTAAGTTTTCGATAGAGTCTATTGAAACATGGCTTCTGGACAAATCAAAATATCCAAGTTCAAAATGTGGTCATATGAGTAAATATGGTAACTTGGAGAGTTATAGGCGGTCTATGAGCTCTTGGCGATTACTGATATTCTTCACGAGGATACACCATCTCCAATAAGATTGTTTAGGGTACGAATGAGAAATATTTACTCATTCTATCTTTATTTAAGAGTTCAATTTTACCTCTTTAGTGGAATGAGTTAAAATTAATAGATCAGACTTAAGTGAATCATTTGTTGATTGTGATTAGGTTATGTCTATTGAAGCTTAAATTTAGATAGCCCGCCAAGATCCCCAATCCACACGGACTTGCATGGATCACTTGATATATTCTACCGGACCAATTTATGGATCCATCTAGAATTGTATTTAATATATTAAGAATATAATTTGCACATTATTTATTTAATGGGCTGATCAATTATATTAATATATTAATGAAAGGTATGTGGGCTTGTTTCTTTTAGTAAGAATGGGTCTGGTTCACATGTGGGCTTTTTAATTAAAGTCTAATGGATTAAATAAAATAAGAAAATAATATTAAGCCCATGTATATGGTGTGGGCGGCAAGACTATAATAATAGTCTAAAATATTATTTTATTTTATTGATTGATTAAATGGAAATTAATTAATTTATTAGTTAATCATTTAATT
Organism: Acer saccharum; assembly: GCA_030490815.1. Lineage (NCBI taxonomy): Eukaryota > Viridiplantae > Streptophyta > Magnoliopsida > Sapindales > Sapindaceae > Acer > Acer saccharum. Next base: position 18,786,430 of record CM059871.1, read on the forward strand.
GAGAATCAAAATCTTTTTCTGATCAGGAAATATATTTCCTAGAGTTATACTATTGGTAGTAGTATATTAAAGATAAAAGACTTATTTGGTAAGAAGATAAATAATAAGGTTTATTTATTTAATCAAATAAGGAAGTCTTTTAATAAGTCATAATAGGATTAAACACTTATGAGTTGTATTAGGGTTAGGATTCTAAGGTTAATAGGAATTAGGGTAAAGCAGAAATCCTCTTTGGGAGAGAATTCGGCCAACCCTAAATCCTAACACAAGAAGAATTCGGCAACCCTAATAATAAAAGGAGAAGAATTCGGCCACCCTATATAATATATAGTATAGAATTCGGCCACTTCTTCTTCTCCTCCTAGCTTGAGTGAATTATTTCTTTTGTTTAGAAAAATAATTCATACTCTAGACAAGTGTTTAATTTTGGCCAAGAGAGAAATAGAGAAAGAGAGTTCTAATTTCGATAGTGCACTTGTAAGCTTGAATATCAAAAGGTTTTGTGCACAACTTCGAATTAGGTTCACGCGAGTTTCAATCTTAACGGTTGTTAAATTCAAAAGTGACCAGAACATACTTTCTAGTTTCTTGGATTTTATTGTGACTAACGATCAGGAAGAGAGATTTTGTTTTCCATCCTTAGGTACGCAATTCAAAGAAAGGGAGACCACGCTCCTAGGTGATTCACGTTCGTGATAGGATTGGAAGATCTTGCGGATTACCATCGACGCAAAGTCAATCAGATCAAGCGACAAAAGGTATTCTACTTTTTAGTATATATATATATGTTTAATTAATTTAAGGGTTAAGATTCAAATTACGGAAAAATTTTAAACTATACTAAACCGTTTTTCAGTCTCGCTTCCGCTACGTGACCGTATTTTTCCCTACAAAAACCACGGCGGGTCTGTTACAGAAGAACAGTGCCTTGTGTCGCGAGCTAGTGTGGTGGGATTAAACTCGTTGCACAAACTCGCTGATGCCTTTAGAGATGGTTTTTTAAAGGTAAATGTGCAATCTTTTGGGGTGGTATTATACTTTTCAACTTGAACTCTCAACTCAAACATCCTTGCTCATCTTGATCCTCAGCCAAAGTACTCTTAATATCCTAATTCTTTACTTGGTTTGCAAGTCATCTCTCCTTTTCTATTCTCTCTTAATCATATGGTGATGTTAGGATGTTAAAATTTTGAGGAATGGAAGGGAGAAATCATTAGAAAATATCTATAGACATGTGCATGCTAGGATGATAGGTTAGTCAAAATTAAGTCAAAATACCTTTTGTCGTGTGATCCGATTGACTTACGTCGATAGTAATCCGCAAGATCTTCAATCCTAGCATGAACGTGGATCACCTAGGAGCGTGGTCTCCCTTTTCTTTGAATTGCAAATCTGTGAATGGACAAAACAAACTTTTCTTTTCTTTGTTAGTCACAAAAACAATCAAAAGAATGACTAAGATTATTCCGGTCACTTTTGAGTTCTCAATCTAATGATCGAAACTCGCGTGAACCTAGATCGATGTCGTACACACAAGCTTATTGATGAATAAGCAAATAGTATACCATCAAAGAATAATCTAACACTCCTTTTTGTTTTAGTAGAATAAAATCTTTCTATGAATTGAGAAGAAGAAGAAATTTGTATCAAGAACACATGAAGTGGCCGAATTCTATACTTGTGAATATATATGTGGCCTAAGTTTGCTTCTTCTTTTCGTATTAGGGTTGCCGAAATCCTAACCTAGAAATAACTAGGGTTGCCGCAAAATACATGCCCACAATAGGCTTATGTTGCACCCTAATTTCCATCTAGTTTTTAAGACTTCAAACCCTAATCCAACTCATAGATCTTTTATTCTTTTATTTTGACTAAATAAAAAAAACTTCTTATTTGATTAAATAAATAAAACTAATTATTTATTTCCTTATCAAACAAGTCTTTTACTTTTACTTTTAGGAAATATATTTCCTGATTAGAAAAGATTTGTTTCTTAATTAAACAATTAATTAATAAATCAATTAATTCTTATTTAATTAAAACAATGAAACAAAATAATATTTTAGGATAAAATAAACCCTTGCCGCCCCACTTAGAGTAAATGGGCCAAAATATTATTTTCTTATTTCATTTAATCCATTCGACTTTAAATAAAAAGCCCACATGTGAACCAGACCCATTCTTACTAAAAGAAACAAGCCCACATGTCTTTCATTAATATATTAATATAATTGAGCAGCCCATTACTAAAATAATGTGCAAATTATATTCTTAATATATTAAATGCAACTCTAGATGGACCCTTAAATTGGTCCGGTAGAATATATCAAGTGATCCATGCAAGTCCGTGTGGATTGGGGATCTTGGCGGGCCATCTAAATTTAAGCTTCAATAGACATAACCTAATCACAATCAACAAATGATTCACTTAGATCCGATCCATTAATTTTAACTCATTCCACTAAAGAGCTAAAACTGAACTCTTAAATAAAGATAGAAAAGGAAGATCCTCCTCATTCATACCTTAGACAATCATATTGGAGATAGTGTATCCTCGTGATTAATATCAGTAATCGCCAAGAGTTCATAGACCGCCTATAACTCTCCAAGTTACCATATTTACTCATATGACCACGTTTTGAACTTGGATATTTTGACTTGTCCAGAAGCCATGTTTTCAATAGACACTATCGAAAACTCAACGTTGAGATTTAATATCCAATTACCTCAAAACATCCATATGATGATATTATACTCTCATTTAATTAAATGGAGCCACGATGTCCATATCCATAAATGAAGTCCTCTATCGATTGACAAATGAATATCACCAAACTATCGAGGATAGACTATGCGATACAATCGTACTCATTGATAACTCAAATAATATCACTTGCAACCATAAGTCCATCATTTATCTCAGGATTAAGATAGACTCTCCAATTGTCCTGATAATGAAAAGACTTTTATCTATTGACGGTTATAGATAAAGTATTTCATTGTGATCCAGTTCAATGCACCCAGTGCACTAGATCCTTTTGCTCGAAGACACTCTGATGATTTTAGACTCATCATATCTCATTTGATCCCACTCAAATGCTAGCAAAAGAATTCTACAACTTTAACAAGATAAAGGTGCCCAACCTTTAACTTAAGTTGTGAACATTATTCAAGACTAACTAAAGAATTGTGTCTACCACATACATATCCAGATGTACGAACAATTCTTCTTTTCCCATAGTCTTTAGACCTTATGATTATTTACTTTGACAATTATAATATTAAACTATAAATGCTATACGATTTGTTAAACCAGAAATCACTTTATTAATATGAAAAAGATTGTTAATTACAACATTACACTCTTGCTATTGAGCATAATCCTAACAATCTCCCACTTGCGCTATAGCAAATGTGTCATATCTCTCAAGCCCATGTTCTCTAGATGCCCTTCGAAACTCTTCTGAGGTAGAGCCTTTGTGAAGGGATCCGCTAGATTTTCTGCTGACGCGATTTTGGTAATCGTCACGTCACCTCTTTGAACAATCTCCCTTAAAAGATGATACTTTCTTTCAATGTGTTTACCTCTCTTATGACTTCTTGGTTCTTTCGAATTAGCCACTGCTCCACTGTTGTCACAGTAGATAGTGATCTGCTTATTCGCACTAGGAACCACTTCCAAGTCAATCAAGAATTGGCGGAGCCAAACAGCCTCTTTGGCAGCCTCGCATGCAGCAACATACTCAGCTTCCATGGTGGAATCAGCAATACAAGATTGCTTGATACTCCTCCATATAACTGCTCCTCCTCTAATAGTAAACACAGCCCCTGATGTGGATTTTCTGGAGTCAGAATCTGATTGGAAATCAGAATCTGTATACCCAACGGGGACCAAATCCCCTCCAGAGTATACAAGCATATTATCTCTCGTTCTCTTGAGATACTTGAAAATATGCTTGACTGCCGTCCAGTGATCAGGACCAGGTTTCGATTGAAACCTGCTAACTATGCCAACAGCAAAACAAATATCTGGTCTAGTACAGAGCATTGCATACATGAGAATTCCAACTGCCGAGGCATATGGAACTCTACTCATGAACTGCTCTTCATGCTCATTCTTAGGAACTTGTTCCTTAGAAAGCTTGATTCCATGTCTGAAAGGTAACATACCTTTCTTGGAATCCTGCATAGAAAACCTAGACAAGATCTTGTCTATGTATGAAGCTTGGGATAATGCTGATCGCGCTATGAATGTTCACATTTAGCGCCCCTAATTCCTACCTTTTGCGTTCGTATTCGAGCACTTTTGTGTGTTAACAAGTGTTTTTTTTAAGTTCAGGTAATTTGGCCAGTCTAGAAGGTTTTTGCATCAAAGTGGACAAAAGAGGAGCAAAACCATGAGAAGAGTGCATGGCGGGCTTGAAGGCGGGCAAGTGCCAGCCTTCCTGAAGGTCTGAAGCCGCCCAAAATCAGGCCAGTTGCATAGCGGGCTTGAAGGCTGGAAATTGCCAGCCTTCCCGAAGGTAGAAGCTCGCCGGATTACAAGGCGACCTCGCTCGGCGACTTCATGCGGCGGGCAATTGGCCGCCTTCATCTCTTCAGAAGCCAAGTCACGGCGGGTTCGTGCGGCGACTTCGCACGGCGGGAATGATCCCGCCCCCAGGCACGTCCAAAGGCCAAAATGGGCACTTTTTACCTCATCTGAAGAAAACATATATATACTTCTCTCTCCTACTGAGAGAAAGAGTTACCACGGTACCAAGGTGACAATTAGTGATAAATTTAGCTTAGAGTAATTCTTAGTAGTTTTTGGTTAAATTATCATAGAATAGATTAGTGATTCAAGAAGTTCATCACTTGTAATCTTGTAGCTAGAAGGTATTGATCTTAGAAGTACCTTGCTCATCAATCTTCTGAAGGTTATTTGTGATCATTGGGTTTGTATTGCTGTGGAAGAAGGAGAGGTTATCCTTGATCCCTTGAGGGTAGTATTTCTTCCTTTTGTTCATTAATATGCTATATTCAATGATCATGTGTAACTAAACACTTTGTTGGGGAGTTTATGAAAGTATTGATGTAATCACTTGTTACCACTTTATCTTATATGAATCACTTGTGTTTGTATGCTTGAATTGATTAAATCATGCCACATAGCTTATAATCTTAGAAGCATGGAGTTGGTTATTGCAAAATGAGGAATTACTTAGTTCATAATGTTTGAATTAAGTATGGTTAGTCAAAACTCCTAGATTAGAATGTGTTTGTTCATATAAAATCCTAAGAATACATTCTATCAATCTAGTTCCATAACTTACATTCCTTGATGATTAATCTAAACCTTAGATTAGATATTGAGTGAATGGTTGAGTGTACCAATGGTATAAATGGAATTACATGAGTGATTTGATCTTTGTTGCATGAAAGTGGTTATTGTGGTGCATCATTACTGATTCATACATTCCCTAGCATTTTCGCTTATCAATTATAATCTTTTATCATCGCATTAGTTTAATTCCGTAAAACACTCACTAATCCTAGCTTTTACCAGTTACTCATTAATAGATTCCCCGTGGACCGATACCCTTACTTTGTACACTATACTAGCATAACGACTTGTATGAATTGCAATAGGGTCATCAGACTCGCACACCCTTTTAATACAACCGAGGTAGATTAGGTTAAATTACAGTGACATTTGTAGAACCGGTTTGGGCGTGTCAAATGCAATCGTTCTATTCTTTCTATCCCTTATTACTTGGATACCTAGAATAAAACTTGCTTCTCCTAAGTCCTTCATATAAAATTGTTTTGCTAACCATTCTTTTACTGATGTCAATACACCTACATCGTTTCCAATGAGTAGTATATCATCAACATAAAGAATCAGGAAAACCAACTTGTCGCCTTTAATCCTTTTGAATACACAAGGTTCGTCAGGATTCTGAATAAATCCAAAACTTTTTACAGCTTGATCAAACCTTATGTTCCAGGATCTGGATGCTTGCTTTAATCCATATATGGATTTCTGCAACTTGCATACCTTATCCATTTGGCCCTTTTCAATGAATCCCTCTGGTTGTATCATGTAGATGCTTTCGTCAAGACTTCCATTAAGGAAAGCTGTCTTGACGTCCATTTGCCAAATCTCTAGATCTAAAGATGCTGCAATGGATAAGAGTATCCTAATGGATTTAAGCATGGCCATAGGAGAGAAGGTTTCCTCGTAATCGATACCTTCTTTCTGTGTATACCCTTTAGCTACCAATCTAGCTTTAAAGGTTTCCACCTTTCCATCCATACCTCTTTTCCTCTTATATACCCACTTGCACCCAATGGGTTTTATCCCTTTAGGCAAGTCTACAAGGGACCACACTTTGTTATCGAACATAGATTCAATCTCAGATTGCATTGCCTTTTGCCAATGGCGACTATCAACATCCTCCATAGCTTCCTTGTACGTATAGGGATCATTGTCGTCCGGGAGATTCTCCACTGATTCTCCCAGACCGATGTATCTTTCGGGTTGTGTTCTAACCCTCCCACTACAACGAGGAATGGTAGGTTGTTGATCTTGTGTTGGATCGGAACTTACAATTGGGTTAGGTTGTGTAACCTCTCGTGGAATTGTATCTCCTGACATCTCATTCAGGACAATTCTACTTCTAGGCACAAAATCATTCATATAGTCCTTTTCCAGAAATTTAGCATTTGTCGAAACAAATACTTTAAGATCTGAAGGACTATAGAAATAATATCCTTTAGTTTCTTTTGGATACCCTACAAATATACATGTTTCTGAACGGGACTCCATCTTTTCTGTCTTTCCTTTTAACACATTCGCAGGACAACCAAATATCCTTAAGTGTTGTAAACTAGGCTTGCGCCCAGTCCACAACTCATGCGGTGTTTTAGGAACAGACTTAGATGGTACATCGTTTAGAATGTATATAGCAGTTTGTAAAGCATATCCCTAAAAAGAAATAGGAAGCGTTGAATAACTCAACATAGACCTAACCATATCCAAAAGAGTTCTATTTCTCCTTTCTGCTACCCCATTCTGTTGAGGTGTACCTGGTGCAGAAAACTGAGAAACTATCCCATTATCAATAAGATATTGCTGAAACTCACCAGATAGATATTCTCCACCACGATCAGATCTCAAGATTTTTATGTGTTTCTCAAGCTGATTTTCCACTTCAGCTTTGAATGCTTTGAACATGTCAAAAGCATCCGACTTATGTCGCATAAGATACACATAACCAAATCTCGAGGAATCATCTGTGAAGGTGATGAAGTACTCATATCCACCTCTAGCTTGAATGCTCATAGGTCCACATACATCAGTGTATATCAATCCTAAACATTCAGTGGCTCTTGCACCTTTGGCAGAGAACGTCCTTTTGGTCATTTTACCTTCCAAACAAGATTCACAAGTTGGTAGATCATCAACCTTTAAGTCACTCAAAGGTCCGTCACATACCAATCTTTTAATCCTATTAAGGTTAATATGACCTAAGCGTAAATGCCAAAGGTAGGTTTCATCTGTTGATAATTTTACTCTTTTATGATTAGGTTCCGTTATTTCTATGTCTAACGAGTGAGAGATATTTCTATGCAAAAAGTATAGACCGTTTTCCAATGTACCTTGGCAAATAATTTTGTCATTCTTACTAATAATAAAAACTTTATTAAAAGTAACCGAATATCCAAATTTATTCAAACAAGAAACTGAAATTAAATTCCTCTTGAATTGAGGTACATAATAAACGTCTATCAAATCTAAATGCCTTCTAGAATCTAAATAAACTCTAATATCTCCCACTGCACTTGTAGACACTAACGTTCCGTTGCCCAAGCGCAAATTCATTCTTACTCAGCTTTCTCCTTTCTTGGAACCCCTGCAAGGAATAACAAACATGATTAGTGGCTCCTGAGTCTATGATCCAAGAATCTGTAGAATCAGCCAAAAAACATGTTTCAAGATAATTCACATTACCATCTTCCTTCTTATTTTGGGACTTTGGGCAATTTCTCTTCAAATGTCCCTTTTCACCACAAAGGAAGCATTTCCCTTTGATCTTGGTTACTTTCTTGGTCTCCTTCTTGATAGGCCCAAGTTGCTTTTTCTTCTGTTGTTTCTTGACCTTTTGACGGGCCTTAACAGTAGCAACTTTACCAACCATATGAATCTCTTGACCTTTGCCTTTCACAAGGATCTTTTCAGCACTTTGAACATCTTGCATCAGGCCTTGTAAGGTGTATTCCTTTTTGTTCAAAGTGTAGTCCAATTTGAACTGATCAAAGGAATCTGACAATGAATTGACAACCATATCAATCTTTGTCTCACCATCTATCTCAGCTCCATGCAGTTCAGCAATGTTGAGATGTGCTATGACTTTCATCATGTGATCCTTCACAGCCTGTCCAGGTTTTATCCTAAGATTCATAAAAGCAGTCACTGCCTCTCTCTTAGTCGTCCTAGACTTCATAGCAAACATCTCCTCTAGAGACATCATTATATCAGCAGCGGACTCCATTCCTTCATGCTGCTGTTGCAACACGTCGGAGATAGTGGCCATAATGTAACATTTTGCCATATCATCTGAAGTCTTCCACTACTCATACTCATCTCTATACACTATGCTAGATTCATTATTAGGAGCAGGTGGTTTAGGAGTAGTTAGAACAAATTTATGTTTTTCACTTTGCAGCAACAACCCAATTTTCCTTTTCCATGTGACATAATTATCTCCAGTTAAAGTGTTGTCTTTCAGGATGTTTATAAGTGATGGGGTCATGATTTCTGAATAAAACAAAACATATATAGGTAAATAATCATGATAAAGCACTTTTAAATATTTATCTTGAATTAAATAAATAACTCAATCATAAAATTCAACGGTGATACAACACCCATAAATGTTACGCCTCCTTTGGGAGTTCGCACCATTTACTAGTTAGACTAGGTCCCACCTAACTGTTAACATAACAACCAGCGTTTTCAATTTTAGCCTTGCAATTTTACTGACAAGAACTCTTGGGAGGATATCAATAAAATTACATTGAGTGTGTTACCAAGATATCGACCCTCAATTTTCTCTCACGAAAATCCCTCCTTGGGGAGTAGATCTCGTTTGAGTCCATTGTCTAGTCTATCCTTGTAAGGAAGTATGTTGCTAAATTCCATTCATGGACGCCCCTTGGGGGGATTACCAATAAATAATTAAGCTCAACTAACCTTGGAGGCCATAGGTGTTACAAAAACACCTTCTCCCACTCAATTATTTAAGGCGTGTGATTAAATCCCATAGAATGATTTACCAAGTTATCTAGATGCCAATTTAGATACCTAAATCATTCAATGCATGTTCATACCAAAAGAGATATATGAGTGGCACTCCTATTCTATATGTCATGTTATCATACAATAACAAATATTGTAATATTTAAGCATAAATTAAATAGCAACAATTTTGGCCCATCCTAGAAAAACAAGTAAATTACAATTGTTTAGGAATACAAGATCTTCAAGTGGCCCATCAACCATACGCTCATCCTTCGGCCCAACCCACGGGCTTGCACAACTCACAACCCCACAAAGGGGCTGCCGTGCGCAGCCCATGAAGACTCCAGGGCTGCCGTGCGCAGCCCACCAAGCTTGGGCTTGCCATGCGCAGCCCAATCCACTCCTAGGGTGCGCACGGTGCTCGTTCTCGGTTCCGGTTGCTTCGTTTTTCATCGTGTCTTCGAATCTTCAACACCTAAATATATTACGGCAGTATTTAAACAAATAAAATACTGCAGTATTTTTTTTTTTTAAATCACTGCAGTACCTTTTACATACAAAAACTGCACATAATAAAAAAAATAAAAAAACTGCAGCAGTATATAAAAAAAATACTGCACCTAAAAAAATAATAAAACCTAGCAATTTACCAAGAAGGAATTATGGCGATGATAGACCACCCTTCTTGTTACAATTCCATAACAAAAAATTACATTGAAAATCTAGGACCAAAATCGAGCAATAACAATCCACATAAACATATATAAATCCATACATCCACATATAATTATATATTCGAATACCTAGAGTGCCATCTCTTTCTAAACATGCATAATCACAATAAAAAGAAATAGATCCACGTATATATACGTTAATTAATTAAAAGGGTTTAACCTAGGCTCTGATACCAATTGTAGGGAAAAATACCAAGAAGTGCACGCAGCGGAAGCGAGACTAAAAACAGATTTAGTGACTTTTAAAAATTTTTCCTTTTATGAACCTTAAACCCTTTAATTAATTAAACATACATATACAATAACAAAAAGTAGAATACCTTTTGTCGCGTGATCCGATTGACTTACGTCGATGGTAATCCGCAAGATCTTCAATCCTAGCACGAACGTGGATCACCTAGGAGCGTGGTCTCCCTTTTCTTTGAATTGCAAATCTGTGAATGGACAAAACAAACTTTTCTTTTCTTTGTTAGTCACAAAAACAATCAAAAGAATGACTAAGATTATTTCGGTCACTTGTGAGTTCTCAATCTAATGATCGAAACTCGCGTGAACCTAGATCGATGTCGTACACACAAGCTTATTGATGAATAAGCAAATAGTATACCATCAAAGAATAATCTAACACTCCTTTTTGTTTTAGTAGAATAAAATCTTTCTATGAATTGAGAAGAAGAAGAAATTTGTATCAAGAACACATGAAGTGGCCGAATTCTATACTTGTGAATATATAGATGGCCTAAGTTTGCTTCTTCTTTTTGTATTAGGGTTGCCGAAATCCTAACCTATGTAAGGATTCCCTTTATTTGATTGGCTTGTTTCGTGGACAAACCACATGTGGGGTTCTTTGTAAGGGTAGCTTAGGTATTGGTATTCAAGCTCAAGGCCCTTTCAAGACCTCATCTTGATAAGCACCAAAGGTAAATTTCTAGTGCTTACGTGCTTTGAAGAGATCTAGTTGCACACACACACACAACTCATGCATAAATGTTATTCTTATATGTTGTGTGTTTTCATATGTGTGCATTCATAATTGTTGAATATCTCTTCATGCATGTTTATTTAATTGCATCTAGTTTATTGAAATGCCATGACAAGTTTAGGAATTAGGATGCAAAGTCATGAATTTTATTCATGCATGTTTGAATTGAGTGCATCTTGTTCAATGATAATGCCATGACATGTTAGGCATTAGGATGCATTCAATACCCACACTTGCATTTCATGATTAGTCTTAAGTGTGGTGTAATTCGTTTCCGTTTGTGTGATCGGAAACGTCCGCGCTTGCACGATGGTGTGCATGTCTTAGCGCGATGGTTGACCACTTGAGAAGGTCTCATTCTTCTCTTGGATAAGTGGTAGTTTTGGTTTGGTTGATTGGAGTAAGGTGTCTAGTTTTAAAAGATTGGATTTCAATGTTTTAAGTGTTTTCAAAACTGACCTTTGCATGGTCTTGTGACCATAACTTTTTACACAAAGCTTCAAAATGAGTTTTGAAAATTTCTATACAAACTAGACACCCATACCTTTCCAACGGTATATTATTCGTAATATTTCATGACCGTTTCGATTGGTTTTAAAATCTCCAAAGTTACAACCAAAACAGGGCAACTCTGTTGTTGTCCGTTTCTGACCTTTGGTCACTCAATTGACCATAACGTTTTCTATAGACATCAAAATGTCATTCTGTAAAAACAAGTAGAAAGTAGACATCCATACCTTTCCAACGATATATCATATGAAAGGTTTCGATATCGTTTGGTCATGTTTCGAAGCGCTCGAATATTGAGTCGCTGCACTGACGCGAGTACCGCGAAATTGCCCATAATTTTTCCATTTCTTCCAAAACTACATAGTTTCATTTGGGCATTATAAATACATATCTTTCTCATCATTTTAAGGGTAGAGCCACAAAATCAAACCCTAGAGAGAGAGGCTCCTTATTCTTGAGAGAGAAAGAGAGACTTGAGAGAAAAAGCTTAAAGATTACATCTTTATCTCTCTAAACCCATTCCCACATGCACAAATCATTATCTAGGCATCATCTAGGTTCATCTAGCATGTGCTAATGCATGGGTCTTCTTCAACACACATGGTATGATTTGTTGAACACTTTTATCTTACATAATTAGTGTTTCTACTTATCAATTTTATCTCATTTATTACTTGTATGTGTTTAGATTAATTTCTACATACATGATTGAGATTATGTGTTGATTGGGTTATTTATGTTAGCTAGGTTTTCATGCCTATTTTATATCTAGCTAATTAATCTCATTATATGATTGAGATTATTTTAGATAGCTTAATTGATTAGGTCATTATTGCCTAAAAGCTATGCCATAAACATTCTTGTGTGATTTATTTATAACTAGGTTGATAGATTGTTTTTTAATCAACTAGTTAATCTTTTGAATGTTTGTGGTTTTTTGTGATAGCTTTGTATCTAGGATTGGTTATCCTTTACTTAGCTAAAGTTGTATGCCATGACATATAGCTATTTTCATATCTAGGATTGATTTAAATTGAATATATCATCATCCTAGATAAGCATCTAAGGTTCCCTAGCCTTGTTTGTTAATTGAATATTCATACATATTCACATAGGGTTGTGCATCTCTTTTGAGAGATTGAAGTCTTGTGTGATTGACCGGGATTAGGTCGGACACCGGGAACAGGTGGTCACATAAGCAATTGGACTAGAGCCACTTTTAAAGGCCCGCGTGGTAGAAGTGGGGGGTTATTGACCGGAGTGTTAGACGAGGTCTACATAGGTTGTAAACTCCATTTCAATTAGTGGATTTCGAGGTCCGAGTGTGGCGCACTAAACAGCCCGTGGTTTTTCCCAGTGGTTGGGTTTCCACGTAAACATCAAGTGTCATTTATTATTTCCGCATCTTATTACACTTGTATGTATATTTGACTTGCTAGGGGTATTTTCGTAAAATTGACATGCATGCGAAAATTGGATAATAATTAGCTAAAATCTATTCACCCCCCCTCTAGCTTTATATTAAACACACCGCGTATTCTTTTCAATTGGTATCAGAGCGGGTTCCTAGATATACTTAGGTGATCCTTTGCTCATTGTTGGTGTGTTTTGCATTTTGTATGTTTGTTTGATTTCTTCATACATTTTGCATTCTTCTCATTTGTATTCATTCAACTCAAAAACTATGAGTGAATTTGAGAGAGAAGAAAATAACTCCGATGAGGAGATGTCCCTCTAAGGTGAGAGAGGAGACGAAGATGAAAGGGCGTTGCTCATCACCAAAGAGCTTCAAGCCCAAGCCTTCCTCAATCTTGGTCTAACCAACCAAGAAGGCTAACTTCCCTCAACCTACGATCCTAAAAGGGAAGTGCTCAATCATGCAAGCTCAACCGAGCAAGCAACATTGTCTTGGTCATCAACAAAGGAGGAGAGATCCTATCCAACTACCAAGACAACCACAACGACAAGGGAAAGCACCTTTGTATAATTCCTAACCTTATCTCCTCTTGTCATTTGTGTGATATTGATAGTCGTGTTAGACCAAGTTGCTTGCATTACATTAAAATATGTAGATTTTAATGCATGATTGAAAAGAAAAAGGCTACAGCTAAGATGCATGATCCTTTGACATCTATAACTCTAGAACCTATGACCACTAGAAATGTAATTGAGACATCTATGTGGATTAGAAATGATGAACCCGCTTGCTACGAGACTAACAAGTCTCAAATAGGTTCAACTAAGTCCAAAGGACTTGGTAGGTCCATAGGACCTCATGCCCTTCTTTGAAGAGGTATGGAAAATTGACCCCATATGGGGATCTTAAGCAAAGAGAGCTATTTTGCATTCTTGTCACGTGCAAAAAATTTGAAATATCTTACGCTTCTCTTTTTTTTTGCTTGAGTAAGCTTGGTTACACTATGTATATATATTTTCTATTCAATAAGTGTGATCAATGCTGGTATCGCAATCCATGTCATATTTATGTCCAAACATGCATTTTTGGACTAGGAGATATATACATAGGATAAAATTTGAATGACCTATAATGATCTCCATGACATGATGATTGTTAAATGACATGCTAAATGCTAATCTTAAAAAGCATGTTTTGATGATTGCATTTCTTAACTGCAAAAAATGTGAGAAAAAGCTTATGAGACTCAAATGAAAAAGGATCTTGTATCCATTCAAGGATTTTACAATCCAAATGTCTCTCTTTCTTTATTGGTTGAACATGTCTACTATCATATGGATATCTTATCCGGAAAAATCAAGTAGGGTGCAAAGTCGCTCATGACATGTTTGGCTTATAAAGTTGGATATAGTTGTTCCTAAATTAAAATCAATGAAAACCTATATCCTTGCTTCTCTCATGACATTGGTGAAATTGGTTTGAATTCATATTAAAAACCTTTGTCATTTGCTTTGCCAAATACCATGGTATTTTGGACTTAAATGCTACATGTCTTGTATGCAAAGCAATTATTTGATTCACACATTTTCTTTAAATAAATCTCCTTGTTTCTCTCCAATTAATTGAGATTGCATAAAGTGACTTATATTGATTATGCAAATATCTAGAATGCTACTATCTCTCTTTGCCTTGAGTGACCCGGTTGGGGACTACTCCTTTGTCTATATCATGACAAAAAGGGGGAGTAGGTTGTGGTAAGGGGAGTTGCAAATTGTAGTAGCAATTGTGCATATTGGGGAGAATACTAATTGAGGGGGAGTAACCCTTTGAGGGGGAGCATTTGCACATTACATACATTGCATGATGTTGTGCTTAAATTCTTAAATGCAAATGCTTGTTTTATCTCACTTGATTCATCTCACCTTGTCTTGTATTGGATAGTATAGAAACTTTGTTTTTCAGGGATTGATTGTTCTACTTGAGATTGAAGACTTCAAGATTATTTATCTTATCTCTTTGTAATGTAGAAAATCATAGTAGACCCGTAGTTTCTATTATGTTGTGAGGAATCATTGTGAGTGGTGGTTTTGTCACGAAATAGCCAAAGGGGGAGATTGTAAGGATTCCCTTTATTTGATTGGCTTGTTTCGTGGACAAACCACATGTGGGGTTCTTTGTAAGGGTAGCTTAGGTATTGGTATTCAAGCTCAAGGCCCTTTCAAGACCTCATCTTGATAAGCACCAAAGGTAAATTTCTAGTGCTTACATGCTTTGAAGAGATCTAGTTGCACACACACACACAACTCATGCATAAATGTTATTCTTATATGTTGTGTGTTTTCATATGTGTGCATTCATAATTGTTGAATATCTCTTCATGCATGTTTATTTAATTGCATCTAGTTTATTGAAATGCCATGACATGTTTAGGCATTAGGATGCAAAGTCATGAATTTTATTCATGCATGTTTGAATTGAGTGCATCTTGTTCAATGATAATGCCATGACATGTTAGGCATTAGGATGCATTCAATACCCACACTTGCATTTCATGATTAGTCTTAAGAGTGGTGTAATTCGTTTCCGTTTGTGTGATCGGAAACGTCCGCGCTTGCACGATGGTGTGCATGTCTTAGCGCGATGGTTGACCACTTGAGAAGGTCTCATTCTTCTCTTGGATAAGTGGTAGTTTTGGTTTGGTTGATTGGATTTCAATGTTTTAAGTGTTTTCAAAACTGACCTTTGCATGGTCTTGTGACCATAACTTTTTACACAAAGCTTCAAAATGAGTTTTGAAAATTTCAATACAAACTAGACACCCATACCTTTCCAACGGTATATTATTCGTAATATTTCATGACCGTTTGGATTGGTTTTAAAATCTCCAAAGTTACAACCAAAACAGGGCAACTCTGTTGTTGTCCGTTTCTGACCTTTGGTCACTCAATTGACCATAACGTTTTCTATAGACATCAAACTTCCATTCTGTAAAAACGAATAGAAAGTAGACATCCATACCTTTCCAACGATATATCATATGAAAGGTTTCGATATCGTTTGGTCATGTTTCGAAGCGCTAAAATATTGAGTCGCTGCACTGACGCGAGTACCGCGAAAATGCCCATAATTTTTCCATTTCTTCCAAAACGACATAGTTTCATTTGGGCATTATAAATACATATCTTTCTCATCATTTTGAGGGTAGAGCCACAAAATCAAACCCTAGAGAGAGAGGCTCCTTATTCTTGAGAGAGAAAGAGAGACTTGAGAGAAAAAGCTTAAAGATTACATCTTTATCTCTCTAAACCCATTCCCACATGCACAAATCATCATCTAGGCATCATCTAGGTTCATCTAGCATGTGCTAATGCATGGGTCTTCTTCAACACACATGGTATGATTTGTTGAACACTTTTATCTTACATAATTAGTGTTTCTACTTATCAATTTTATCTCATTTATTACTTGTATGTGTTTAGATTAATTTCTACATACATGATTGAGATTATGTGTTGATTGGGTTATTTATGTTAGCTAGGTTTTCATGCCTATTTTATATCTAGCTAATTAATCTCATTATATGATTGAGATTATTTTAGATAGCTTAATTGATTAGGTCATTATTGCCTAAAAGCTATGCCATAAACATTCTTGTGTGATTTATTTATAACTAGGTTGATAGATTGTTTTTTAATCAACTAGTTAATCTTTTGAATGTTTGTGGTTTTTTGTGATAGCTTTGTATCTAGGATTGGTTATCCTTTACTTAGCTAAAGTTGTATGCCATGACATATAGCTATTTTCATATCTAGGATTGATTTAAATTGAATATATCATCATCCTAGATAAGCATCTAAGGTTCCCTAGCCTTGTTTGTTAATTGAATATTCATACATATTCACATAGGGTTGTGCATCTCTTTTGAGAGATTGAAGTCTTGTGTGATTGACCGGGATTAGGTCGGACACCGGGAACAGGTGGTCACATAAGCAATTGGACTAGAGCCACTTTTAAAGGCCCGCGTGGTAGAAGTGGGGGGTTATTGACCGGAGTGTTAGACGAGGTCTACATAGGTTGTAAACTCCATTTCAATTAGTGGATTTCGAGGTCCGAGTGTGGTGCACTAAACAGCCCGTGGTTTTTTCCCAGTGGTTGGGTTTCCACGTAAACATCAAGTGTCATTTATTATTTCCGCATCTTATTACACTTGTATGTATATTTGACTTGCTAGGGGTATTTTCGTAAAATTGACATGCATGCGAAAATTGGATAATAATTAGCTAAAATCTATTCACCCCCCCTCTAGCTTTATATTAAACACACCGCGTATTCTTTTCAACCTAGAAATAACTAGGGTTGCCGCAAAATACATGCCCACAATAGGCTTATGTTGCACCCTAATTTCCATCTAGTTTTTAAGACTTCAAACCCTAATCCAACTCATAGATCTTTTATTCTTTTATTTTGACTAAATAAAAAAAACTTCTTATTTGATTAAATAAATAAAACTAATTATTTATTTCCTTATCAAACAAGTCTTTTACTTTTACTTTTAGGAAATATATTTCCTGATTAGAAAAGATTTGTTTCTTAATTAAACAATTAATTAATAAATCAATTAATTCTTATTTAATTAAAACAATGAAACAAAATAATATTTTAGGTTAAAATAAACCCTTGCCGCCCCACTTAGAGTAAATGGGCCAAAATATTATTTTCTTATTTCATTTAATCCATTCGACTTTAAATAAAAAGCCCACATGTGAACCAGACCCATTCTTGCTAAAAGAAACAAGCCCACATGTCTTTCATTAATATATTAATATAATTGAGCAGCCCATTACTAAAATAATGTGCAAATTATATTCTTAATATATTAAATGCAACTCTAGATGGACCCTTAAATTGGTCCGGTAGAATATATCAAGTGATCCATGCAAGTCTGTGTGGATTGGGGATCTTGGCGGGCCATCTAAATTTAAGATTCAATAGACATAACCTAATCACAATCAACAAATGATTCACTTAGGTCCGATCCATTAATTTTAACTCATTCCACTAAAGAGCTAAAACTGAACTCTTAAATAAAGATAGAAAAGGAAGATGCTCCTCATTCATACCCTAGACAATCATATTGGAGATAGTGTATCCTCGTGATTAATATCAGTAATCGCCAAGAGTTCATAGACCGCCTATAACTCTCCAAGTTACCATATTTACTCATATGACCACGTTTTGAACTTGGATATTTTGACTTATCCAGAAGCCATATTTTCAATAGACACTATCGAAAACTTAACGTTGAGATTTAATATCCAATTACCTCAAAACATCCATATGATGATATTATACTCTCATTTAATTAAATGGAGCCACGATGTCCATATCTATAAATGAAGTCCTCTATCGATTGACAAATGAATATCACCAAACTATCGAGGATAGACTATGCGATATAATCGTACTCATTGATAACTCAAATGATATCACTTGCAACCATAAGTCCATCATTTATCTCAGGATTAAGATAGACTCTCCGATTGTCCTGATAATGAAAAGACTTTTATCTATTGACGGTTATAGATAAAGTATTTCATTGTGATCCAGTTCAATGCACCCAGTGCACTAGATCCTTTTGCTCGAAGACACTCCGATGATTTTAGACTCATCATATCTCATTTGATCCCACTCAAATGCTAGCAAAAGAATTCTACAACTTTAACAAGATAAAGGTGCCCAACCTTTAACTTAAGTTGTGAACATTATTCAAGACTAACTAAAGAATTGTGTCTACCACATACATATCCAGATGTACGAACAATTCTTCTTTTCCCATAGTCTTTAGACCTTATGATTATTTACTTTGACAATTATAATATTAAACTATAAATGCTATACGATTTGTTAAACCAGAAATCACTTTATTAATATGAAAAAGATTGTTAATTACAACATTACACTCTTGCTATTGAGCATAATCCTAACACCTTTTTCATCTTGTACTCTAGAACCTTTGTCCACTAGGATTGACCTTGTGTCACCTAAGTGGATTAAAAATGATGAACCCGCTGGCTACAAGACTAACAAGTCTCAAATAGGTTCAACTAGGTCCAATGGACTTAGAAGGTCTTTAGGACCTCATACCCTTCTTTGAAGAGGTATGGAATAGTGACCCCATATGGGGAACTTAAGCAAAGAGAGCTATTTTGCATTCTTGTCACTTGCAAAAAATTTGAAATATCTTATGCTTCTCTTTTGTTGCTTGAGTAAGCTTGGTTACACTTTGTATATATATTTTTCTATTCAATAAGTGTGATCAATGCTTGTATTGCAATCCATGTCATATTTATGTTCAAACATGCATTTTTGGACTAGGAGATATTTACATAGGATATAATTTGAATGACCTATAATGATCTCCATGACATGATGATTGCTAAATGACATGTTAAATGTTAATCTTGAAAAACATGTTTTGATGATTGCAATTTTTAAATGCAAAACTTTTGTGAAAAAGCTTATGAGACTCAAATGAAAAAGGATCTTGTATCCATTCAAGGATTTTACAATCCAAATGTCTCTCTTTCTTTATTGGTTGAACATGTCTACTATCATACGGATATCTTATCCGGAAAAATCAAGTAGGGTGCAAAGTCGCTCATGACATGTTTGGCTTATAAAGTTGGATATAGTTGTTCTTAAATTAAAATCAATGAAAACCTATATCCTTGCTTCTCTCATGACATTGGTGAAATTGGTTTGAATTCATATTGAAAACCTTTGTCATTTGCTTTGCCAAATACCATGGTATTTTGGACTTAAATGCTACATGTCTTGTATGCAAAGTATTTTTTGATTCACACATTTTCCTTAAATAAATCTCCTTGTTTCTCTCCAATTAATTGAGATTGCATAAAGTGACTTATATTGATTATGCAAATATCTAGAATGCTACTATCTCTCTTTGCCTTGAGTGACCCGATTGGGGACTACTCCTTTATCTATATCATGACAAAAAGGGGGAGTAGGTTGTGGTAAGGGGAGTTGCAAATTGTAGTGGCAATTGTGCATGTTGGGGAGAATACTTATTGAGGGGGAGTAACCCTTTGAGGGGGAGCATTTGCACATTACATACATTGCATGATGTTGTGCTTAAATTCTTAAATGTAAATGCTTGTTTTATCTCACTTGATTCATCTCACCTTTTCTTGTATTGGAAAGTATAGAAACTTTGTTTTTCAGGGATTGATTATTCTACAAGAGATTGAAGACTTCAAGATTATTTTATCTTATCTCTTTGTATTGTAGAATATTATTATAGACCCGTAGTTTCTATTTTGTTGTGAGGAATCATTGTGAGTGGTGGTTTTGTCACGAAATAGCCAAAGGGGGAGATTGTAAGGATTCCCTTTAGTTGATTGGCTTATTTCGTGGGCAAACCACATGTTGGGGTTTGGTTGTAAGGGTAGTCTAGGTGATTAGTTGAAGATCAAAGACCCTTTCCAAGACCTCAAGAGGACAAGCACCAAAGGTATATATCTTGTGCTTACTTTGCCTTGAAGAGATATAGTTGCACACACACACAACATGCATAACTCTTATTCTTGAATGTTGTGTTTATATTTTGTGTGCATTGTGCTTTATTAATTATTCAATATCTCTTCTTACATTAAATTGATTGCATCTTGTTCTATGAAATGCCATGACATGATAGGCATTAGGATGCATTCAATTCCCACACTTGCACTTCATGATTAGTATTAAGTGTGGTGTAATTCGTTTCCATTTGTGTGATCGGAAACGTCCGCGCTTGCACGATGGTGTGCATGTCTTAGCGCGATGGTTGACCACTTGAGAAGGTCTCATTCTTCTCTTGGATAAGTGGTAGTTTTGGTTTGGTTGTTTGGAGTAATGTGTCTAGTTTCAAAAGATTGAATTTCAATGTTTTTTCAAAACTGACCTTTGTATGGTCTTGTGACCATAACTTTTTATAAAAAGATTTAAATTGAGTTTTGTAAAATTTTGGACAAACTAGACACCCATACCTTTCCAACAGTATATTATTCATAATATTTCATGACCGTTTGGATTGGTTTTGAAATCTCCAAAGTGACCACCAAAACAGGGCAACTATGTTGTTGTCCGTTTCTGACCTTTGGTCACTCTATTGGCCATAACTTTTTCTACAGATATCGAAATGTCATTCCATAAATTGGAGTAGAAAGTAGACATCCATACCTTTCCAACAATATATCATATGAAAGGTTTCGATGTCGTTTGGTCATGTTTTGAGGCACTTGAAGTTGAAGCTGATGCACTATTGCGCCCATTCTGCTGTTCACCCGCCCTACGTAGAGCGGGCGCCTGATTGATTTTTCAATCCGCCCTACACCCGCCCAAAATCCGCCCTACGTAGAGCGGTTTGCACGGAAACTTTTTGAAAAATTTCTAAAATGACATAGCTTCAATTGGACATCATATATATATGCCTCTTTGACCTTAGGTCACTTCAATGACTCAATAAACTCATATTTTTGATTGAGAGGATTTTCAAAGAGAGTTTTTTCATTAAGAACTCATCTTTGATCATCCAAACCCATTTCCACATGCATAAATCATCATCTAAGAATCATCTAGGATCATCTAGCATGTACTAATGCATGGGTCTTCTTCAACACACATGGTATGATTTGTTGAACACTTTTATCTTACATAATTAGTGTTTCTACTTGTCAATTTTATCTCATTTATTACTTGTATGTTTTAGATTAATTTCTACATACATGATTGAGATTATGTGTTGATTGGGTTAATTTTTCATAGCTTATTTGATTAGGTCATTATTGCCTAAAAGCTATGCCATAAACATTCTTGTGTGATTTATTAATAACTAGGTTGATAGATTGTTTTTTTAATCAACTAGTTAATCTTTTGAATGTTTGTGGGTTATTTGTGATAGCTTTGTATCTAGGATTGGTTATCCTTTACTTAGCTAAAGTTGTATGCCATGACATATAGCTATATGTGATATCTTGGATTGATTATATTGTCATCTTATAATCCTAGGTAAGCATCTAGAGTACCCTAGCTCTTATTGCAATATTTGGATATCATTGCATATTCACATAGGGTTGTGCATCTCTTTTGAGAGATTTAAGTCTTGTGTGATTGACCGGGATTAGGTCGGACACCGGGAATAGGTGGTCACATAAGCAATTGGACTAGAGCCACTTTTAAAGGCCCGTGTGGTAGAAGTGGGGGGTTATTGACCGGAGTGTTAGACGAGGTCTATATAGGTTGTAAACTCCATTTCAATTAGTGGATTTCGAGGTCCGAGTGCAATGCACTAAACAGCCCGTGGTTTTTTCCCGTGAGGGTTTCCACGTAAACATCAATTGTCATTTATTATTTCCGCATCTTATTACACTTGTATGTATTTTTTGCTAGGGGTATTTTCGTAAAATTGACATGCTCGCAAAAATTGGGTAATAATTAGATAAAATCTATTCAACCCCCCCCCCCCCCCCCCCCCCCCCCCCCCCCCCCCCTCCTAGCTTTATAAGGTAAACACACCTTCAGAACTTTCAAAGAGAAAACCACATTCACATGTCCTTTCGGTACATTCGCCTACCGACGGATGCCATTTGGGCTATGTAATGCCCCAGGTACATTTCAGAGGTGCATGACATCTATATGTTCAGATATGGTGGAAGGCATAATAGAGATCTTCATGGATGACTTTTCAGTGATGGGAAATTCTTTTGCTGACTGTTTGAGAAACCTATCTTCGATGTTAGCAAGATGTAAGTAGGCTCATTTGGTATTGAACTGGGAGAAAAGTCACTCCATGGTAAAGGAAGGAATTGTGCTAGGGCACATTATCTCGGGTAGAGGCATTGAAGTAGATAAGGCAAAAATCGACGTTATGAAGAGTTTGCAGTTCCCAAGATCAGTTAGAGAAATACGAGGGCATGCAGGGTTTTATAGAAGGTTTATCAACGATTTCTCGAATATTTTGAGACCTCTATGCCGATTACTTCAAAAAGAGATCAAGTTCGATTTTGATGAGAAATGTATGGCAACATTTAAAGAACTCAAGGAGTTGTTAACCACAGCTCCCATAATGAGGCCACCTAATTGGAGTTTGCCTTTCGAGCTGATGTGTGATGCTTCTGACTATGCTGTTGGAGCAGTACTAGGCCAGAGGGTTGATAAAATTCCACATGCCATATACTATGCTTCGAGGACCCTAAATGATGCACAGATGAACTACTCTACTACCGAAAAGGAGTTGCTAGCAGTTATTTTTGCAATAGAAAAGTTCAGATCATATCTGATTGGAGCAAAAGTAATTGTATTCACTGATCACCCAGCACTATGATATCTCCTCCAGAAGAAGGATGCCAAGCCTAGACTTATTCGATGGATCCTTCTGCTTCGATTTAGAGATCAGAGACAAGAAAGGGAGCGAGAACGTGGTAGTAGACCACTTGAGTAGACTAATGTTAGAGTCCTATGCAGAAGAGGATACCCTTCCATTGAGAGATAGTTTTCTAGATGAGAAGTTTTGAAATTAAGCGACACAGAGCCATGGTATGCTGATATAGTCAACTACCTCACAAACCGGATTTTGCTAGCTGGTATGACAAGTCAAGGGAAAAAGAGATTTGTTTTCAATGTAAGATAGTACTTTTGGAACGACCCATACTTGTCCAAACATGGGGTGGACCAGATCATTAGGAGATGTATACTAGAGAGTGAACAGTTAGATATCCTGAAGTTCTGCCATGATCTTCAATGCGGAGGCCACTACAGTTCTAGAAAGACGGCAATGAAGGTTCTTCACTCGGGGTTCTACTGGACAACATTATTCAAGGATACTTACCACTTCTGCTTACGGTGCGACCGATGTCAGAGAACAGGGAACATTGGAAAGAGGAATGAGATGCCACAGTCAGGCCAAATGGTAGTGGAGATTTTCGATGTCTGGGGAATCAACTTCATGGGACCATTCCCACCATCGGACGGATACAGCTACATCTTGGTAGCCGTGGACTACGTTTCTAAATAGATTGAAACCATAGCCACGAAGACCAATGACAGTACGGTAGCTGTGAAGTTTGTAAGGGGCACTATTTTCTCCATGTTCGGGACTCCACGTGACATCATAAGTGATGGGGGCAGTCATTTTTGCAATAAGGTATTCGCCACACTTTTGAAGAAATATAGTGTGAATCATACAGTTGCAACACCCTACCATCCTCAGACCTCCAGTCAGGTAGAAGTCAGTAACAGACACATCAAGCAAATCCTTGAAAAGACTGTGAACACAAGCAGGAAAGATTGGTCATTCAAGTTGAATGACGCCTTATGGGCCTACAGAACTGCTTTCAAAACTCTAATTGGGATGACACCTTACCGTTTGATTTTTGGGAAAGCTTGCCACCTGCTAGTGGAATTAGAGCACAATGCTTATTGGGCACTCCAGAAGCTGAACTTTGATATGGACGCGGCAGGGGAAGAATGTAAACTCCAACTGAATGAGCTCCAGGAACTTAGAGATGAAGCATATGAGAATGCCAAGATTTATAGAGAAAAGACCAAGAGAATGCATGACAAGAGCATAGTCCTTAAGGATTTGTGCCCGGGTATGTTGCTCCTCTTGTTTAACACTAGGTTGAAGCTATTTCCAAGAAAGCTCAGATCAAGATGGTTTGGGCCATATAGGATACTCCAAATATTCCCATATGGAGCCGTCGAGCTACTGAATGAGAAAAATGGGGATACATTCAAGGTAAATGGACATCGAGTGAAGCCATATTTGCAAGGGGCGGATGAAGTCAGGATATTGGAATAGGTAGCGCTTAAAGAGCTGTAGAGCTCTCATGCGTCTTGCCTAGACGGAAAATCTCATGCTTGGTGGGAGGCACCCCACCTAGGTACAAATTTCTTACCTATTTGTCATTTACGTATTTTAGTATATATATATATATATGTTGTTGTGTGTATCAAGCACTTGCATGTGATTTGTGTTGTAGTGATTATGCTATGCAGGAGAATAAAATGAAAAATAGTAGATGATGGTGTGCAAGGCTGCGAGTTCGACGGATTCGTGCCGCTGGACTATTCCCGCCGAACAGAAGGCACAAACCCACGGGGATAGGGAGAAGCTCACCGCGGCTTTATGTAGCGGGTAATTGCCCGCCACCCATATCGAGCTAAACTCGCCAGATCTATGAAGCTTCGTGCATAGAGCAATGACCCGCGTGATCGAAACCGCAGCGAGCTTAGAGGGTATTCCATTCTATCATCCCATGATACATGTTTGTTTGTTTGTTTATAGTTAATTACATCTAAATGTGTGAATATTTTGTGACTAGGTCTTATGATGTGTTTTTATTTTCGTTTTCTATTGTGTTGATTTTTTGTTGTAGCTATATCTAAACTCCAACTAACCGTGTCCGCAAAGACATTGAGGGCAATGTTTGGTTTAGGTTTGGGCGTGTGGCACAATTTTTGTAGTATTTTTATAACATATGTTTATATTATGTGGTATATATGTATTAGGTATACTTGTTGGAAAAAATTTCAAATCTCTGCAACAATTTTGAAAAATTTGTTTTGTGAGTTGTTACTTATACATGCCAATGGAAGCATTTCATACTTGCATGGAATCTAAGTTTTGACTAATATGCATGCCATCTAAGTTGTTGCACCACTATAAATATACTTGTACAGTGCCAATTTTCGGATGTTTAGGTAAAGTAACCTTAGACTGTTGTTCCTAGGGGAATTATGGAGACTACCCATGTGAGGCATTGAGCTGTTGTGATCAATTGAGAGGGTATAATCCATTCTACTCTTAAAAAGCACTATTCAAATATAGGATGCATTGAGATCTCATTCATATGCACTAGTACTGATTGCCATTGAACAGGAAATATTGTGGACTGCTTGTGCAACTTGTATTCCCTTGTTAGAAAGTCTGATAGAGATGATCCTAGGCATGTGTGTTCAACCTCATTACCCAAACCCTGTCCTTATGAATGTGTGCTCCAATTGCCAAATTTGAGGCCAAACACAAACCATTCAGTTCATCACCACATATATCATACACATCATTCACATGAAATCTTTAGTTGTTGATCATAGTTTTGCATAAGTTATAAATGCAATTGATTAGCTCAATTTGTAAATAGCATGTACTCAGGCGATAATAGAAAAATGTGCAACAGAGAGGCTATATTGTAAAGGTGCCAAAGTAAACACTTAAAGCCATAGTACCTAATTGATTGAATACTCGTAGTGAGTACCAATTAGCACATCATCAAATTGTTAATCTTAGCCTAGACGCTTGTAGACATATGAGTAATGAGCTAGTAGAATGTGATTGAAAAGTTGATCAACATCTTTAGGATTCCATCAAATTCATTCCACTCATCACAAATCACCCATGGCCCCAATACAACCAAGGAAAGCCCTAATGGATCTATGAGAAAGTCTAGCTTGGGAATACAAGTCAAACATGTTCTCTCCACGTTCATGGTTATCAATTCATTCATGAGACCTGACACTACAAAAGTGCGCTATTATATTTATTCACATGCGTTATATTCAAATTGTATTTACTTAACTCAAATTCGCATGTGGTTGAAGAGAGAGATAACCTAGGACTCTGAGAGAAGAAAGAGATGAATCTGTGAGAAATAGAAGTCAAGGCGAATTCACCCTAGGCAAATAGTTTACTGATTCTTGGACCAAAAACATCCTAAGTATTGGCATACAAGTGTTGTGTGTTGTTATGACTAAGTGGAATTTTATTAGTCTTAATTGAGAATGCTTAGCTAGCATGAAATTTTGTTTGCATATACAAGGTAGCTTCTCGTTAGTAAATTACAGAGTTGCATTTGTGGGTATCGTATCTGGTAAACCCTCAGGAGACTACACTCCTCCTACTAGGGGTACCTAGAGGTTTAAAAGGCATGTGGCACATGCTAAGTGCCATCGTGTTTCTTACGAAAATGGATTAGTTTAATTGTTACCATTTATGTAGCAGTATTATTCTTTCTTTCTTTGTTTTGCTCGAGGACTAGCAAAAGATAGGTTTGGGGATTTGATCGCGCTATAAATGTTCACATTTAGCGCTTCCTTTTCTTACCTTTTCTGTTCGTCTCCGAGCACTTTTGTGTGCATAACGTGTGTTTTTGTTAAGTTCAGGTAATATGACCATCCAGGAAGGTGTTTGCATCAAAGTTGTTAAAAGAGGAGCAAAACCATGGGAAGAAGTTGTGGCGAACAAAGCCCACGGCACGAAGCCGCGGCATAAAGTCGCAAAAAGACATGGCTAGACATAAGCCGCCAGCCAGAGGACCTGAACTCGCCAAGTTATTCACGATGGGTTCATGCAGCGAGACCATTTCCGCCGTCCTGAAGGTCTGAAGTCGCCAGAAGCCGCGGATACAATTTTTGAATCATGAACCCAGGTTATGAATATGGGGACACAATGTTTTGTCGACATTATGAATATGGGGATACAATTTTTTGTCAACTACATTGGACTTATGTTGAAGATGAACGGTGGTTGAATCCATGTTAGTCATTTTGGTAGACTTTGAGATTAGCTCTTTTATTTAGACATATACTTTTGTATATTGGCATATTATGTCGTAGAATCTCCATATATACTTTGATATATGTATGTGGAAATTGCCAAAACTGACCCATCTAATTATGGGATTTTCTTTTTTAACCACATGCATACTTTTAATTGTTTTTAACCATGTTTTTGAGAAATTACTCAAAAGCCCTCATATAAAAACCCCCCTCAAAACACTCTCTCTCTCTTTTCTCTCTTTTCTTTCTCTCTCCTCTCCTCTCCTCTCTCTCACCAATCTCTCTCTCTCCCTCAAAGACACCGTCGGCGTGGCCGTGCGGCATCGCTGAGGGCCGACGAAGGCGTCGTAGGGGGCCGGTGACCTTTTGGGCTGCACGACAGCGCCGTCGTCGTGCAGCTGGGTCGTGCGAGCTGCTCCTTCGCGAACGAAGGGGTTGGCCGTCGTTGTGCAGCGCCGTCATTGTGCAGGTGGGCCGACGTCGTCGCTACTGCTGTCGTCCTTCTGCGTGATCTCCGGTGAATAGATCTACAATTA
Source organism: Acer saccharum (assembly GCA_030490815.1). Taxonomy (NCBI): domain Eukaryota; kingdom Viridiplantae; phylum Streptophyta; class Magnoliopsida; order Sapindales; family Sapindaceae; genus Acer; species Acer saccharum. The sequence continues at coordinate 18,814,508 of CM059871.1, forward strand.
AAACAAAAAACCTAAACCTAACTTGAATTTGGGGAAGAAGAAGAGGAAGAAGAAAGAGGGAAAAAAAAAAAAATTCTTATCATAATTTTAATTTAGTCCAGATTTCAAGTTTGAATATTTCTATTTTAGGCATGATTTCAAGTTTGAATATTTCCATTTAGGCATGATTTCAAGTTTGTGTATTTCAATTTAGTCGTGATTTCAAGTTTGTTTCGAGGTTTAAAAAACACTATTTTCAGGGGTACTCTAGTAATTTATGGTACTAAACTGAATTTTTTTAAAAAAAGTGGTTATTAATAATTAAAAATTCAAAAGTGGTTAAAAACAAAAGTATGATAAGTTTGATGGCTACTTATGGTTTTCTCTCTCTCTCTCTCTCTATATATATATATATGTAATTATTTCGGTATATTAATGAAATGATTTTAACCTTTTTTATGCACATTTTTTTATATGTAATTTTTGGAACTAACGTTCATAATTAATTAGTTGGATAAAATTTGATATTTCTTTCATATAAAACAAATAATATAATTATTGACGTTATTGAATTGTACCAATTTTTAAAATGCAATAGAATAGATTTCATAACATATAGAAAAAGCTGTAATTTACAAAAGCTACTAATTTAATCAATATTCAATAGCATTTCAAGATTGCAGAAGAAAGACATTTACAACATTTGCAAAAAGTTATGATACAATTTATGATAGCATTTCGAGATTGCAATGTAAAGACATTTATAGCATTTGCAAAAAGCTACAATACGATTTATGATAGCGTTTCAAGATTGCAAGAGAAAGATATTTATAGCATTTGTAAAATGCTACGATATGATTTACGATAGCATTTCAAGATTGCAATAGAAAGATATTTATGGCATTTGTAAAATGTTAGGATACGATTCACGATAGCTTTTCAAAGCACCGAACAATAACGTTTATAAAATGCAATGATTGGTTAAGTGCTTTTAATTGCTTTGGCTGTGATAGCATTGGATAAAATGCTATCTATTACTTATAATAGCATTCATCTCATGCTATAAAATGTGAAATTTGTTGTAGTGATTTTGGTTTGACTTCACACCACTTGAAGTCTCACCACACTCCTTCAAAGGAAGGTCATCTATCTCACAAACATCCTCCTCATAGTCATCATGTTTGGGCATACAATCATCAAAGACAACATTTAAACAAATGCACCATTCGAAGTCCAACATGTGTATAGCTCATTTAATTAGAGCCAGCTCAAGGAAGATTTCTGTTTCAACGATGGAAGCCAGCTAGGCAGGATGAATAAAACATCCTTCAAGTGTTCTAAATATCCTGACTCTAACCCCAACTATATACTGGTGTTCAAATCAGGGGGGACTTTTATTAACCACCAAAAAGGCAGGGGTCCAAAGAAGAATTTTCCATCCAGATTTGAGGTAGGAAGATGACACATAAAAGCATCTTGGTACCTCGCTACTGTACCTCGCCACTACATAGTCAACGTACCCCGCTACAGCATTAACCCAGTATCCCAATACCCCGACATATTGATACCAAGGTGACACATAAAAGCATCTCGGTACCTCGCTACTGTACCTCGCCACTACATAGTCAACGTACCCCGCTACAGCATTAACCCAGTATCCCAATACCCCGACATATTGATACCAAGGTCCAGTAGGAGACGGGATACCTTGGTAACCCAATCCCTCCTAGAACTAGCCTACCAAACAGTAAGAGTATCAAATTAATAGACTATCAAGATAAGACCAAGTATGCCAAGATCAAAGCTACCAAGGAAGACAGTATACGACGACGTTTGTTTAATAAAGATAATGCCCATTTCCCACCACTCAACCATTCAAAAACGAAGTCAACTCTTTCAATACCGATTAAAAAGGGATCACTTGATTCCAGGAGTAAATCCCACGATCCTCTCACTTATTGCCACGGAACATTCCGTAAATTCATAAACCACTGGACCGAATTTAGGGGAGTGCTCAGTAAGAAATGGGACTATATAGAGAACATGACTCTAAACAGAAAAGAAAAAAGGACATGAATCACAAACCCTACAGTTTTCTTTTCCACTTATCAACTAGCATGAGATCGCCATCGCCAACTATGTTTAAACCCTCCTGTTGTGACAATAGAAAAAACCTCCATTGTACACATATTATATTGTTTTCAATAAAGCGAGCTCTATTTAATCTTTATTGATATTATATTCTAATTCCTGGTCGTTTGCAACCACCATTGTATTTAACTTGTTATTTAGGAACATACAGGTATCGAACTATGTGGTACCTCCCCGACCATGATCTACCCCGATCATGGTCTTGAAAGTTGTTAATTGGAATTCCACCCCGCTAGCAATTTTCCATTAATAGTATGTTTGTTTAGTCTTGGGCCTAAGGAACACTCTATTCCCTATACAACAAGCCGTGTTGATGGCTTCAACCCAAAGGTTCTTAGGGACTTTGTTGTTAAGCAACATCACACGGGCCATATCTTGGAGGACCCTATTCTTCCTCTTAGCAACACCATTTTGTTAAGGTGTCCCAGGAGCAAAAAACTCATAAGAAATGCTATCACAAAAGCTTTTAAAGCTAGCATTTTAAAACTCCTTCCCATGATCACTTCTAATTTTCTTAATGTTTTTAATGTGAGAAGCTTTCTCATTTTGAATTTTAACACAAAGCATTTTGAATTTCTCAAAGGCTTCAGACTTCTCTCTCAGAAAGTAAGTCCATATGAACCTAGAGAAGTCATCAACTACCACAAAAATGTACCTTCTACCACCTAAGCTTTCGGTTTGGGTGGGACCCATGAGGTATATGTGGAGAAGCTCCAATGGCTCTTTGGTGGAAAGGTATTTACCTTTCTTATGCACACTCTTGGTTTGCTTCCCTGGTTGATAAGGTTCATAAACTCCCTCAACTTTTTTCCCAAGCTTAGGAAGGCCTCTCACAACATTCAACCTATCAAGGACTTTCAAGTCCCTAAAGTTCATGTGGCCAAATCTTTGGTGCCACAATTCAACTTGCTCACAAGTAGACAAGTTACAAGAGATGAGATTAGATTTAAAACAATAGCAATTGTCATTTGATCTCTTGCCTTTCAACAAAACTTGCCCACTTTCTTTTAGAATAGAGCAATCAACATTGCCAAACATAATCGAAAGCTCTGCGTCACTCAAATGTGATATGCTAATGAGATTGGCTTGCAAGCCATCTATATAAAGAGCACTGGGCAAGGAGGGAAAACCGGGAATAGATATATTACCTTTCCCTATGACCTTTGTAAGTTCATTAATTTTGATTGGCTTATTTCATGACAAACCACATTTTATGGGTTTAAAATGTAAGGGTAGTTTAGGGCTTCCTTGCTCGTGATCAAGCTTACTTGGAGTTCAAGCCGTCAAGCATAAGAGCTCATTGAAGGTATATTATTTTTGTTTGTTAACTTTTCATAGTTCTTTTTACCTTTTTGTGTTTTTTTTCTTCTATTCTATTTTTAGGAACTTAGGTGTATGCACAGTCAGATATCCTTAGGAAGAGGATTATACCTACCATTGGACTGTACTAGCCGTGTTGAAAGAAGCGTGAGAGAATTTGAAGAGATTCCTAGGCAAGCTATAAGCACAGAAGGACAGGACCCTAGGAGGGAGGAAGAAGCTCCTCCTAGGGAAGAGATAACTGAAGAGACTCCTACTAACCAAGGCCAAAGGATGATTATAGGGAAGTACTCATTGCCCGTAATTAGGAATCAACCCTCACCAATTGTCTTAGATCCGGTTGCAAGGGGATATAAGCTAAAGACTATGCACGTGAACCTCTTACCTTCCTTCTACAGGAAGTTGAATGACGATTGTTTGCAATTCATGAAGGAATTCAGTGCTATCATTGAGACATTCCCAATCATGCGCCTAACTAGAGAGCAACTTCACATGAGGTGTTTCCAATATTGCCTAAAGAACTTGCCAATGAAGTGGTTGATGGGGCTTAGGCCAGGGTCTTTGACAAGCTAGAGTCAGATTTGCAAGGTGTTCTTCAATAGATTTTTCCTAGCTAGGAAGGCTAAGGAGCTTAAGGTGAAGATAGTAGACTTCAATGAGAGTGAAGGGGGGCTTTTTCACGAGTCATGGGAGAGGTACCAACTCCTTTTGGCTCAATGCCCTCCTCACATGTTCACGGATGAGTACAAGGTATCTTGCTTCCAAGGTGGTCTCACTCGTTTCTCTCAAGTATTGGTGGATAATGCTTGTAGAGGCTCATATGACACGAAGACCGCTACTGAGATATATGAGATATATGAGATGTTAGCACAAAACTCTCAACAAAGAAATGCAAATAATGTTCGGGGTAGAAGGTTCGATGTGAGTGCTAGCACGGAAACCGCTATAGAGATCTCTAGAATGAATAACAAAATGGAATCCTAGACATCCTAAATTGAGAGCATGGGATTTCCCAAGGCTGGAATGAAGATGCTAGGAAGACAAGAGGCAACCCCTAGTGATCAATTCAGTGATAGTGAAAGATTCAATGACATTAATCAATGACAAGAGCAAGAGGAGGTACAAGCTATGGGTTTCCAAGGTCAAGGGAACAACCCCTACTCAAACACTTACAACCCAGGATTGAGAAACCATCCAAATCTCTCTTGGTCCAACAACAACAACTTATTGAACCCACAACCTAGGAACCAACAAGGAGGATACCAGCAAGGCGGAAACAATTAAGGTGGATACCGTCAAAGAGAGCAACAAGGTGGATATCCACAAGGAGGAAACCAATGGGGAGGAAACTAATGGAACAACAACAACAATGCTCAGTCTAGCTCGTATCAACCTCGCCGTAACGTGGATGAAGAAATGAGAGGGGTGATGCAAGGTTTCCAAAGAGCCGAACACACATTGACAAACTTTATGCAAGCTAGTGGCCAAAGGTGTGGCAACTTAAAGGCATCGTTTGGGTAGTTGGAAACTCAAATGGGACAAATTGCCGAGGCCCTCCAAAAACAAGAGAAAGGGAAGTTTCCTAGCCACACTGAGCAAGACAATGAGGGGAATTTTGTTAATATGGACGATGTAAGGTTTATGATTTGTATTGGCTTGATTCCATTGCAAAACGCTCTATATTTGTATTAGTTATTGCTTAAGATGTTCTTTGAAGAAAGGAAGCTTAAAAGATGAAGAGCAATGTCTAGTGCAAAAGTCGTCTTCAAGAGGTGAAAAACGTCAAAGGTATATCTTGACTTCCATCCTCTTGCAAGGCGTTAGCGCATGCACACACAATTCATACATGTGTGTCCCAGCATCGTGGTTCAAACATTTGGTATAACACATTCACACACTTCATAGTATGCTCATGCATTGATCTTGTATTGACAAACATTGTAGAATTGCATGCTTTGTGACTATCTCTTTGATATGGCATGCTTGTGTGAAATTGTGTTTGTTTGTTTTCATATTTTTGTATTTGGACTTGAATATGTTCTTATTGGATGCCTTATTAAGTTTCAATCATTTCGGTTACTCATTCATAAGGTTTCGAGTCCAAACGATGTAGCTACGCTACTTTTCGTTCTCATTCGTTGAGTTGACTTCATCATCGTTTTCCAAGATGATTTCTCAACCATTTTTCAAAGTTGTGTGGTTATTGTAGTGTGTGAGGGAGTCACAGTTCATAATCCAAAAACAGATTTGAAATCGGAGTTCGGATGCCCAAGATATGGCTGAAGAACCGGAGAGTGCGCGAGAGAGGTGTGGGAGGCCGTGAGCCATCTTGCCCACGCCGTGAGGGAGGCCGTGAGCCTCACGGCCAGAGGGGCTCTCTGCCCCCGTGAGCCTCACGCACCCCCCACGGGAGGGTGACATGGCTCATGGTGATTGGCCCCTGAAATCCTTCTCTCTCCTCTTTTTAAACCCCTCTCCTTCCCTCCACACTTGTTGAAGATTTCAAGAACACTTAGAGAAATTTCTGCAGAAATTCTTCAATTTTCATTTTCTTATTTTGATCATAACTTTCTCATAAGAACTCGAAATCAATCGATTCAAAAGCCAAAATTGTTGGTCTTGAGAAGAGCTACAAATCCCAAGCATTTTCAGAGGGAGCTGACTTCATCATGTTTCTCAGCAGCCTGATTTCTAGTACGAGGTCAAGATTGATTGTTCAACTTCTTCTTTTTTAATTTCATCTTTGATCATCTCTTGATTCTTACTATTTGATTGATGAAATTTGTTAAGAAGTATGTTAGATCATATGCTAGGGGTGTTTGATCATTTGTTAATTGAGATTTAGCTTTGTGATTTGTTTTGAACATATATGTGCTAAACTTGATTTTGTTTGAAATTGATTCTAGAAAATTTATATATGATGTGCCTCATATTATTTTCTAGGTTTTATTTCATGATCTAAGAACTAGGTTTTTAGTGTGATATATTGAATATTCATACCTTTGTTCTTATTGATTTACATGTCTTGATTTCTAGATAATCTTGTGATTGTGTGTTGGAAGCATATTCTAGATTGTCATTGAACATGTACATTTTGCTTGATTGATCATCGAGCTTAATTTGTTTGTGTTTGCATCACTTTAGATCGTAGCCTTGCATTAGGTTGAAGTCTCTAGCAAAGTGAGTGAAGCTTTGTGGATAGAGCAAGGAAGTCTTGATTAGAGTTGGGAGGACTCGGATAATCAAGCAAGAGAGTCTTGTCTAGGGTCGGGAGTATCCGGATAGGCAAGCAAGAAATCTTCCTAGAGACGTGAGCGTCTTGGATAGGAAGTTGCTTTTCTAGAGGTGTAGGATACATCTCGGATAGGAAAGTAGCCTTGGTGATTCACTAGCCCGATGGTAGATTAGGAGTTGATAGCTTGAGTGGATATCATGAGTGATAGCTTGAGTGTGTAAGTCCTTTTTCACATAGTGGATTGCTTTGCCGGTGGTTGTGGTATCAACCCATGGATGTTTCCTCTTTGAGGTTTTACCATGTTAAAACACTTGTGTTCATTTTTGTTTTTACTTTTCTTTATCTTCCATATCTTTCATTGATTGCACATCTTGTAAATTGATTAATGTAGGGAAAAATACCATAGTACACGCAGCAGAAGCGAGACTAAAAATAGATTTAGTAGTTTTAAAATTTTTCATTTTTATGAACCTTAACCCTTTAATTAATTAAGCATATATATAAACCAACAAAAGAAGAATACCTTTTGTCACGTGATCCGATTGACTTACGTCGATGGTAATCTGCAAGATCTTCAATCCTAGCATGAACGTGAATCACCTAGGAGCGTGGTCTCCCTTTTCTTTGAATTGCAAACCTGAGAATGGACAAACAAACTTTTCTTTTTCTTTTGTTAGTCACAATAAATTCCAAGAGATTACAAAGAATGTTCCGGTCACTTTTGAATTCACAATTGTTAGATCGAAACTCACGTGAACCTTATTCGAAATTGTGCACAAAACCTTTTGGTGTAAAAATTACCAGTGCACTATCGAAATAAGAACAATCTCTTTTCACTTTTCTCTTGCCCGAAAATTTTCACACTAGTCTCAGAGTTGGATTTATTTTATAAGCAAAAGAAATAAATCTCTCAAGCTTAAACAAGTAGGGTTAGCCAAATTCAACCCACAAAATAATATATATATTCAACATATATATTGCATAAATTCTGCACACCTTTTTTTTAAAGTGTACTAATGCTGCACGCCTTTATCGGTATATATATCTCATGCACAATTGATACTGCATGCATTATATACATATATCATTTTGGCCTTGTGCCATATATATTTAATATATATTTATATATTATGGCCAAAATCCTCTACCATGTAGGATTTGTCTTTTGACTTAAATCCTAACCCTAGGTAGATTTCCTTAGAATTCCAAACCCTAATCCAACTCTTTAGTGTATTTGTGACTATCTCAAAGACTTCCTTATTTGATTAAATAAATAAACCTTATTATTTATTTTCTTACCAAATAAGTCTTTTACTTTTAGTATACTACTACTAATAGTATAACACTAGGAAACATATTTCCTGATCAGAAAAAGATTTTGTTTCTTAATTAAATAATTAATTAATAAATTAATTAATTCTCATTTAATCAAACAATAAAATAAAATAATATATTAGACTAATAAATTAGCCTTGCCACCCACATCATATATATATGGGCTCAATATTATTTTTTTATTTTATTTAATCCATTAGACTTTAATTAAAAAACCCACATGTGAACCAGACCCATTCTTACTAAAAGAAACAAGACCACATGACTTTCATTAATATATTAATACAATTGTGCAGCCCATTAAATAAATAATGTGCAAATTATATTCTTAATATATTAAATGCAATTCTAAATGGACCCATAAATTGGTCCGGTAGAATATATCAAGTGATCCATGCAAGTCCGTGTAGATTGGGGATCTTGGCGGGCTATCTAAATTTAAGCTTCAATAGACACAACCTAATCACAATCAACAAATGATTCACTTAGGTCCGATCCATTAATTTTAACTCATTCCACTAAAGAGCTAAAATTGAACTCTTAAATAAAGATAGAAAAGAAAGATGTTCCTCATTCATACCCTAGACAATCATGTTGGAGATAGTGTATCCTCGTGATTAATATCAGTAATCGCCAAGAGTTCATAGACCGCCTATAACTCTCCAAGTTACTATATTTACTCATATGACCACGTTTTGAACTTGGATATTTTGACTTGTCCAGAAGCCATGTTTTCAATAGACACTATCGAAAACTTAACGTTGAGATTTAATATCCAATTACCTCAAAACATCCATATGATGATATTATACTCTCATTTAATTAAATGGAGCCACGATGTCCATATCTATAAATGAAGTCCTCTATCGATTAACAAATGATTATCACCAAACTATCGAGGATAGACTATGCTATATAATCGTACTCATTGATAACTCAAATGATATCACTTGCAACCATAAGTCCATCATTTATCTCAGGATTAAGATAGACTCTCCGATTGTCCTGATAATGAAAAGACTATTATCTATTGACGGTTCTAGATAAAGCTTTTCATTGTGATCCAGTTCAACGCACCCAGTGCATTAGATTCTTTTGCTCGAAGACACTCCGATGATTTTAGACTCATCATATCTCATTTCATCCCACTCAAATGCTAGCAAAAGAATTCTACAACTTTAACAAGATAAAGGTGCCCAACCTTTAACTTAAGTTGTGAACATTATTCAAGACTAACTAAAGAATTGTGTCTACCACATACATATCCAGATGTACGAATAATTCTTCTTTTCTCATAGTCTTTAGACCTTATGATTATTTACTTTGACAATTATAATATTAAACTATAAATGCTATACGATTTGTTAAACCAGAAATCACTTTATTAATATGAAAAAGATTGTTAATTACAATATTACACTCTTGCTATTGAGCATAATCCTAACAATTAACTCTTGTATAAGTGAAATCAATTAATTTGTCAAATATAATCAAGTGTGTATTTTCATTGATATATTCCGCATTATTTTTAAATTGGAAGAATTTGGAACCTATACCTATTCACCCCCCCTCTAGGTATATCTCACTACTACTTAAGGGAAATTTCATTTGGTATCAGAGCGGGTGTCTAGACGTACTTAGATAGATCCTTTCTTTGTAGCGTTTTTGTATTTTTGTTTGTGACAATCATGATTAAGGAAGTGTGTTCCAATGTGGCTTCTTTTGTTGAACTGAAAATACCTACAAGGTTATACTAAACAACCTAGAGGGTGGGTGAATAGGTTGACGCACTAGTTTTAAAATCTCTTTCGTGACTTATGTCAAAACCTTGGTGAGCAAACAAATTAACCTTAAACATGATTGTTATGAGAAAAACAATTAACAGATGTATGCTCAATTCACCACCCTTAGCCTACAAAACATATACCAACAAACAATGTATCACATATACAAGATATTCAATTAAGATCAAATTCCACAAGTTGTATTTTGAATATTAAAATGTAAGTACACTAAGTGAAACTACTACAACTTGTTAATGAAGGAAATATATTAAAACCAAAACAAAGGATACATGTATTAATATTAATGTTCAATGTATATACAAATATCAATCTAGATATATCTATACAAAAGAATCAAAGAATAAGAGAATTATATTTACACAAATGAAGTGTATATACAAAAATGATCAAAATAAATATTGATTACAAATCACACTTTACACAATCTTGCTTCCAAATATATCACAAGTGAATATTGTACCACAAGATTAAAACATACACATAAACATATATAAAAGAGAGATAGAAAGAATTGACACATGAGATTTTTTAACGTGGTAAAACCTCCAAGGAGGAAACATCCACGGTTTGAAATACAACCATTAGGGTACTATATATATTGGAAAGTAAACATAGAACATTCACAAAGTGACCAATCTTTAGCTCACCCAACCTAGTGAAGTCTAAGCCTACCCAACCCTATTGGAAAGTGTGAAATCCCTCAATGATGCGAAACCACCATATATTGGACACCACACACAACCAACATCGATGGTAGATTAGAAATTCCTCAAGAGTGCATACACCTCCCATGTGCCCCGCTCTATCGGAGTCTATGTCTAACCATACGCCTAGGCCTACCAATACAATAGCCAACTCCCTATCCAAGGCACTCTTGCCTCTAGGGAGCCTCCCATGCATGACTATCCGGACCTTCCCGATCCTAGCCATGACTTCTTGCTTGGTTATCCGGACCTCACGTCCTAACCAAGACTTCCTTGCTTGACTATCCGGACGCCTTGTCCTAGTCAAGACTTCATGCCTTTTACAAGGACTTCCTAGTGTGATCATGTGAATACAAATGATGCAAACAATCAATACAACATAGAACATGTGATCAATACATTCTATGGAACAACTAGACCCAAACATGTGAGAACACAAGTAAAGTAGTCTAGATGCCAAAACATGAATTAAACCTAGAGCATGTGAAAAACACCTAACACAAAAGCTCCTAGTTTCATTCATACACATAACACTTGAATAAATCATATACATGAAGCACATATTCAAGATGTCATAAACATACAATTAAATGCTAGATATATGAGATTAAAATCAATCAATATACTAGTCAAAAATATAAAGCAAGGTTTTGAGATTTACATCAATCAAAACCTATATTCTCTAAATCACAAACAAATACACAAATCCTAGATTTTATCAATCAAAGGATCAAATCAAATCTCAAGGTCATTTTAACACAAAATTAATTCAATTAAGTTCCAAACAACCTAAGATGCCATTCTAATCACAATACAACTCACAAACATATGTAAAACCTAGAATCATAGAATCTAGTCAACATTAGTCCACAAATTGACTTTCAATTAGAATGATAATCAAGCTATCTTTCTCAATAGCTTTTACTAAACATAAACATAGATATATAAGAAGAAACCCCAAGCAAATGGAAGGTCAAAAAACAAGAAATCCCAAAGTTGAGACCATTACCTCGGATTCTGCAGCTGGTTCAGAAATCAGTGTTCAACCACTGGAAATCACAATCAAACAGCCACCAAACCACTTGGAGATGTTAGAGGACTCAAATACGAACACTCTCCAACTTGAATCACTCAAATCCGACTCCGGATGAGGAAGATATGGTGTGTTGAAGTTCTGAAAAACTGAAGAGAAGTTCTTACGGGAAAACTTATTTTTTTTCTTCTTTTATTTCAAAATGGAGAGAGAGAGGGAAGAAATAGGAGGAGAGAGAAGGAGTTTTTCGGCCAACCAGGTGGTGCCACGTCACCTCCTGGCCATGGGGGGCGCGTGTCCCACACGGGAGCAGAGGCTGCTCCAGGTCGTGGGGCCCACGGCCTCAACCACGGCCAGCCCATGTGGCCCATGTGGCCCACGGCCTGGGCTGTCCTCTCGCGCGCTCCCTCAGTTCGTCAGCCCGTATCCCGGGCGTCCGAACTCTGAATTCGAATCCGTTTTCAGATTACGAACCGTGACTCTCTCACGCACAACGATGACTATACAACTTTGAAAAAAGGTTGAGAAATCATCTCAGAAATCATCGATGAAGTCAACTCAACGAAAGAGAACGTAAAGTAGCATAGTCAACTTGTTTGGACTCAAAACCTTATGAATGAGTAACCGAAATGACCGGAACTCAATAAGGCATTGAATAAGAACATGTTCAAGTCCTAAACACAAAATAGAAACATACAAACACAAAGACATACACATATGCTAGTTTCCGGACATAGTCCTAGAAAATGCAAAACACAAAGTTTATTAACTAAATATGAATGCATGAGCATATTTTGCCAAGTGTGTGAAAGTGAAATGTAAATGAAATTAAATCATGAAGGAACACACAAGAATGATATGTGTGAGTGTGTGCCTAGCCTTGTAAGAGATAAGAGGTCTTTGAATACCTTTGTCGACCAATAATGCCCGAATCTCTTAAAAGCTGGCTTCTTGAATGAGTTGTGGTTGAGACGTCCTTCGTCTTCAAAATTCTTCAATTACTAACCACTAAACATTACAAGATAAGCACGTTTTGATATGGAATTAATACCAACACTAATTATCAACCTTACAATCTCCCCCTTTGGTAAATTCCATGTCAAAACTCCTAAACAAACACTAAAACAATTACAAAGAAAATTTGGTCACAATGAGTACAATGAGTTACACATATAGACACAAATTAACAACCAAACCAAGTCTTGAACTTCAACTTGGTCTTCTCTTGATATCACCTAAAATAAACTTGAAAGCACAAGAATATCCAAGAGACAACACATATGGAAATATATATTCATTAGCAAGAAAATAACACATTTAAAGTTCAAATGGATCATGTATGCTCCCCCTAAATACATGCATCCAACAAAGATATCATATCCAAGATATTACACGCCATATGAAGTTCAATACTTAACACATACATAAAGAAGATATGCTAAGACAATATCATATTTCTCCCCCTTTTTGACATAAAATGAAGCCAAAGGGAAAAGAGAAAAGATACCTTGAGATCACAAAAGCTTTGCTAGCAACTTGTGCCACCAAAGAACGTTGAACGATTTGATGACCTCATATTCGGAGGTGGATGCTTTGCTTGAAGAAATGCTTTCTTTCAAGTTCTTGATTTTTTGCATCTTGTTGAACCACCTTTTTGTTTAGCTCTTATATCTTCTCCCTTGATTCTTGTTGTTATCGATGTTAACCTAGCAAGGTTATACAAATCTAGACAACACAACAAACTCATCAAGCTAAAATGAATCACAAATGCATAAATTTTACTCATAAGCACATTGGTCGTTTCTACCAAATTCAACAATTGCATAAACAATCATATCAACCCCAAATATGAAGGAATTGGTATCAACAACAATCATCTCGACCCCATTCAAGAAGAGATTTGATTATAACAACAACTACTAACACTCTAAGCAAGGAGGAATTTTTTGCAACTACAAGCAATATAATTGATTACAACCACAATTACTATCACTCTAAGCAAGGAGGAATTTTTTGCAACCATAATCAATTGAATTGATTACAACCACAATTACTATCGACCCCAAAACAAAGAGGAACTCATTGCAACTACACTCAACTAAATTGATTATAATTACAATTACTATCGGCCCCATACAAAGAGGATTTCATTGCAATTACTCTCTTATCAACCACAAGAATGAAGAAATTGATTGCAATCTCAACTATTATACAACCCCAAACAAGGAGAAGGTGATTGCAAACACAATCATACAATTATTACAAAAAGATTCATGCATTAATTGTGATCAAACATACAAAGGCATATATCATTATGAAGAATCATCATGCATATCAAGACATATGAAATAACATCTTCAAGATTCATCATATTAAAACAAAATATGCCAAACAAACAATAAATTCCCTTATCTCAAACAAATGCTTTATCTCAAATAAATGTTATATTTAAAGCTCTCCCTAAGCTCCTTAACCTTATAAAGCAAGAATTCTTTTCTCCCCTTTAAGACAAGAATTCTCCCCCTTAAGACAAAGTCTCAATTAAGCACAAAGAGAAACAATACACTCACATTTGGAACATTTCTCCACACATGGTGAGGTATACATTTTTCCCCCTTTTTGTCAAGGAATACACAAAGGATACAAGAGATAAAGAACGAGATATTAAGCAAACAAATCGTATAGAAAGCGAAGTTGAATAAACTAAGCTCCCCCTAAACATATGCTTCACATATTATCACCAAGTAGATTTGTTCACAAGGGATTATGAATCAACTCGAAGCAAGTGAACATATCATAAAAGAGAACAAAGTCTAGCATACTATGCTCCCCCTTGATAAGTGCTCTATTTAAGATCAAGATAGAGTATTGTTCACAACGAGATCCACACAATCACACATTCAAGCAATTAGAGAAAATATTTCATCACTTTTCAAAGTCCAAGAGAGAATCATAGATTTTCATTAATCTCTCAAAAATATTCTCACATTGCTAATGAATCAAGCACATAAGCAAAATATGTGTGTGTGTGTGTGTGAATGCTTCTCACATATATAATAGGAGTAATTGTGACATCAACATGCAAATAATTTCCACACCTATCCATCTAAAGCATTTCCAAAAATAGGTCAAACCGATATTCATCCGGTTTTTTGCTTTAAAAGAATAGATATCAACATGTGAGCGTGTGTGTGCATGTGGCTCGTTTTCCCCCGTTTCTATTTGTCAACCCGAGCTTTTTCACAATTCTCAACTATACACCAATAAGCCTTTTATTTTTCATTTCTTTTAGGCTTAGAATCAAAGATTTTTTTTTTTTATGATTCATTTCAACACTTCTTTGATTTTAACTAACAAAAACATATACTCCTCATGGCGGCTTTCACTCATCACAATGGCGTAGCCCTTTCCTACATTGGGTGGCTTCACAACCAAGGTGTGTAGCCCTTTCCATGAGGGTGCTCGTTGATTACTATGTAGTGCCGAAGCAAAATGGATACATACCATAGGTCATCTATCATGTACTAAGCCATAGGCTTCTAGATGCATCCATAATCTATATACTTTCAACCACACATACTCAAAAACTAAAACATATAAGAGAAGCATTAGTGCACTTTTCAAAAAATAAGATTTTCAAGCTCAAGTGCATGATCTAGAAACAATACAAGTTACTTGTTAAAGATCATTACTTCTCAAGTGAGTAGCTCTCAAAGAAATTGATATTCAAATTAAGTTTTGCTCATCAAGCCACTCAACAATCACACAAGCATTTCAAGCATCATGTATAAGATCATTGTGAACACATCACTAAAAGATCTTTAGAGAGCAAATGTCAACAAGAACCATATGAAAGCTATACTAGTTCTATAATATGACATGCTACATGATGTAATGCAAACATAGAGTTGAAAGATGAAAAGCTAGAAAGCAAGCATTAGGATATAGAAATACCTAAGCAAGCTTTTTCATCATATGCAAAGCCTTCACTCTTTTTATGAGCTCTCTTGGCTTGTTTGTCCTCATGACAACAAGTTGTTGGTGTTTCATCCCAAGAGAATAAAGACTAAGCAATTCAACTCAATCAACAACAAAAATGACTTTCTCAAAAAGTCTTAACATGATTATCACCAAATAGATTTCATGATATGCAACTTCTCAAAAGTTAATCAACGGATTTTGACTATCATAATGAAATTTGTGAGATAGCTAAGTTCATGTCAAAGTCATAGAGAAACAAAGCTAGCTAGCTAAGTTACTCAAAACTAGACACTAATCTTAAAGCCAACTCACATGTGCAACTTACACTAATGGTAAGAGCACTCACCTTTGACCCATTTGGTTTAGGGAGCACAAACACAAAAACCATCATGATCATTTCTCATGGCAATATAATATCTAGAAGATAAACATCAACCATCTTCTCTATAAAGATATTCTCATGCTATACACAACATTATTGCCAACAACAAAGATATTATCAAGACTATACATATGATCATGTGAAACACTCATATTCACCCAAATCTTCTTGACAATATTCCTTACATGATTATCATTAACAAGCACAAAATTCAAAGAGTTATCATACAAGAAACATACATAGAAGATTTTCTCATCTCACTAATATGCATCTCATTCCCTAGTTTGCAATGTCTAATATACTCATGGCATATATATTTAGTATGCACTACAACATTTAAAAAAAAATTGACAAACCGGAATACATAAGGAGATGATACTATTTGGGTGAGAGTGTACCAACAGTGAAGGCTCCTTACTCTTCTTGATTTTGCACTTGACCTTGGAAGATTGGCCTTTGAAATCCTTTTGTTCCTTAGTGACTTGGCTTTAGTTGTAGGAGACTCAACTTGCTCAACTACAAAGCTTAAGTCACTTGAATCTTCATGAAGATCACCAAGCTCTTTGGCCTTCATGATTGCCAACTCCTCTTCCTTGCCTTTGATCATTTCCTACAAGAAATAAAACAATTTGTTAGCAAAATCATTTATTAAACTATCTAACACAAGAACAACTTCAACCGTCTTTTCTTCTAGACATTTGATCACTTCATTCTTCACTTCAACTTCCGTCAAAGCTTTATCTCTTTCCTTGTCAAGAGATTGAATTCTAGAGATCATGTCTAGCATGATTATCCTTTGGGAAAACTTCTTCTTCTTTGTTTTTGTCACTAACATGCTTTTCAAGCTTATCAACAAAATTGTTAGTAGACAAATGAAATATAAAACAAGAAGCACTTTTTTCACAAGTAGCTTGGAAACTATTCCATGCCTCTTTTGCCATATTTGAATCTTTATTAAGAGCAAGGTGTTTAAAAACATACACAACTATAAATGGCAAAAAGGTCTAAAGATTCAACTCTCAAAAATAAACCTCATTCATACTTCATGAATATATTGGTTTGGAGAAACTACTCCATCAAATATAAAACACGGAGAAGAGAAACCTTTCATGACAATCCAACCAAGCTTGCTCATCACTAGACATAACAAAGTCTATCATGAGCATTTTCATCAAAACAAACATTTTCCCAATCAACAAAGGAGGACAACCTTTACAAACAAAAATAGACTAAAGGTTGTTATCATAGTAAATAACCTTGTAGATCCCGAATCACACTAATTGCTTTAAGTGACCCGCTCTGATACCAATTGAAAATACCTACAAGGTTATACTAAACAACCTAGAGGGGGGGTGAATAGGTTGACGCACTAGTTTTAAAAACTCTTTCGTGACTTATGTCAAAACCTTGGTGAGCAAACAAATTAACCTTAAACATGATTGTTATGAGAAAAACAATTAACACATGTATGCTCAATTCACCACCCTTAGCCTACAAAACATATACCAACAAACAATGTATCACATATACAAGATATTCAATTAAGATCAAATTCCACAAGTTGTATTTTGAATATTAAAATGTAAGTACACTAAGTAATACTACTACAACTTGTTAATGAAGGAAATATATTAAAACCAAAACAAAGGATACATGTATTAATATTAATGTTCAATGTATATACAAATATCAATCTAGATATATCTATACAAAAGAATCAAAGAATAAGAGAATTATATTTACACAAATGAATTGTATATACAAAAATGATCAAAATGAATATTGATTACAAATCACACTTTACACAATCTTGCTTCCAAATATATCACAAGTGAATATTGTACCACAAGATTAAAACATACACATAAACATATATAAAAGAGAGATAGAAAGAATTGACACATGAGATTTTTTAACGTGGTAAAACCTCCAAGGAGGAAACATCCATGGGTTGAAATACAACCATTAGGGTACTATATATATTGGAAAGTAAACATAGAACATTCACAAAGTGACCAATCTTTAGTTCACCCAACCTAGTGAAGTCTAAGCCTACCCAACCCTATTGGAAAGTGTGAAATCCCTCAATGATGCGAAACCACCATATATTGGACACCACACACAACCAACATCGATGGTAGATTAGAAATTCCTCAAGAGTGCATACACCTCCCGTGTACCCCGCTCTATCGGAGTCTATGTCTAACCATACGCCTAGGCCTACCAATACAATAGCCAACTCCCTATCCAAGGCACTCTTGCCTCTAAGGAGCCTCCCATGCATGACTATCCGGACCTTCCCGATCCTAGCCATGACTTCTTGCTTGGTTATCCGGACCTCACGTCCTAACCAAGACTTCCTTGCTTGACTATCCGGACACCTTGGCCTAGTCAAGACTTCATGCCTTTTACAAGGACTTCCTAGTGTGATCATGTGAATGCAAATGATGTAAACAATCAATACAACATAGAACATGTGATCAATACATTCTATGGAACAACTAGACCCAAACATGTGAGAACACAAGTAAAGTAGTCTAGATGCCAAAACATGAATTAAACCTAGAGCATGTGAAAAACACCTAACACAAAAGCTCCTAGTTTCATTCATACACATAACACTTGAATAAATCATATACATGAAGCACATATTCAAGATGTCATAAACATACAATTAAATGCTAGATATATGAGATTAAAATCAATCAAAACCTATATTCTCTAAATCACAAACAAATACACAAATCCTAGATTTTATCAATCAAAGGATCAAATCAAATCTCAAGGTCATTTTAACACAAAATTAATTCAATTAAGTTCCAAACAACCTAAGATGCCATTCTAATCACAATACAACTCACAAACATATGTAAAACCTAGAATCATAGAATCTAGTCAACATTAGTCCACAAATTGACTTTCAATTAGAATGATAATCAAGCTATCTTTCTCAATAGCTTTTACCAAACATAAACATAGATATAGAAGAAGAAACCCCAAGCAAATGGAAGGTCAAAAAACAAGAAATCCCAAAGTTGAGACCATTACCTTGGATTCTGCAGCTGGTTCGGAAATCAGTGTTCAACCACTGGACATCACGATCAAACAGCCACCAAACCACTTGGAGATGTTAGAGGACTCAAATATGAACACTCTCCAACTTGAATCACTCAAATCCGACTCCGGATGAGGAAGATATGGTGTTTTGAAGTTCTGAAAAACTGAAGAGAAGTTCTTACGGGAAAACTTATTTTTTTCTTCTTTTATTTCAAAATGGAGAGAGAGAGGGAAGAAATAGGAGGAGAGAGAAGGAGTTTTTCGGCCAACCAGGTGGTGCCACATCACCTCCTGGCCATGGGGGGCGCGTGTCCCACACGGGAGCAGAGGCTGCTCCAGGTCGTGGGGCCCACGGCCTCAACCACGGCCAGCCCATGTGGCCCACGGCCTGGGCTGTCCTCTCGCGCGCTCCCTCGGTTCGTCGGCCCGTATCTCGGGCGTCCGAACTCCAAATTCGAATCCATTTTTGGATTACGAACCGTGACTCTCTCATGCATGATGAAGACTATACAACTTTGAAAAAAGATTGAGAAATCATCTCAGAAATCATCGATGAAGTCAACTCAACGAAAGAGAACGTAAAGTAGCATAGTCAACTTGTTTGGACTCGAAACCTTATGAATGAGTAACCGAAACGACCGGAACTCAATAAGGCATTGAATAAGAACATGTTCAAGTCCTAAACACAAAATACGGAAACATACAAACACAAAGACATACACATATGCTAGTTTCCGGATATAGTCCTAGAAAATGCAAAACACAAAGTTTATTAACTAAATATGAATGCATTAGCATATTTTGTCAAGTGAGTGAAAGTGAAATGTAAATGAAATTAAATCATGAAGGAACACACAAGAATGATATGTGTGAGTGTGTGCCTAGCCTTGTAAGAGATAAGAGGTCTTTGAATACCTTTGTCGACCAATAATGCCCGAATCTCTTAAAAGCCGGCTTCTTGAATGAGTTGTGGTTGAGACGTCGTTCGTCTTCAAAATTCTTCAATTACTAACCACTAAACATTACAAGATAAACACGTTTTGGTATGGAATTAATGCCAACACTAATTATCAACCTTACATGAACATATTGACTTAGATGAGAAAAAGATCGATGATGTAATTTTTAAAAATGAACGTTTATCCAAAGTCAATATGTCCCTCAACAAGAAGTTAGAGAATCATGATCTTGGCTCAAAGGAGTTCAATGAACTTAAAGACAAGATCCTAAGTCTAGAATTGAATCTAAAAGATAGCAATGATAGACTTGGTATCTTGAAGCAAGAAATTGAGCAAAAAGATTGTTCTCTTGTTAATGCTAAGAAACTTGAAAATGTGCTTAAATCCAAACTTAATAAGCATTTAAATCAAGAGAAAAAGTATGAACAATGGCTTCATAAATCACGTAAAGATGTTATGTTTAGTGATGACATAGCGGAAAAATATGTCATTGAACTTAGGATGCTTCGTGAGAAACTTGATGAGGCTAATAGGGTGATTAGCAAGATGTCATCTAGTTCTAACAAAGTTGGAACCCTCATTAAAAGTGGAAAGCATCCATGTGACAAAAGAGGTTTGGGTTATATCAATGAGAAGGAGACTCCTTCATCTAACAAATCTACTTTTGTCAAAACAAGCATTGAATCAAATGTAGGTACACTCTCTCAAGGTAAAGCTATGAAAGCTGCCAGAGGTGCCTCTTCATCAACAAGGATGTTCAATGGAAGAACACAACAACATAAACATCAAGGAGCATCAACCTCAAATGCAAGAGGTGGAGTATCAAGGGTTGCACATCAAAGAGGAAAAATTATGAGAAGTCCAAAGGAGTTGGAAGCAAATGCAAATGGTAAATTTCTCAAATTTATTCCTATTTGTCATCATTGTAATATGATAGGACATATTCGACTTAGATGCTTTGAGTATATTCGAAAATGCAAACTTGATAATGCTTTTCATGATATGTCTTTGAATGGACCTAGGCAATCATCTATGTATGGATATAGAAATAGACCTAGGAAGACCTTGGAAAAGCATGTTGTTGAAAAAGTTGTTGATGACTTGCTTGCTAAATCTTGTGTTGTGCCTCACTCTACTATGCATAAGAAAGTTGATAATGCTTTGTTTGATATTTTTGAAAATGTGACCAATGAGGTCAAGGTGCATGTTAAAAAGCCTAACATTGAGTCAAAGCATGTTAGTAGTAAGAGTGAGAGGCATGTTGTGAAAAATGTGTGGATTAGAAAAGATACATCTAAATGTCATGTTGCACAATATGCTTTACGTGCCAACTCCTCCTATTCTTGGTACCTAGACAGCGGTTGCTCTAGGAACATGACCAGGAACAAAGAGTTCTTTAAGAATCTTGTTTTAAAGGATGGAGGTTGGGTTACTTTTGGTGATGGTACCAAAAAGCAAGTTCTTTGCAAGGGAACAATTTGTATCCCCGGATTGCCTAAACTTCGCAATACTTTTTATGTTGATGGGTTACAAGCTAACTTGATAAGCATTACTCACTTGTGTGAAATTTTTAAAGAAGTTAGCTTTAACAAAGATGTGTGCACTATAATTGATAAAAAGGGCAATGTCGTCCTATGTGTCAAAAGGTCTATAGACAATTGCTATTGTCTTGAGATAGATCCTCTAACTTGCAACATGGCACATGAGTGCAACAAGCTTGAATTTTAATGATTTAAAAAAGCTTGAAAAACATGGCATTGTTAGAGGTCTTCCTAATCTTTGTAAAAAGCTTGAGGTGGTTTGTGAACCTTGCCAATTAGGTAAGCAAACCAAAGTGTCTCATAAGAAAAATTCTTAAATAGCTACCAAGAGACCTTTAGAACTTATGCATATGGACCTAATGGGGCCAATTCAAACCGAGAGCATTAATGGCAAAAAGTACATTTTTGTATGCGTTGATGACTTCTCTAGGTTTACTTGGGTTTATTTTCTTAGAAACAAGACCGAGGCTTTTGATTACTTTAAAAAGTTTTGTAATCAAGTTCAAAATGAAAAAGGTCTTGATATCAAGAAAATATGTCGCATTAGGAGTGATCATGGGACGGAATTTGAAAATGCAAAATTTAGTGAGTTTTGTGATGGTTTAGGAATTTCTCATGAGTTCTTCGCTCCTAGAACTCCTCAACAAAATGGTGTTGTTGAGAGGAAAAACCGTGTCTTGCAAGAGATGGCTAGGGTCATGCTCAATAGCAAGAAAGTCCCTAGAAACCTATGGGCCGAGGCAGTCAATACCGCTTGTTATGTGTCAAATCGTGTTTTTAAGAGGCCCGGCACAAAACAAACGTCCTATGAGCTTTGGAAAGGCAAGAAGCCTAATGTGAGTTACTTCCAAACTTTTGGGAGTAAATGTTATATTTTGAATGATAGAGATCACTTAGGAAAGTTTGATGCAAAAAGTGATGTTGGTCTCTTTCTTGGGTATGCTATTAATAGTCGTGCATATAGAGTCTTTAATTTGATTACTAAGACTATCATGGAGTCTATCAATGTGAAGATAGATGATCTTAGCATGCTTAATTTGTGTGATGATAATGGTATCAATGAACCTAAAGAAAACATGTTAAATGACACTAAAACACCTATTGATGTGGCTAGTAATGTTTCTAGTCAAGATGATGAAAATGATAGTCATGTTGAAGTTGTAAGTCAAGGGTTGGAAAATGCTTTAAATGATAATCAACAAAATGACCAAGTTGTTGAACATTCTCACCCAAGACTTAGAAACTTACACTATCAAGAAGACATCATAGGTGATTTAAATGAAGGGGTTAGAACAAGAAATCAAATTGCTAACCAAATATCCTATGCTTGCTACACTTCTCAAATTGAACCCAAAAATATTAATGAAGCAATTGTTGATGAATATTGGGTTGGGGCTATGCAAGAAGAACTTAATAAATTTGAGAGAAATGAAGAGTGGTCCTTAGTTCCTAGACCCAAAGATATAAATGTAATTGGCACTAAATGGGTGTTTAGGAATAAGACCGATGAAAGTGGCAAGATTGTGAGGAATAAAGCTAGACTAGTGGCTCTAGGTTACACTCAAGTGGAGGGTGTTGACTTTGATGAGACGTTTGCCCCGGTTGCTCGTGTCGAGTCCATTAGACTTTTGTTGTCCATTGCATGCATTAAAAAGTTCAAATTATTTCAAATGGATGTCAAAAGTGCTTTCCTCAATGGATACCTTCAAGAAGAAGTGTATGTTGAACAACCTAAGGGTTTTGTAGATCCACACTCTCCTAATCATGTGTTTAAATTGAAAAAGGCTCTCTATGGCCTTAAACAAGCTCCAAGAGCTTGGTATGATAGGTTGACTCAATATCTTATTGACAACCAATATAGGAGAGGTGGCATTGATAGAACTTTGTTTATCAAACATCATGATCATGATATTTTTGTTGCACAAATATATGTTGATGACATTGTTTTTGGGTCTACTAATAAAACCAAGGTTGATGAATTTGTTAGTGTTATGTCAAGTGAATTTGAAATGAGTATGGTGGGTGAGTTGAATTATTTTCTAGGAATGCAAGTAAAGCAAACTAGCATGGCATAATGTTGAATCAATCTAAATATGCTAAAAATCTAGTTAAGAGATTTGGCCTAGAAAATGGAAAAGATTTTGAAACTCCCATGAGCACCACTTTAAAACTTGACAAAGATGAAAAAGGGAAAAGTATTGACCAAAGCCTTTATAGAAGCATGATAGGTAGTCTACTTTACCTAACGGCTAGTAGACCCGACATTTGCTTTAGTGTAGGCTTGTGTGCTAGATTCCAAGCAAATCCCAAGGAATCTCACTTAAAAGCCGTCAAGAGGATCATTAGGTACATCAAAGGAACTCATAGTCTCAGTCTATTCTATTCATTTGATACCAATGATATCCTTGTAGGCTATTGTGATGCGGATTGGGCGGGAAATATAGATGACCGTAAAAGCACATCGGGCGGTTGCTTTTATGTTGGTAATAACTTGGTTTCTTGGT
The DNA here is from genome assembly GCA_030490815.1 of Acer saccharum. NCBI lineage: Eukaryota > Viridiplantae > Streptophyta > Magnoliopsida > Sapindales > Sapindaceae > Acer > Acer saccharum. The sequence continues at coordinate 18,838,494 of CM059871.1, forward strand.
CAAGTAAGAAACAAAATTCGGTTTCCCTTTCCTCTTCCGAAGCCGAATACATTGCGGCCGGAAGTGCTTGCATACAATTACTTTGGATGAAACAAATCCTTAAGGATTATGAGATAGAACAAGGAAAAATGACACTTTATTGTGATAACTTAAGTGCCATTAACATCTCTAAAAATCCGGTTCAACACTCCCGTACAAAACACATAGACATTAGGCATCATTTCATTAGAGATCTAGTTGAATATTCTATTGTTACTCTAGAGCATTTGCCTACTAAAAATCAACTTGCTGACTTGTTCACTAAGCCCTTGGACAAAGAGAGGTTTAAATCTCTTAGAATGTCCATTGGCATGATTTGTGTTGATTGATGTCTTTGTGTGATTGTGAGTGGCTTGATGAGCAAAACTTTAATTGAATATCAGTTGTCTTTAAGAGCTACTCACTTGAGAAGTAATGATCTTTAACAAGTATCTTTTATTGTTTCTAGATCATGCACTTGAGCTTGAAAAATCTTATTTTTGAAAAGTGCACTAATGCTTCTCTTGTATGTTTTAGTTTTGAGTTTTTGTGGTTGAATATGTGTAGATAATGGATGCATCTAGAAGTTTATTGTTAAGTACATGATAGATGACCTATGGTATGTATCCATTTTGCTTCGGCACTATATAGTAATCAACGAGCACCCTCATGGAAAGGGCTACACACCTTGGTTGTGAAGCCACCCAATGTAGGAAAGGGCTACGCCATTGTGATGAGTGAAAGCCGCCATGAGGAGTATATGTTTTTGTTAGTAAAATCAAAGAAGTGTTGAATTGAATCATAAAAAAAAAATCTTTGATTCTAAGCCTAAAAGAAATGAAAAATAAAGGCTTATTGGTGTATATTTGAGAATTGTGAAAATGCTCGGGTTGACAAATAGAAACGAGGAAAACGAGCCACGTGCATACACACGCTCATATGTTGATATCTATTCATTTTAAAAGCAAAAATCCGGATGAATATCGGTTTGACCTATTTTTGGAAAGGCTTTAGATGGATAGGTGTGGATAGAGTTTGCATGTTGATATCACAATTACTCCTACTATATATTTGAGAAGCATTCACACACACACATTTTGCTTATGTGCTTGATTCATTAGCAATGTGAGAATATTTGTGAGAGATTAATGAAAATCTATGATTCTCTCTTGGACTTTGACAAGTTATGAAATATTTTCTCTTAATGCTTGATTGTGTGATTGTGTGATGTCCCTTGTGAACAAATCTACTTGGTGATAATATGTGGAGCATATGTTAAGGGGGAGCTTTAGTTTATTCAACTTCGCTCTCTATACGATTTGTTTGCTTAGTATCTCGTTCTTTATATCTTGTGTCCCTTGTCTATTCCTTGACAAAAAGGGGGAGAAAATGTATACCTTCACCATGTTTGATATAGGGGAGATTTTGTATACTTCACACTCTATGTGGAAAAATGTTCCAATTGTGTGAATCATATTCCTCTCTGTGCTTAATTATGACTTTGTCTTAAGGGGGAGAATTCTTGTCTTAAGGGGGAGAAAGAATTCTTTCTTGATAATATTAAGGATGGTTGGTCCTCGGGAATTGGGAAACTAAGGGAATGATTTAATATGAAAATATTTTATTCACTTGAGATAATGCATTTTGTATGAGATAAGGGATGTCTTCTATATTTGTTTTTAGTTAATAACTCACCAATCTTCTTTAGAGAAGATCTCTTGTTTGGTTTGCTATTTTCTCTCATAGGTACTTTGAAGACCGAAAGAGGAATTCTTGAAGATTTGAAGACTTTTTAGTCTAGGAATCTCTTTGTAATGTGAGGATGAGAGTATGCTATCAACTTAAGTTTATTGAGTGAAACATTGTATGGTGAGGATGAGGTTTTGCCATGGAATAGCCAAAGGGGGAGATTGTAAGGTTTATGATTTGTATTGGCTTGATTCCATTGCAAAACACTCTATATTTGTATTAGTTGTTACTTAGGATGTTCTTGGAAGAAAAGAAGCTTAAAAGGTGAAGAGTAACGTCTAGTGCAAATGTCGTCTTCAAGAGGTGAAAAACGTCAAAGGTATATCTTGACTTCCATCCTCTTGCAAGGTGTTAGCGCACACACACACAATTCATACATGTGTGTCCCTGCATCGTGGTTCAAACATTTGGTATAACACATTCACACACTTCTTAGTATGCTCATGCATTGATCTTGTATTGACAAACATTGTAGAATTGCATGCTTTGTGACTATCTCTTTGATATGGCATGCTTGTGTGAAATTGTGTTTGTTTGTTTTCATATTTTTGTATTTGGACTTGAATATTTTCTTATTTGATGCCTTATTGAGTTCCGATCGTTTCGGTTACTCATTCATAAGGTTTCAAGTCCAAACGATGTAGCTACGCTACTTTTTGTTCTCATTCGTTGAGTTGACTTCATCATCGTTTTCTGAGATGATTTCTCAACAATTTTTTAAAGTTGTGTAGTCTTCATCGAGTGTGAGGGAGTCATGGTTCGTAATCCAAAAACGGATTCAAAATCGGAGTTCGGATGCCCAAGATATGGCTGAAGAACCGGAGAGTGCGCGAGAGAGGTGTGGGAGGCCGTGAGCCATCTTGCCCACGCCGTGAGGGAGGCCATGAGGCTCACGGCCAGAGGGGCTCTCTGCCCCCGTGAGCCTCACGTGCCCCCCATGGGAGGGTGATGGGCTCATGGTGATGGCCCTGAAATCCTCTCTACTCCCCTTTTTAAACCCCTCTCTTTCCCTCCACACTTGTTGAAGATTTCAAGAACACTTAGAGAAATTTCTGCAGAAATTCTTCAATTTTCATTTTCTTATTTTGCTCATAACTTTCTCATACGAACTCGAAATCATCGATTCAGAAGCCAAAATTGTTGGCCTCGAGAAGAGCTACAAATCCCAAGCATTTTCAGTGAGAGCTAACTTCATCATTTTTCTCAGCAGCCTGATTTCTAGTACGAGGTCAAGGTTGATTGTTCAACTTCTTCTTTTTAATTTCATCTTTGATCATCTCTTGATTCTTACTATTTGATTGATGAAATTTGTTAAGAAGTATGTTAGATCATATGCTAGGGGTGTTTGATCATTTGTTAATTGAGATTTAGCTTTGTGATTTGTTTTGAACATATATGTGCTAAACTTGATTTTGTTTGAAATTGATTCTAGAAAATTTATATATGATGTGTCTCATATTATTTTCTAGGTTTTATTTCATGATCTAAGAACTAGATTTTTAGTGTGATATATTGAATATTCATACCTTTGTTCTTATTGATTTACATGTCTTGATTTCTAGATAATCTTGTGATTGTGTGTTGGAAGCATATTCTAGATTGTCATTGAACATGTACATTTTGCTTGATTGATCATCTAGCTTAATTTGTTTGTGCTTGCATCACTTGCATCACTTTAGATCATAGCCTTGCATTAGGTTGAAGTCTTTAGTAAAGTGAGTGAAGCTTTGTGGATAGAGCAAGGAAGTCTTGATTAGAGTCGGGAGGACTCGGATAATCAAGCAAGAGAGTCTTGTCTAGGGTCGGGAGGATCCAGATAGGCAAGCAAGAAATCTTTCTAGAGACGTGAGCGTCTTGGATATGAAGTTGCTTTTCTAGAGGTGTAGGATACATCTCGGATAGGAAAGTAGGCTTGGTGATTCACTAGCCCGAGGGTAGATTAGGAGTTGATAGCTTGAGCGGATATCATGAGTGATAGCTTGAGTGTGTAAGTCATTTTTCACATAGTGGATTGCTTTGCCAGTGGTTGTGGTATCAACCCATGGATGTTTCCTCTTTGAGGTTTTACCACGTTAAAACACTTGTGTTCATTTTTGTTTTTACTTTTCTTTACCTTCCATATCTTTCATTGATTGCACATCTTGTAAATTGATTAACTCTTGTATAAGTGAAATCAATTAATTTGTCAAATATAATCAAGTGTGTATTTTCATTGATATATTCCGCATTATTTTTAAATTGGAAGAATTTGGACCCTATACCTATTCACCCCCCTTCTAGGTATATTTCACTACTACTTAAGGGAAATTTCAGACGAAGCTAGAGATGAAGCAATGATGTTTGAAAAAGCTTTCCAAGCAAAGGTAGATGATCTGGGGAGTTTTGTGATCCCATTGACGGTTGGAGAGAGTGAAGTATTAAAGGGAATGCTTGACTTGGGCGCAAGCAACAATATGATGCCCTTGGCATTATATGAGAAGTTAGGATTGGTAAGACTAGAACCAACTAGGAAGAAGCTTATGTTGGCAGATCGAACTTCTCGAGCACCACATGGAGAGATAAAAGATGTACCTATTCTAGTGGATGGAATAGTGGTCCCGACTGATTTCGTGGTGTTAGACATTAAAGAAAAATCCAATGATATAGCGAGTTGGAAAGTTTTGCTAGGTAGACCTTTTATGGACACCGCTCAAATAAAGAATGATGTGTGCAACAGGAGAGTCGTGATGCACTCATCTGAGAGAGAGCTTAAGCTTGTTTCCATCGCTTGCAACAATGATCTAAAGAGCATTGGGAGTTGCAATACGGTGGATGTGCAACAACCGAAGGTAAAAAGAGGAAAGGTGAGCAACTTGGTTCAAATGTATGAGAAGAGTAGCCAAGAAGATGAAGAGAGTGTAGGTGATTCTGAGATTGAAGGGATCAAAAATGCCAATCAAGAGCTCATGCTTGAAGTAGAGGTACTCAGGGCAGAGAAGTATGCTATTGAAAAGAAAGTGGAAGACCTTTCAAGGAAGAATCACAAATGGAAGAAGGTCAACAAGACTCTCACATTGGAAAATAAGTCAATGGTGCAAGAGCTTGAAGATTTAGCCAAGCTAACCAAAGAATTTGAGGAGGAAGCCTCAAGGAAGATGAGGAAGACCCTAATGATGGTTGAAGCCAAGAACAAAACAATAGAGGAGATCAAATAGGAGTTGAGCAAGAAAGAAGTGAAGGAGTGTGACTATTTGGTGGAGATAGATGGGATGGAACAAGCCATCAAGACACTCACCGAGGATAGTCATTCAAAGCCTCAAGCTCTAATCCAAAAAGGAAGAATTCCTTTCTCTTCCCTATCTTGTTATTTTTGTCATAGAAAGGGTCATGTTAAATCTTGGTGTTTTGAATTTTTGAAGCATGCTAATCACGAACAAGCTAGACCTAAGATGAAACCTAACCATGTTAAGAAAGTTTGGGTTAGGAAGGATTTGGTGAACCAAGTCCAGGTTGAATCTAGGGGACCAATTTGGGTAGTCAAGAGAAAGATAAATGCATGCTTGATTAACCCTAGGAATGAGCATCATGGTCCCAATTTGCATGATAGGAGGCCACCAAGTGATTGTCGCCATGGTGACAGAAAGGCATAAATGGCGACACATAAAGACCTGATCAGGTCGCCATTTGATGTCGCCATGGCGACAACATGCAAAAGCAAAAATTTTCTACATTATCACAATTTGATGTCGCCATGACGACAGAGAGGGACAAATGACGACATAAGGCAAACAACATATATTTTGTCGCTACAAATCAAAACGCCACACACAACAAAAACACCTCCTCTCAAATTCTCTCAACTTCTCAAACCATGGCACGCATGAAATCATCGAAATTGGTAAGTAATCACTCTAGTTCTTCAATTTTTCCATTCACAATCATCCTACGTTGCATCTAGATACACTAGGGTGATTTTGAGTTTGATTTGAAGTGAATAGTGCCTATGATTGGATTTTTGTTGTGGTATTGTGCATATTAGAGTATTGAGACATTGGGGAAGTATATGTGATTGATTGTGGAGATTGGAGAGTGTAGGATTGTTGTTGAAGCACCGTTGTGCTACCGAAATTTTGTTTGACACTTTGTATCTGAATTTGTGACATAATGGCACCCAAGATGAAATTGCCGAATAGGGGAGGAAAAGGTAGTAAGACCCCCACTTCTAAGAAGAAGACGGTCCCATAATGCAATCTGAACAAGGATTTTCAGGACCGAATGGAAACATTTAGTGAGAAGAAGATTTGGCCTGAGAGGGGAATCAATTTGGAAGAATTGGTAAACACCCCCATCCCAACGACAGTGAGGGACATGGGATGGGGAGGATTAGTAGCCACTCCTCCTGAGTATAGTGAGAGACTCGTGAGGGAGTTTTATGCGGGGATGAACCCCGGTGAGTTCATAAGAGGTGGTCCTATTTTGGTTAGAGGGGTTCCCGTTTATTTGAACGCTGTGGGCATTAACATCAATTTTGGGACCACATTGTTGGATTTCGAGGAGTTACGAGAACGCATGGTAGAGGGGATTACCACAAACCCCTTGTATGTGAAAAATTCGATAGACTTCGCAAACACTTTGAAGATCATTCCTATGACTATCTGGATGGTTAGGGGACATGCTCTCAAACAGTCCAACTTGAGGATTGAGCCTGCATTTTGGCACATCTTCCTCAACTCCTCAATTAGGCTGGTTTCCCACAGGTCTACAGTTCCATTTGAGGCAGCCCAGATTTTATATTGTATCATGGAGAGGCAACCCATTGATGTAGGAGTTATAATAAAGATGGAGATTCAGAGGATTAGGCTAAATGAGTTAGAGTCAGATATTCTTCCTTTTCCATCATGATTATAGAGGCGTGCAGATTAGCAGGTGTAGATTTATCAGGGGATGAGTTTAAACCCCCTACATCTGATATGGATCTATCTACATGGCATCGCTTGAGAAACAAGCGTGGATTTGGATTGCCCGAAGATATAGGGAGACCACCCACTGGGAAGCGGAGGAGAGTGCACAGACCAAAGGCAGGCACGAGCGCCGAGGGAGAGTTTGATAGAGTGATTCCAGATGAGGAGCGCTTTGATGATGATGAGGATATTGGGCACCCTACTGTTGTTGATGATCCTAGTCAGCCGATAGGTCTTCGGATTTTATATGGTGTAGAGCTCATTATGGGCACTCAGACCGCTGACTTTGATATTCTACATGCTGATGGTTTGGCTTTGGAAGCTAGGTAGAAGGACCTAGAGAAGAGGCAGTCAGACATCATTACTAGGCAGACGACTTTGGAGAGTCTGGTTAGAGATTTGAGTGAGACTGTGATCACGGACTTCACAGAGCTCCGTCAGGATTTGAGACTCACTCCATATGTCAGGAGATCTAGGAGGACTACTAAGCCAGTCATAGAGACTCCATCCTTTCCAGCCACAGTAGCAGGCCAGTGTTACGGCACCAGACTCTGTCCTACAGACTTCACGGTCTGCCGCTGAGGAGACAGCCCAGTTAAAGGAAGTTTTAGCCCGTTCACTCACCGATCAGAGAGTTTGTTCTATAGGAGGTCCTCTAGTGGATGAGGCAACTGCACATAGGAGATGGTGAGAGGAGCAAGCCCGAAGAGCGGAGCAAGCCCGGAGAGCGGCTGCGGCTAAAGAGCAAATGAGGAAGGACCCGAGAGGGAAAGGTAGAGTTGAGTTTGAGCAGTCAAAGGAGGAGTTAGAGTGATACCACCACCATCATCTAGACATTACTTTTGAACTATCTCATGTGCATCATATTTGGATTTGGATATTTTGAGCACTCTAGTTTTATTTCCTTGTTTTTATTAGTTATTTCATTATCGCATTCGCTTTTATCTTTATGTCATATTTTTCATTTTATTTCTTTCATGCTTCTTATTTTGTTGTTGATTAGAATAAGAGTGTGCATTGAAGTTCTAGTAAAGGATTTAGGATGTATGTGCTTTCTTGCATAATTTTGTTAATTGGATGATTGTGCATATTAGGATGAGAGGGCAATATGCCGATTTATTGACATTCATTGAATATTGCCGATGATATATGGATTTTTGCTTTGGATGTGTGGGTTGCGCCATGTAAACAAATTCTACCTCCCATGAACATTGAGGACAATGTCCAATTTAAGTTTGGGGGTACATTTGCGCAACACCACTTTACTCACTTTGCTTGGTTTTACAATTTGAGCCGATTTTTCAGATTTTTGCGATAATACCATATTGAGCATACTTTGCTTATTGAGATTATGATTTACATGAGTAGTGAGGAATTGTGCATCTTTGTCATTGTATGGTTTAAATTAATGTCATGCCATTTGGGACTTCATTGAACAAAGCACGTGTATCTTTTTCTCATAATGTTAGAGTGGATTATCATTGTTGCTTGAAGGGCTAAGAACTAATAGTGGAGATTCCCGAGAGGATCACAAAACACGGCCTAAAAGAAGCATATTTTGAGTTGTCGAAAATTCACTCTTTAAACACGCTCTCTCAAACACTCTTTTAAAGCATTTATAGGTCTCATTTGCACTCAAAAATTGCATATCATAGAATACTATAGACTACTTGTGGATGCTTTGATTTGCTCATGGACAAACCTTTAGAAAGGACTTTAGGCAATGCATGTGAAGAAAACTGTAAATTGGCCTAAATACTTCCATTCCCTCTAAATGTGTGTGCTCCGAAGCCCTTTGGAAGCCAAATACATCTTAAGCTTTTCATTTTGGAACCACATCTAAATTAACCATACAGCCTACATAGTTGACTTACCTCAACCAAAAGATTTTGCTAAAGGCTTAGGTTATAAATGTAAGCTCTTTTATGTGAAAATGTTGATGCATGTACCTAGGCATGTAATTTTATGTATAAAGTATTGAAATGCAAAAGGAAAGCAAAAGCAAAGAAAAAGAAAAAGAAATGAAAAAGATTGAAATGAAAAAGATGTATGCAAAAGAAAAGAAAAGAAAGGCAAAGCCAAGAAAAAAAAAAGATAAAATAAAAAGAAAATATGAATTAGGCACAATTGGCCTAGATAGAGGTTCTAGAATTGAATAGGCTACTCAAGAAAAGTTTGAGTAGTGAATATGCATTTGAAATGATAATGTAAGCAATGGGCACCAAAGGCGTAAACGAATTTGTGAAGCAAGTGGAACTTGTAATTAGAATGTATGCCAAAAGTATAATCATTAGGTTCCTTGTGATCTATTTGACCCATTATTTGACTCACCATTCACCCAAGCCCCGTTACAACCAAAGAAAGACCTTCATGATCTTCAGGGATGTCCATTTTGTGAATTGTGGTTTTCGCATGTTCTTTCTAATTCATGATTTACAACTCCATTCATGGGACCCTCATTTTTCAGAAATTGCGTTTTAAATGGTTTCATATGCAATTAATTTGATATTCATGAAATTAACTCATATTGCATATGTACTTTTGAGGAAAGCTTAGGAATCTGAGAGAAGAAATGAGAGAATCCGGTAAGGACTAGCTATCGAGGCGATTTACATTCTAAACTGAATAGTACATGTTAACTGCCAAAAATGGCAACGGTCAAAGAAGAATTTTCTTTCAACATAGAAAGATAAATCGAGATAGAAAGACATCTTAAAAGAGCATCCAGATACCCCGACACCTTACAAACTGGCTGGGTACAACCTCCTACCAATCCAAATCAGAGTCAAGGGTCCCTAGACTCAAAAGGTACCAGGAAACATAGAGGGGAAAATTCCAGGGACTCCACTGCTGCTGGATTCTAGTACCCTTCTGCCATTCGGAATCCCGGTACCCCGATACACTTATACAAAATTAAATGAATGGGTAGAAGGAAAAATACCCGAGTACCCCGATCCACCTAAAGCTAGCAGTAAGTATCGAGCTAGCAAAACTGCTGAGTATTAAGACAAAATCCAAGTACCCCGATCCCACCTAAGACAAGATCAGGTACACCGAAGAACAAGCTGCATAGAAGGACAAGCACAAAACGCCACCGTTCAAGACCAACACATAATTATGCCCATTCCCACCATTAAATCTCCTACTTGAATAAGGAGTCAACTCCCACACAATCTATCAAAGAAGGAATCACTTGATTCTAGGGATCAAATCCCCCGATAATCTCGTTGATCGCCAAGGAAAGTCTTGTAAATTGCTAAAACCCTAGACCGAAGTTATAGGAGTGCATGGCAAGAAACAAGACCAATATACATCATATTATCATATAGAAAAGGGGACCGCAACCTGAGTACTTAACCCTACTAGAGATTTTTTCCACTTATCGACATGTATGAGAGTTCCATCGCCAACTAAGTCTTTTATTCTCATCACCATTGCTATTTAAATCCTCCATTGTACTTCTTATTATTCATTTATTATCAGTAAAAAAGTTTTACAAGGGATCCTTATATTACATTTGTTTTTTGCCCACTATTTTCATTGCCTTTTCGTCGATTTATTAGGAAGCAAAGGGCATCGAACTACTTGATATCCCGTTGACTGAAATCTACCTTGATTCCAGTCCCTTGAATTGTTAATTGGAAAAATCATCACAGTGATAATTTTTTGTTAATAGTATCATTTGTAAGGTTTATGATTTGTATTGGCTTGATTCCATTGCAAAACACTCTATATTTGTATTAGTTTTTGCTTAGGATGTTCTTGGAAGAAAAAAAGCTTAAAAGGTGAAAAGCAACGTCTAGTGCAAATGTCGTCTTCAAGAGGTGAAAGCGTCAAAGGTATACTTCAACTTCGATCCTCTTGCAAGGCATTAGCACACACACACACACACACAATTCATACATGTGTGTCCTTGCATCACAGTTCAAACATTTGGTATAACAAATTCACACACTTCTTAGTATGCTCATGCATTGGTCTATAATATACAAACATTGTAGAATTGCATGCTTTGTGACTATCTCTTTGATATGGCATGCTTGTGTTAATTTGTGTTTGTTTGTTTATGTATTTTGTATTTTGGACTTCAATATGTTCTTATTTGATTCCTTATTGAGTTCCGATCGTTTCGGTTACTCATTCATAAGGTTTCGAGTCCAAACGACTTAGCTATACTACTTTGCGTTCTTATTCGTTGAGTTGACTTCATCGTCGTTTTCTGAGATGATTTCTCAAACTTTTGGCAAAGTTTCTTAGTCATCGTCGTGTGTGAGGGAGTCATGGTTTGTAATCTGAAAGCAGATTCAAAATCAGAGTTCGAATGCCCAAGATACGGCTGAAGAACGTGAGGGTCCGCAGGAGAGCAAGCAAGGCTAAGCGGCCAAGCTTGGTCAAGCCGTGTGGGAGCCGTGGGACCCACGGCCAAAGGACCTCTCTGGTCCCGTGTGGCCCAAGTGCCTCCACGGGCTTGGCTGAGGTGGCCTCTTTTGGTTGGCCGAAAATCCTCTCTCTCTCCTCCATTTAAACACCTCTCCTTCCCTCCAAACATTTACAACTTGAAGAACATTTCAAAAAGAAATTCTGCAGAATTCTTCAACATTTTAGTTTTAGTATTTTGATCATAACTTTCTCATACGAACTAGAAATCGATTGATCCAAAATCCAAAATTGTTGGTCTTGATGAGAGCTACAAACCCCAAGCATTTCCAGAGGTAGCTGACTTCGTCATTTTTCCCAGTGGCCTGATTTTCAGTACATGGTTTTCATTTCATCTTTGATCATCTCTTTTATTCTTACTATTTGATTGATGAAATATGTTGAGAAGGATGTTAGATCATATGCTAGGGGTGTTTGATCATTTGTCAATTGAGTTTTAGCTTTGTGATTTCTCTTGAACATATATGTGCTAAACTTGATTCAACTTGAAATTGATTCTAGAAAATGTATATATGATGTGCTTCATGTTATTTTCTAGGTTTAATTTCATGATCTAAGAACTAGGTTTTTAGTGTGATATATTGAATATTCATACCTTGTTCTTATTGATTTACATGTCTTAATTTCTATATACTTTTGTGATTGTTTGTTGAAAGCATATTCTAGATTATCATTGAACATGTACATTTAGCTTGATTGATCATCTAGCTTAATTTGATTGTGTTTGCATCATTTGCATCACGTAGATCATAGCCTTGCATTAGGTTGAAGGCTATAGCAAAGTGAGTGAAGCTTTGTGGATAAAGCAAGAAAGTCTTGATTAGAGTCGGGAGGACTCGGATAATCAAGCAAGGAGACTTATCTAGGGTCGGGAGGATCTGGATAGGCAAGCAAGAAATCGTCCTAGAGACGTGAGCGTCTTGGATAGGAAGTTGCTTTCTAGAGGTGTAGGACACATCTCAGATAGGAAGTAGGCTTGGTGATTCACTAGCCCGAGGGTAGATTAGGAGTTGATAGCTTGAGCGGATATCATGAGTTGATAGCTTGAGTGTGTAAGTCCTTTTTCACATAGTGGATTGCTTTGCCGGTGGTTTGTGGTATCAACCCGTGGATGTTTCCTCTTTGAGGTTTTACCACGTAAAAAATACTTGTGTTCATTTTTGTTTTACTTTTCTTTATCTTCCATATCTTACATTGATTGCATATCTTGTAAATTGATTAACTCTTGTATTAGTGAAATCAATTCATTTGTTAAATCTAATCAAGTGTGCATTGTATTTGTTATATTACGCGTTATTTTTAATATTGGAAGAATTTGAGTCTATACCTTTTCACCCCCCCCCCCCCCCCCCCCCCCTCTAGGTATATTTTGCACTACTACTTAAGGGAAATTTCATTTGGTATCAGAGCGGGTGTCTAGACGCACTTAGATAGATCCTTTCTTTGTGGTGTTTTGTTTTTTTGTTTGTGATAATCATGATTAAGGAAGTGTGTTCCTATGTGGCTTCTTTTGTTGAACATATTGACTTAGATGAGAAAAAGATCGATGATCTTACTTTTGAAAATGAACGATCTTACTTTTGAAAATGAACGTTTATCCAAAGTAAATATGTCCCTCAATAAGAAGCTAGAAGATCATGGTCATGGCTCAAAAGAATTTATTGAACTTAAAGATAAGATCCTAAGTCTAGAATTGAATCTAAAAGATAGCAATGATAGACTTGGCATCTTGAAGCAAGAAATTGAGCAAAGGGATATTTCTCTTGTTAGTGCTAAAAGGCTAGAAAACATGTTTAAAGCCAAAATTAGTGAGCACTTAACTCAAGAGAAAAAGTATGAACAATGGCTAGATAAATCACGTAAAGATGTTATGTTTAGTGATGACATAGGAGAAAAATATGCCATTAAAATTAGGATGCTTCGTGAGAAACTTGATGTGGCTAATAATATGATTAGCAAGATGTCATCTAGTTCTAACAAAGTTGAAACCCTCATTAAAAGTGGAAAGCATCCATGTGACAAAAGAGGTTTTGGTTATATCAATGAGAAGGAGACTCCTTCATCTAACAAATCTACTTTTGTCAAAGCAAGCATTGAAACAAATGTAGGTACACTCACTCAAGGTAAAGCTATGAAAGCTACAGGAGGTGCCTCTTCATCAACAATGATGTTCAATGGAAGAACTCAACAACATAAACATCAAGGAGCAACAACCTCAAATGCAAGAGGTGGAGCATTAAGGGTTGCACATCAAAGAGGAAAAACTATGAGAAGTCCAAAAGAGTTGGAAGCAAATGCAAATGGTAAATTTCTCAAATTTATTCCTATTTTTCATCATTGTAATATGACAGGACATATTCGACCTAGATGCTTTAAGTATATTCAAAAATGCAAACTTGATAATGCTTTTCATGATATGTCTTTGAATGGACCTAGGCAATCATCTATGTATGGATATAGAAATAAACCTAGGAAGACCTTGGAAAAGCATGTTGTGAAGAATGTTGTTGATGACTTGCTTGCTAAATCTTGTGTTCTGCCTCACTCTACTATGCATAAGAGAATTGATAATGCTTTGTTTGATATTTTTGAAAATGTGACCAATGAGGTCAAGGTGCATGTTAAAAAGCCTAACATCGAGTTAAAGCATTTAAGAAGCAAGAGTGAGAGGCATATTGTGAAAAATGTGTGGATTAGAAAAGACACATCTAAATGTCATGTTGCACAATATGCTTTACGTCCCAACTCCTCCTATTCTTGGTATCTAGATAGCAGTTGCTCTAGGAACATGTGTTAGGATTATGCTCAATAGCAAGAGTGTAATATTGTTATTGACAATCTTTTTCATATTAATAAAGTGATTTCTGGTTTAATAAATCTTATAGCATTTATAGTTTAATATTATAATTGTCAAAGTAAATAATCATAAGGTCTAAAGACTATAAGAAAAGAAGAATTGTTTGTACATTTGGATATGTATAAGGAAGACACAATTCTTTAGTTAGTCTTGAATAATGTTCACAACTTAAGTTAAAGGTTGGGCACTTTTATCTTGTTAAAGTTGTAGAATTCTTTTGCTAGCATTTGAGTGGGATCAAATGACATATCATGAGTATAAAATCATAGGAGTGTCTTTAAGTGAAAAAATCTAGTGCACTGGGTGCATTGAACTGGATCACAATGAAAAGCTTTATCTAGAACCGTCAATAGATAATAGTCTTTTCATTATCAGGACAATCGGAGAGTCTATCTTAATCCTGAGATAAATGATGGACTTATGGTTGCAAGTGATATCATTTGAGTTATCAATGAGTACGATTATATAGCATAGTCTATCCTCAATAGTTTGGTGATATTCATTTGTTAATCGATAAAGGACTTCATTTATAGATATGGACATCGTGGCTCCATTTATTAAATGAGAGTATAATATCATCATATGGATGTTTTGAGGTAATTGGATATTAAATCTCAACGTTGAGTTTTCGATAGTGACTATTGAAAACATGGCTTCTGGACAAATCAAAATATCCAAGTTCAAAACGTGGTCATATAAGTAAATATGGTAACTTGGAGAGTTATAGGCGGTCTATGAACTCTTGGCGATTACTGATATTAATCATGAGGATACACTATCTCCAACATGATTGTCTAGGGTATGAATGAGGAACATCTTCTTATTCTATCTTTATTTAAGAGTTCAATTTTAGCTCTTTAGTGGAATGAGTTAAAATTAATGGATCGGACCTAAGTGAATGGACAAGTCAAAATATCCAAGTTCAAAACGTGGTCATATGAGTAAATATGGTAACTTGGAGAGTTATAGGCGGTCTATGAACTCTTGGCGATTACTAATATTAATCACGAGGATACACTATCTCCAACATGATTGTCTAGGGTATGAATGAGGAACATCTTCTTATTCTATCTTTATTTAAGAGTTCAATTTTAGCTCTTTAGTGGAATGAGTTAAAATTAATGGATCGGACCTAAATGAATCATTTGTTGATTGTGATTAGGTTATGTCTATTGAAGTTTAAATTTAGATAGCCCGCCAAGATCCCCAATCCACACGGACTTGCATGGATCACTTGATATATTCTACCGGACCAATTTATGGGTCCATCTAAAATTGCATTTAATATATTAAGAATATAATTTGCACATTATTTGTTTAATGGGCTGATCAATTATATTAATATATTAATGAAAGGCATGTGGGCTTATTTCTTTTAGTAAGAATGGGTCTGGTTCACATGTGGGTTTTTATTTAAAGTCCAGTGGATTAAATAAAATAAGAAAATAATATTTGGCCCATATATATAATGTGGGGCGGCAAGGCTAAATTTTTAGTCAAAAATATTATTTTATTTTATTGTTTGATTAAATGAGAATTAATTAATTAATTAATTAATTATTTAATTAAGAAACAAAATCTTTTTCTGATCATGAAATATATTTCCTAGAGTTATACTAAAGGTAAAAGACTTATTTGGTAAGAAAATAAATAATAAGTTTTATTTATTTAATCAAATAGGAAAGTCTTTTATTTAGGCAATAAAAAGAATAAAAACACTTATGAGTGGAATTAGGGTTAGGAGTCTAAAGTTGATGGGAATTAGGGTAAAGCACAAATCCTTTTTTGTAGGGGATTTTCGGCCAACCCTAATAGAATCATAAGGAGATTTTGGCAACCCTAATTAAATGAGAAGTAAAATTCGGCCACCCTATATAATACATAATATAGGGTTCGGCCACCCTCACCCTAGAGAGTTTACTAGATCAATTTCTTCTTCTTCTTCTCATACTCATAGAAAGGTGTTTGATTATTCGGCCAAGACAAGAAAGAGAGAAGAGATTATTCTTTTGATAGTACACTAATTGCTTATTAATCAATAGGCTTGTGTGTACAACGTCGAATTAGGTTCACGCGAGTTTTGATCATTAGATTGAGAACTCAAAAGTGACCAGAATAATCTTTGTAGTCTTTTGGTTGTTTTGTGACTAACAATAAGAAAAAGAAAGTTTGTTTGTCCATTCTCAGGTACGCAATTCAAAGAAAAGGGAGACCACGCTCCTAGGTGATTCACGTTCGTGCTAGGATTGAAGATCTTGCGGATTACCATCGACGTAAGTCAATCGGATCACGCGACAAAAGGTATTCTACTTTTTGTTACTTTATATGTATGATTAATTAATTTAAAGAATTAAGGTTCATCAAAGGAAAAATTTTAAAATATACCAAATCTCTTTTTAGTCTCGCTTCCGCTGCGTTGACCAGTATTTTTCCCTACAACATGACCGGGAACAAAGAGTTCTTTAAGAATCTTGTTTTAAAGGATGGAGGTTGGGATACTTTTGGTGATGGTACCAAAAAGCAAGTTCTTGGCAATGGAACAATTTGTATCCCCGGATTGCCTAAACTTCGCAATACTTTTTATGTTGATGGGTTACAAGCTAACTTGATAAGCATTACTCACTTGTGTGAAATTTTTAAAGAAGTTAGTTTTAACAAAGATGTGTGCAATATAATTGATAAAAATGGCAATGTTGTCCTAAGAGTCAAAAGGTCTATAAACAATTGCTATTGTCTTGAGATAGATCCTCTAATTTGCAACATGGCACATGAGTGCAACAAGCTTTATTTGTGGCATCAACGTTTGGGTCACATGAATTTTAAAGATTTGAAAAAGCTTGAAAAACATGGCATTGTTAGAGGTCTTCCTAATCTTGGTAAAAAGATTGAGGTGGTTTGTGAACCTTGCCAATTAGGTTGAAATTTCCCTTAAGTAGTAGTGTAAATATACCTAGAGGGGGGGGGGGGGGGGGGGGGGGGGGGGGGGTTGAATAGGTATAGGCTCCAAATTCTTCCAATATTAAAAATGATGCGGAATATAACAAAGAAAATGCACATTTGATTTGATTTAGCAAATGAATTGATTTCACTAATACAAGAGTTAATCAATTTACAAGATATGCAATCAATGTAAGATATGGAAGATAAAGAAAAAACAAAAACAAAAATGAACACAAGTGTTTTTACGTGGTGAAATCTCAAAGAGGAAACTGTTATGATTATACTCAATAGCAAGAGTGTAATATTGTTTTTGACAATCTTTTCATATTAATAAAGTGATTTCTGATTTAAACAAATCTTATAGCATTTATAGATTGAATATTATAATTGTCAAAAGTAAATAATCATAAGGTCAAAAGACTATGAGAAAAGAAGAATTGTTCGTACATCTAGATATGTATGAGGTAAACACAATTCTTTAGTTAGTCTTGAATAATGTTCACAACTTAAGTTAAAGGTTGGGCACCTTTATCTTGTTAAAGTTGTAGAATTCTTTTGCTAGCATTTGAGTGGGATCAAATGAGTTATGATGAGTCTGAAATCATCGGAGGGTCTTCGAGTAAAAGAATCTAGTGCACTGGGTGCATTGAACTGGATCATAATGAAATACTTTATCTAGAACCGTCAATAGATAATAGTCTTTTCATTATCAGGACAATCGGAGAGTCTATCTTAATCCTGAGATAAATGATGGACTTATGGTTGCAAGTGGTATCATTTGAGTTATCAATGAGTACGATTATATAGCATAGTCTATCCTCGATAGTTTGGTGATATTCATTTGTTAATCGATAGAGGACTTCATTTATGGATATGGACATCGTGGCTCCATTTATTACATAAGAGTATAATATCATCATATGGATGTTTTGAGGTATTGGATATTGAATCTTAACGTTAAGTTTTCGATAGAGTCTATTGAAACATGGCTTCTGGACAAGTCAAAATATCCAAGTTCAAAATGTGGTCATATGAGTAAATATGGTAACTTGGAGAGCTATAGGCGGTCTATGAGCTCTTGGCGATTACTGATATTCTTTACGAGGATAGACCATCTCCTATAAGATTGTCTAGGGTACGAATGAGAAATATTTACTTATTCTATCTTTATTTAAGAGTTCAATTTTAGCTCTTTAGTGAAATGAGTTAAAATTAATAGATCAAACCTAAGTGAATCATTTGTTGATTGTGATTAGGTTATGTCTATTGAAGCTTAAATTTAGATAGCCCGCCAAGATCCCCAATCCATACGGACTTGCATGGATCACTTGATATATTCTACCGGACCAATTTATGGGTCCATCTAGAATTGTATTTAATATATTAAGAATATAATTTGCACATTGTTTATTTAATGGGCTGATCAATTATATTAATATATTAATGAAAGGCATGTGGGCTTGTTTCTTTCAGTAAGAATGGGTCTGGTTCACATGTGAGCTTTTTAATTAAAGTCTAATGGATTAAATAAAATAAGAAAATAATATTAGGCCCATGTATATGGTGTGGGCGGCAAGACTAGAATAATAGTCTAAAATATTATTTTATTTTATTGATTGATTAAATGGAAATTAATTAATTTATTAGTTAATCATTTAATTGAGAATCAAATTCTTTTTCTGATCAAGAAATATGTTTCCTAGAGTTATACTATTGGTAGTAGTATATTAAATATTAAAGACTTTATTTGGTAAGTAGATAAATAAAGGGAATTTATTTATTTAGTCAAATTAGGAAGTCTTTGATATAGTCACAAATACACTAAAGAGTTGGATTAGGGTTTGGAATTCTAAAGAAATCTACCTAGGGTTAGGATTTAAATCAAAAGACACAAATCCTACATGGTAAAGGATTTCGGTCTCAATATATAGATATATATAAAATATATATGGCAATTAATTGCCGGAATATATATATATATAAAGCGCATGGACATATATATAACTATATAAGATATAGTGCACGGTCATATATACTATATATATATATGGTGCAGCAGAGATATAAAAGAGATATATATATATATATTGACTTTTATATACAATATATGGTGCACTTAAGTATATATTTTGGCATAGAAGAAAGCGGCCACAAAAGATATATATATATATATATTCTTTGTATATTTTGAAGAACCCTAGGTCTTGGACTTGAGAGTTATTTCTTTTGCTTGAGATGAAAAGAATACGGTGTGTATAAAACTATCTAGAGGGGGGGTGAATAGATTTTAATCGTTATTACCCAATTTTCGCGTTTAGTCAAATTTACGAAAATGACCCAAACTAGACAATATAATAATCAAGTGTAATATGGTGCGGAAATATAAACGACACTTGATTTTTACGTGGAAACCCTCATGGGAAAAACCATGGGCTGGTAAGTGCGCCACACTCGAACCTCGAATCCACTAATTGTGATAACGTATACAACCTAATCCAGGTTTGACGGCCTAATCCCGGCCAATATCCCTCTACCACTACCCGCAGGCCTGTAAAAGTGGACCTAGTCCAATTTGCTCATGTGACCACCTAATCCCGGTGTTCGACCTAATCCCGGTCTATCACACAAGACTTACTTCTCCGAAGAGATCAAACCCTAAGTGAATATGCAATGATATCCAAATATGCAAGAAGTGCTAGGGTACACTAAATGCTTATCTAGGATTATATGATGTCAATAAAATCAATCCTAGATATGAAAATAGCTATATGACATGGCATAATAGCTTAGCTATGTTAAGGATAACCAATCCTAAATACAATAGCTATCAAAAATAATCTCAATCATATAATGAGATTAATTAGCTAGATGTTAGATAAACATGTAAAATCCTAGCTATCAAAAATAACCCAATCAACACATAATCTCAATCATGTATGTAGAAATTAATCTAAACATATACAAGTAATAAATGAGATAAAATTGATAAGTAAAAACACTAAGATTAAATGAAATTAGTGTTCAACAAATCATACCATGTGTGTTGAAGAAGACCCATGCATTAGCACATACTAGATGTTCCTAGATGATGCTTAGATAATGATTTGTGCATGTGGGAATGGGTTGAGAGAATTAAAGATGTAATCTTTAAGCTTTTTCTCTCAAGTTTCTCTAAATATCTCTCTAGGGTTCTTGGGATGAAAGACTTGTGTTTTGAACCAGAGATAAGGATGTATTTATAGAGAGTGAAAATGTTGGGTGAAAAGACAATTTTGTCCCAACTTTACGGGCCAAATCGGTGGCCAATTCTGCTGTCTGTGCCAGCAAAATTGAGGGCGTAGAATTGACCTAACGTTCTGGTCCCTTTTCTGCGCCCTTGTTTTGCGGTCACGGCCTGTAGAAATCCGCCACAGCAAAGCTCAATATTTGAGCGCACCGAAACATGACCAAACGACATCGAAACCTTTCATATGATATATCGTTGGAATGGTATGGAAGTCTACTTTCTACTCCAATTTATGGAATGACATTTTGATGTCTGTAGAAAAGGTTATGGTCAATTGAGTGACCAATGGTCAGATTTGGATCACAGCTGTGATGCCCTGTTTTAGTGGTCACTTTGGAATTTTCAAAACCAATCCAAACGGTCATGAAATATTACGAATAATATACCGTTGGAAAGGTATGGGTGTCTAGTTTTCCTAGAATTTACAAAACTCAATTTCAATCTTTTTATAAAAAGTTATGGTCACAAGACCATACAAAGATCAGTTTTAAAAAACATTTAAAACATTGAAATCCAATCTTTTGAAACTAGACACTTACTCCAAACAACCAAACCAAAACTACCACTTATCCAAGAGAAGAATGAAACCTTCTCAAGTGGTTAACCATCGTGCTAAGACATGCACACAATCGTGCAAGCACGGACATTTCCGAACATCCTTCGGGAAACGAATTATACCACACTTAAAGCTAACATACATGAAGTGCACGTGTGGGTATTGAATGCATCCTAATGCCTAACATGTCATGGCATTGTCATAGAACAAGATGCACTGAATTCAAACATGCAAGAAGAGATGTTCAAGAATATGCATGCACACATATAAAAACACACAACATGTAGTATAAGAGATATGCATGAGTTGTGAGTGTGTGCAACTATGATCTCTTCAAAGCAAGTAAGCATTAGAATTTACCTTTGGTGCTTCTTCACTTGAGGTCTTGAGAGGGCCATAGAACTTTCACCAATTCCTAAGCTACCCATACAACAAGCCCCAACATGTGGTTTGTCCACGAAATAAGCCAATTAACTAAAGGGAATCCTTACATGAGAAAAATAAAATCCAACTCTGAGACTAGTGTGATTATTTTTGGCCAAGAGAAAAGTGAAAAGAGATTGTTCTTATTTCGATTGTGCACTGGTAACTTTTACACCAAAAGGTTTTGTGCACAATTTCGAATAAGGTTCACGCGAGTTTCGATCTAACGATTGTGAATTCAAAAGTGACCAGAACATTCTTTGTAATCTCTTGGAATTTTATTGTGACTAACGATCAAGAGAAGAGATTTTGATTTCCTTCCTTCAGGTATGCAATTCAAAGAAAGGGAGACCACGCTCCTAGGTGATTCACGTTCGTGATTGGATTGGAAGATCTTGCGGATTACCATCGACGTAAGTCAATCGGATCACACGACAAGAGGTATGTTACTTTTTGATATGTATGTTTAATTAATTGAAGGGCAAAGCAATCCACTATGTGAAAAAGGACTTACACACTCAAGCTACCAACTCATGATATCCGCTCAAGCTATCAACTTCTAATCTACCCTCGGGCTAGTGAATCACCAAGCCTACTTCCTATCCAAGATGTATCCTACACCTCTAGAAAGCAACATCCTATCCAAGATGCTCACGTCTCTAGGAAGATTTCTTGCTTGCCTATCCGGATCCTCCTGACCCTAGACAAGTCTTCCTTGCTTGATTATCTGAGTCCTCCCGACTCTAATCAAGACTTCCTTTCTCTATCCACAAAGCTTCACTCACTTTGCTAGAGACTTCAACCTAATGCAAGGCTATGATCTACGTGATGCAAGTGATGCAAACACAAACAAATTAAGCTAGATGATCAATAAAGCAAAATGTACATGTTCAATGACAATCTAGAATATGCTTCCAACACACAATCATAACATTAGCTAGAAATCAAGACATGTAAATCAATAAGAATAAGGTATGAATATTCAATATATTACACTAAAAACCTAGTTCTTATATCATGAAATAAAACCTAGAAAATAATATGAGACATATCATATATAAATTTTCTAGAATCAATTTCAAACAAAATCAAGTTTAACACATATATGTTCAAGAAAAGTCACAAAGCTAAAACTCAATTGATAAATGATCAAACACCCCTAGCATATGATCTAACATCTTTCTTATCATATTTCATCAATCAAATAGTAAGAATCAAAGAGATGATCAAAGATGAAATGAAAGAGAAGAAGTTGAACAAACAACCTGACCACGTACTGAATATCAAGCAACTGGGAACAATGATGAAGTCAGCTGCCTCTGGAAATGCTTAGGGTTTGTAGCTCTCCTTAACACCAACAATTTTGGCTTTTAAATCGATTGATTTCAAGTTCGTATGAGAAAGATATGATCCCAATACTAAAACTAAAATTGTGAAGAAAAACTGCAGAATTTCGTGGAAATGTTCTTCAAGTTCTTTAAATGTTTGGAGGGAAAGAGAAGTGATTAAAAGGAGGAGAGAGAAGAGTTTTCAGGGCCAATAAGAGAGGGCCACATCACCCACCCCGTGGGGGGCACGTGGGCCTCACGGGGCCAAAGAGGGTCTCTGGCCGTGGGCCCCACGGCCTCCCTCACGGGGTGGCTCACATGGCCTCTTGGCCACTTTCACCTCTCTCACGCACTCTCACGTTCTTCAGCCATATCTTGGGCATCCGAACTTCGATTTCGAATCCATTTTTGGATTACGAACCATGACTCCCTCATGCACAACGATGACTACAACTTTGAAAAATGGTTGAGAAACTATCTTGGAAAATGACGATGAAGTCAACTCAATGAATGAGAACGAAAAGTAGCGTAGCTATATCGTTTGGACTCGAAACCTTATGAATGAGTAACCGAAACGACTGGAACTTAATAAGGAATCATAATAGAGCATATTCAAGTTCAAATACAAAAATACGGAAACATACAAACACTAATTCACACAAACATGCCATATCAAAGAGATAATCACAAAGCATGCAATTCTACAATGTTTATCTATTAAAGATCAATGCATGAGCATACTATGAGATGTGTGAATGTGTTATTCCAAATGTTTGAACCATGATGCAGGGAAACACATGTATGAATTGTGTGTGTGTGCGCTAATGCCTTGCAAGAGGATAGGAGTCAAGATATACCTTTGACACTTTTCACCTCTTGAAGACGACTTTTGCACTAGACGTTGCTCTTCACCTTTTAAGCTTCCTTTCTTCAAAGAATATCCTAAGAAACAACTAATACAAATATGAAGTGTTTTGCAATGGAATCAAGCCAATACAAATCATGAACCTTACATAGGTAAGCAAACCAAAGTGTCTCATAAGAAGTATTCTTATATAGCTACCAAGAGACCTTTAGAACTTGTGCACATGGACCTAATGGGGCCAATTCAAACCAAGAGCATCAATGGCAAAAAGTACATTTTTGTATGCGTTGATGATTTCTCTAGGTTTACTTGGGTTTATTTTCTTAGAAACAAGACCGAGGCTTTTGATTACTTTAAAAAGTTTTGTAATCAAGTTCAAAATGAAAAAAGTCTTGGTATCAAGAAAATATGTCGCAATAGGAGTGATCATGGGACGGAATTTGAAAATGCAAAATTTAGTGAGTTTTGTGATGGTTTAGGGATTTCTCATGAGTTCTTCGCACCTAGAACTCCTCAACAAAATGGTGTTGTTGAGAGGAAAAACCGTGTCTTGCAAGAGATGGCTAGGGTCATGCTCAATAGCAAGAAAGTCCCTAGAAACCTATGGGCCGAGGCGGTCAATACCGCTTGTTATGTGTCTAATTGTGTTTTTAGGAGGCTCGGCACAAAACAAACGTCCTATGAGCTATGGAAGGGCAAGAAGCCCAATGTGAGTTACTTCCACACTTTTGGGAGTAAATGTTATATTTTGAATGATAGAGATCACTTAGGTAAGTTTGATGCTAAAAGTGATGTTGGTCTCTTTCTTGAGTATGCTATTAATAGTCGTGCATATAGAGTCTTTAACTTGACTACTAAGACTATCATGGAGTCTATCAATGTGAAGATAGATGATCTTAGCATGCTTAATTTGTGTGATGATAATGGTGTCAATGAACCTAAAGAAAACATGTTGAATGACACTAAAACACTTGTTGATGTGGCAAGTAGTGTTTCTAGTCAAGATGATGAAAATGATAGTCATGTTGAAGTTGAAAGTCAAGGGTTGGAAAATGCTTTAAATGATAATCAACAAAATGACCAAGTTGTTGAACATTCTCACCCAAGACTTAGAAACTTACACTATCAATAAGACATCATAGGTGATTTAAATGAAGGGGTTAGAACAAGAAATCAAATTGCTAACCAAATATCTTATGTTTGCTACACTTCTCAAATTGAACCCAAAAATATTAATGAAGCAATTGTTGATGAATATTGGGTTGGGGCTATGCAAGATGAACTTAATCAATTTTAGAGGAATGAAGTGTGGTCCTTGGTTCCTAGACCCAAAGATATAAGTGTAATTGGCACTAAATGGGTGTTTAGGAATAAGATCGATGAAAGTGGCAAGATTGTGAGAAATAAAACTAGACTAGTGGCTCAAGGTTACACTCAAGTGGAGGGTGTAGACTTTGATGAGACGTTTGCCCCGGTTGCTTGTCTCGAGTCTGTTAGACTTTTGTTGTCCATTGCATGCATTAAAAAGTTCAAATTGTTTCAAATGAATGTCAAAAGTGCTTTCCTCAATGGATACCTTCAAGAAGAAGTGTATGTTGAACAACCTAAGGGTTTTGTAGACCTACACTCTCATAATCATGTGTTTAAATTGAAAAAGGCTCTCTATGGCCTTAAACAAGCTCCAAGAGCTTGGTATGATAGGTTGACTCAATACCTTATTAACAACCAATATAGGAGAGGTGGCATTGATAGAACTTTGTTTATCAAACATCATGATCATGATATTTTTTTGTTGCACAAATATATGTTGATGACATTGTTTTTGAGTCTACTAATAAAACCAAGGTTGATGAATTTGTTAGTGTTATGTCAAGTGAATTTGAAATGAGCATGGTGGGTGAGTTGAATTACTTTCTAGGAATGCAAGTAAAGCAAACTAGCATGGGCATAATGTTAAACCAATCTAAATATGCTAAAAATCTAGTTAAGAGATTTGGCCTAGAAAATGGAAAAGGTTTTGAAACTCCCATGAGCACCACTTTAAAACTTGACAAAGATGAAAAAGGGAAAAGTGTTGACCAAAGCCTTTATAGAAGCATGATAGGTAGTCTACTTTACCTAACGGCTAGTAGACCCGACATTTGCTTTAGTGTAGGCTTGTGTGCTAGATTCCAAGCAAATCCTAAGGAATCTCACTTGAAAGCCGTCAAAAGGATCATTAGGTACATCAAAGGTACTCATAGTCTTGGTCTATTCTATTCATTTGATACCAATGATATCCTTGTAGGCTATTGTGATGCGGATTGGGCGGGAAACATAGCTGACCGTAAAAGCACATCGGGCGGTTGCTTTTATGTTGGTAATAACTTGGTTTCTTGGTCAAGTAAGAAACAAAATTCGGTTTCCCTTTCCTCTTCCGAAGCCGAATACGTTGTGGCCGGAAGTGCTTGCACACAATTACTTTGGATGAAACAAATCCTTAAGGATTATGAGATAGTGACGCGTCCTAACCGGGTCTCTAATTACACTATGATATGTTCTAAATTACAGCGGTTATATTACTGAACGCGCTAGTATTTCACCCTTTGCAATCCTACAAGTTGTTATGCTAGTATAGTGTACAAAGTAAGGGTATCAGGTCCATAGGGAATCAAATAACTGGTAAATGCTAGAATTAGTGAGTATTTTACGAAATTAAACTAATGTGATGATAAAAGATTATAATTGATAAGCTAAGATGTTAGGGAATGTATGAAATTAGTAATAATGTACCATAAATAACCACTTTAATGCACTAAAGATCCATTCACTAGTGTTGTTCCACTTATGCCATCGGCACAATCAACCATTCACTTAATAAATCCTCTAAGTTTAGATTAATCATTAATGAATGTTAGTTGTAGAATTAAGCCTATAGAGTGAATTCTTAGAATATTGTATGAACACACACACTCTATCAAGTAGTATTAAATGACAATACTCAATTCAACATCAAGAATTTAGTATTTCATTTACTCTAAGCTAACCAATCCATGCTTCTAAGAATTATGAGATATATGACATGATTTCATCAATTAAAGCATACAAACACAAGTGATTCATATCAGAAAAAGTGGTAATAAGTGATTACATCAATACTTTCATAAATTCCCCAACAAAGTGTTTAGTTACACATGATCATCAAGTATAGCATATTAATGAACAAAAGAAAGAAATACTACCCTCTAAGAATCAAGGCTGACCTCTCCTTCCTCCACAGCAATACAAACCAAATGATCACAAATAACCTTCAAGAGATTGATGAGCAAGGTACTTACTAAGATCAATACCTTTTAGCTACAAAGATTACAAGTGAAAGCTTCTTAACCACTAATCTATTCTATGATGTAATAACCAAAAAACTAACAATAACTATTTCTATGCTATTTTTGTCACACTTTGTTCAATAGGAGAGAGAAGTATATATATGTTTTTCTTCAAGTGAGGCAAGGAATGCCAAATTGGGCCTTGGACGTGCCTCTGGCGGGTTTGTTCCACGGGTTCAAACCCGCCGCTAGAAACCGCCGTGACCTCTGAAAAGCTATCGTGGCCTCTTTCCCGCCGCACGAACTCGCCGTGCTTCTGGCGACTTCAAACCTTCGGACGGCTGGAATGTTCCAGCCGTTATAACCCACCGTGCAAACTAGCCGTGATTCTGGCGACTTCAGACCTTCGGGGCAGCTAGAATGTTCCCACCGTCTGAACCTGTCGTAATTTCTAGCGACTTCAAGCTCCCTGGCTGGCAGCTTATGTCTAGCTGTGTCTTCTTCTCATGGTTTTGCTCCTTCTTTTAATCACTTTGATGCAAAACCTTCCTGACTGGTCAGATTACCTGAACTTAACAAAAACACACGTTATGCACACAAAATTGCTCGAATACGAACACAAAAGGTAGGAATAAGGGGCACTAAATGTGAAAATTCATAGCGCGATTAGACCCCCAAACCTATCTTTTGCTCATCCTCGAGCAAAACAACGAAAGAAAGAACAACACTACTACTTATTAATAACAATTAACTAATCCATTTTCGTAGGAAACATGATGGTACTTAGCACGTACCACATGCCTTGTAAACCTCTAGGTGCCCCTAGTAGGATGAGTGTAGTCACCTGAGGGTTTACCAGATACGATACCCACAAACGCAACTCTATAATCTACTATTAAGGAGTCCTCTTGTATATATCAACAGAAACTCATGCAAGCTAAGCATTCTCAATTAGGACTAATAAAATTCCACTTTAGTTATAACAACACATAATACTTGTATGCCAATAATTTGGATGTTTTTGGTCCAAGAATCAGTAAATTATCTACCTAAGGTAAATTCGTCTCGAC
The DNA here is from genome assembly GCA_030490815.1 of Acer saccharum. Lineage (NCBI taxonomy): Eukaryota > Viridiplantae > Streptophyta > Magnoliopsida > Sapindales > Sapindaceae > Acer > Acer saccharum. Next base: position 18,866,268 of record CM059871.1, read on the forward strand.
TTCTATTTCTCACAGATCCATCTCTTTCTTCTCTCAGAATCCTAGGTTATCTCTCTTCAATCATATGTGAATTGAGTGTATGTATATAGAATTCGAATATAACGCATGTGAATATAGAAACAACGCACTTTCATAATGTCAAGTCTCATGAATGAATTGATAACCATGAACGTGGAGAGAACATGTTTGACTCGTATTCCCAACTTAGACTTCTCACAGATCCACTAGGGCTTTCCTTGGTTGTAATGGGGCCATGGGTAATTTATGGTGAGTGGAATGAATTTGATGGAATCCTAAAGATGCTGATCAACCTTTCAATCACTTTACTAGCTCATTTTTTTCAATGTCCACAAGTGTCTAGGCTAAGATTAACAATTTGATGATGTACTAACTGGTACTCACTATATGTATTCAATCAATTAGGTATCATGGCTTTAAGTGTTTATTTTTACACCTTTACAATGTAGCCCCTCTATTGCACATTTTTCTATCATCGCCTGAGTACACGCTATTTACAGAATTGAGCTATCTACTTGCATTTTACTTATGCAACTATGATCAACATCTAAAGATTTCATGTTGTTGGAGTGTATGGATGTATGTGTTGATGAAATGAATGGTTGTGTTTGGCCTCAAATTTGGCAATTGGAGCACACATCATAAGGATAGTGTTTGGGTAATGAAGTTGAACACACATGCCTAGGATCATCTCTATCAGACCTTCTAACAAGGGAATACAAATTTCACAAGCAGTCCACAATATTTCCTGTTCAATGGCAATCAATACTAGAGCATATGAATGAGATCTCAATGAATCCTATATTTGAATAGTGCTTTTTACAAGAAGAATGGATTATACCCTCTTAATTAATCATCACAGGCTCAATTCCTCACATGGGTAATCTCCACAATTCCCCTAGGATCAAACAGTCTAAGGTTCCTTCACCTAAACATCCGAAAATTGGCACTGTACAAGCATATTTATAGTGGTGCAACAGCTTAGATGGCATGCATATTAGTCAAAATTTAGCTTCCAAAGCAAGTATTGAATGGTTCCATTGGCATATATAAGTAACAACCCTCAAACCAATTTCAAAATTATTACAGAGATTTGAAATTTTTTTTCAACAAGTCCCTATATATCACATAATATACACATATGTTATAACAATCCTACAAAAATACAAAAATTGTGCCACACCCCCAAACCTAAACCAAACATTGTCCTCAATGTAATTGTGAACATGGTTAGATAGAGTTTAGATATAGCAACATTAAAATCAACACTAAACAGACAACCATATATATATATACACATTAAAATACGTAAATAACACTAGGTAAGAAAATTGTACCTGGTTGGGGTGCCTCCCACCTAGCGTGAGATTTTCCATCTAGGCAAGACGCATGAGAGCTCTACGGCTCTGTAAGTGCTACCTGTTCCAAAATCTTGTCTTCATCCGCTCCTGGCAGATATGGCTTCACTCGATGCCCATTTACCTTGAATGTATCCCCATTTTTCTCATTCAGTAGCTCGATAGCTCCATATGGGAATATTTTGAGTATCCTATACGGCCCATACCATCTCGATCTGAGCTTTCCTGGAAACAGCTTCGACCTAGTGTTGAATAGGAGTACTAACATCCCTGGGCACAGATCCTTGAGGATTACTTTCTTGTCATGCATTCTCTTGGTCTTCTCTCTATAGATTTTTGCATTCTCATATGCTTCATCCTGGAGTTCCTAGAGTTCGTTCAGTTGAAGTTTACGTTCTTCCCCTACCTCGTCCATATCAAAGTTCAGCTTCTGGAGTGCCCAGTAAGCATTGTGCTCTAATTCCACTGGCAAATGGCAAGCCTTCCCAAAGATCAAACGATAGGGTGTCATTCCGATTGTAGTTTTGAAAGCAATTCTGTAGGCCCATAAGGCATCATTCAACTTGAACGACCAATCTTTCCTGCTTGTGTTCATAGTCTTTTCAAGGATTAGCTTGATGTGTCTGTTACTGACTTCTACTTAACCAGAGGTCTGACGGTGATAGGGGGTTGCAACCTTGTGATTCACACTATATTTCTTCAGCAGTGTGGCAAATATCTTGTTACAAAAGTGACTTCCCCCATCACTTATGATGGCTCGTGGAGTCCCGAACCTGGAGAAAATCATGCCCTTTACAAACTTCACAACTACTTTACTGTCATTGGTCTTCGTGGCTATGGCTTTAATCCATTTAGAAACGTAGTCCACGGCTACTAGGATGTAACTGTATCTGTCCAATGGTGGGAATGGTCCCATGAAATCTATTCCCTAGACATCGAAAATCTCCATTACCATTTGGCCTGACTGCGACATCTCATTCCTCTTTCCAATGTTCCCTGTTCTCTGACATCGGTCACATCGTAAGCAGAAGTGGTAAGCATCTTTGAACAATGTTGTCTAATAGAACCCCGAGTGAAGAACCTTCATCGCTGTCTTTCTAGAACTGTAGTGGTCTCCGCATTGAAGTTAATGGCAGAACTTCAGGATGTCTAACTGTTCATCCTCTGGTATGCATCTCCTAATAATCTTGTCCGCCCTATGTTTGAATAAGTATGGGTCGTTCCAAAAGTACTATCTGGCATTGAAAACAAATCTTTTTCTTCCTTGACTTGTCATGCTTACTGGCAAAATCTTGTTTGTGAGGTAATTGACTATATCAGCATACCATGGCTCTGTGTCGCTCAATTTCAAAAGCTGCTCATTTGGAAAACTGTCCCTTAGTGGTAGAGCATCTTCTTCTGCATATGAATCTAACATTAGTCTACTCAAGTGGTCTGCTACCACATTCTCACTCCCTTTCTTGTCTCTGATCTCTAAATCGAATTCCTGTAGTAGAAGGATCCATCGAATGAGTCTTGGCTTGGCATCCTTCTTCTAGAGGAGATATCGGAGTGCTGAGTGATCAGTGAACACAATAACCTTTGCGCCAATTAGATATGATCTGAATTTTTCTAGCATAAAAATAACTGCTAACAACTCCTTTTCTGTAGTGGAGTTGTTCATCTATGCGTCATTCAGGGTCCCTGAAGCGTAGTATATGGCATATGGAATTTTGTCAACCCTCTGCCCTAGTACTGCTCCAACAGCATAGTCAGAAGCATCACACATGAGCTCGAAAGGCAAACTCCAATCAGGTGGTCTCATTATGGGAGCCGTGGTCAACAATTCCTTGAGTTCTTTAAATGCTACCATACACTTCTCGTCAAAATCAAACTCGATCTCTTTTTGAAGTATTCGACACAGGGGCCTCGAAATCTTTGAAAAATCCTTGATGAACCTTCTGTAAAACCCTGCATGTCCAAAAAATGCTCGTATTTCTCTCACTAATGTTGGAAACTGTAAACTCTTCATGACGTCGACTTTTGCCTTATCTACTTCAATTCCTCTACCCGATATAATGTGTCCCAGCACAATTCATTCCTTTACCATAAAATGACTTTTCTCCCAGTTCAACACCAAATGAGCCTGCTTACATCTTGCTAGCACTGAAGATAGGTTTCTCAAACAGTCACCAAAGGAATTTCCCATTACAGAGAAATCGTCCATGAGGATCTTTATTATGCCTTCCACCATACTGAAAATATAGATGTCATGCACCTCTGAAATGTACCTGGAGCATTACATAGCCCAAATGGCATCCGTCGGTAGGTGAATGTACCGAAAGGACATGTGAAAGTGGTTTTCTCCTGATCTTCTAGAGCGATAGCAATCTGATTGTATCCAGAGTACCCGTCCAAAAAGCAGTAATGACTGTGACCTGCCAGACGTTCCAACATCTGATCAATGAATGGCAGAGGGAAATGATCCTTCTTAGTAGCTGTATTAAGTTTCCTGTAATCGATGCATACTCGCCAACCTGTCTGAACCCTTTGTGGCACCAACTCATTGTCTTCGTTCTTCACCACAGTCAACCCAAACTTCTTAGGCACTACATGAATAGGGCTAACCCACTTGCTGTCTGAAATAGGGTAAATGATCCCATTTTCTAACAACTTGAGGATTTCCTTCTTGACTACCTCCTTCATAATTGGATTTAGCCTTCGTTGCCCTTCGATGGTTGGTTTGGATCCTTCCTCAAGAAAAATTTTGTGCATACACGTGGTAGGGCTAATTCCTTTCAAGTCATCCAACGACCAACCTATCGCCTCTCTGTAGTATCGCAACACATTGATCAATTCTTTCTCTTCCTCTGGTTGCAAGTCTGATGCAATGATCACCGGAAGTGTCTCATTTTCCCCTAGGAATGCATACTTCAAGGTAGATGGCAGTAGCTTGAGTTCTAAGATAGGTGGGGGAGTTGTGTTTGGCTGCTCATCCCTTAGAATGTGCTCCCCTGTTTCTTCATCTTCCCCTGTGGTGCTAGCCCATACCAACATTTCTACCCAGTCAATCACTTGACCCTCTTCTAATTCATAGTTTTCAGAAGCCATAGAGTCTTGAATATTCTTCTCAAAGAATTCAGCCACTAACACATCTTCAATGGAGTTTTCCATTTCCTTGTATGAACAATTTATACACTATATAGAATCAATGTTAACAAGACTCCTAGAACAGTGAATTCTACCTATACCTGAAGTGCCTTAACTGTCCTAAGTATTTCTTAATCCTTATATTATTTACTATAATTAGGTGTGTGTGTGTGTGTAAACCATCATGCATATAAACACACTATTCAACAATCAAAATCACAAGTTGGCTAACATATCATTGATTTTATCTTACTCCTGACAACCCTATCTGAAATTTCCCTTAAGTAGTAGTGAAATATACCTAGAGGGGGGGTGAATAGGTATAGGCTCCAAATTCTTCCAATTTAAAAATAATGCAGAATATATCAATGAAAATACAGACTTGATTATATTTGACAAATTAATTGATTTCACTTATACAAGAGTTAATCAATATACAAGATATGCAATCAATGAAAGATATGGAAGATAAAGAAAAGTAAAAACAAAAATGAACACAAGTGTTTTAACGTGATAAAACCTCAAAGAGGAAACATCCACGGGTTGATACCACAACCACCGGCAAAGCAATCCACTATGTGAAAAAGGACTTACACACTCAAGCTATCACTCATGATATCCGCTCAAGCAATCAACTCCTAATCTACCCTCGGGCTAGTGAATCACCAAGCCAACTTCCTATCCGAGATGTATCCTACACCTCTAGAAAGCAACTTCCTATCCAAGACGCTCACGTCTCTAGGAAGATTTCTTGCTTGCCTATCCGGATCCTCCCGACCCTAGACAAGACTCCCTTGCTTGATTATCCGAGTCCTCCCGACTCTAATCAAGACTTCCTTGCTCTATCCATAAAGCTTCACTCACTTTGCTAGAGACTTCAACCTAATGCAAGGCTATGATCTAACGTGATGCAAGTGATGCAAATACAAACAAATTAAGCTAGATGATCAATCAAGCAAAATGTACATGTTCAATGACAATCTAGAATATGCTTCCAACACACAATCACAAGATTATCTAGAAATCAAGACATGTAAATCAATAAGAACAAAGGTATGAATATTCAATATATCACACTAAAAACCTAGTTCTTAGATCATGAAATAGAACCTAGAAAATAATATGAGACATATCATATAAACATTTTCTAGAATCAATTTCAAACAAAATCAAGTTTAGCACATATATGTTCAAAGGAAATCATAAAGCTAAAACTCAATTGACAAATGATCAAACACCCCTAGCATATGATCTAACATACTTCTTAACAAATTTCATCAATCAAATAGTAAGAATCAAGAGATGATCAAAGATGAAATTGAAAAAGAAGAAGTTGAACAATCAACCTTGACCTCGTACTAGAAATCAGGCTGCTGAGAAAAATGACGAAGTCAGCTCCCTCTGAAAATGCTTGGGTTAGTAGCTCTTCTCAAGACCAACAATTTTGGCTTCTGAATCAATTAATTTTGAGTTCGTATGAGAAAGTTATGATCAAAATAAGAAAATGAAAATTGAAGAATTTCTGCAGAAATTTCTCTAAGTGTTCTTAAAATCTTCAACAAGTGTGGAGGGAAGGAGATGGGTTTAAAAGAGGAGAGAGAAGGATTTCAGGGGCCAATCAACATGAGCCATGTCACCCTTCCGTGGGGGGCGCATGAGGCTCATGGGGGCAGAGAGCCCCTCTGGTCGTGAGCCTCATGGCCTCCCTCACGGCGTGGGCAAGGTGGCTCACGACCTCCCACACCTCTCTCGCGCACTCTCCGGTTCTTCAGCCATATCTTGGGCATCCGAACTCCGATTGTAATCCGTTTTTGGATTACAAATCGTGATTCCCTCACGCACGACTATGACTACAAAATTTGAAAAATGGTTGAGAAATTATCTCGAAAAATGATGATGAAGTCAACTCAACGAATGAGAACGAAAAGTAGCATAGTCACATTGTTTGGACTCGAAACCTTATGAATGAGTAACCGAAACGATCGGAACTCAATAAGGTATTAAATAAGAACATGTTCAAGTCCTAAACACAAAATACACAAACAAATAAACATATATTCACACAAGCATGCCATATCAAAGAGATAGTCACAAAGCATGCAATTCTACAATGTTTATCTATTAAAGAACAATGCATGAGCATACTATGAAGTGTGTGAAAGTGCTATACAAAATGTTTGAACAATGATGCAGGGACACACATGTATGAATTGTGTGTGTGTGCGCTAACGCCTTGCAAGAGGATGGAAGTCAAGATATACCTTTGACGCTTTTCACCTCTTGGAGACGACTTTTGCACTAGACATTGCTCTTCATCTTTTAAGCTTCCTTTCTTCAAAGAACATCTTAAGCAATAACTAATACAAATATAAAGTGTTTTGCAATGGAATCAAGCCAATACAAATCATAAACCTTACAATCTCCCCTTTTGGCTATTCCGTTGGCAAAACCTCAACCTCACCATACAATGTTTCACTTAAATAAACTCAAGATGATAGAGCATACTCTCAATCTCACATTACAAAGAAATTCCTAGACTAAAAAATCTTCAAGTCTTCAAGAATTCCTCTTTTGGTCTTCAAAGTACCTATGAGAGAAAATAGCAACCAAACAAGAGATCTTCTCTAAAGAAGAATGGTGAGTTATTAACCAAAAACAAATATAGAAGACATCCCTTATCTCATACAAAAATGCATTATCTAAAGTGAATAAAATGTTTTCATATTAAAGCATTCCCTTAATTTCCCAATTCCCAAGGACCAACTATCCTTAACACTATCAAGAAAGAATTCTTTCTCCCCCTTAAGACAAAGTCACAATTAAGCACAAAGAGGAATATGATCACACAATTGGAACATTTTTCCACATAAAGTGTGAAGTATACAGAATCTCCCCAATATCAAACATGGTGAGGTATACATTTTCTCCCCCTTTTTGTCAAGGAATAGACAAGGGACACAAGAGATAAAGAACGAGATATTAAGCAAACAAATCGTATAGAAAGCGAAAGTTGAATAAACTAAAGCTCCACATATTATCACCAAGTAGATTTGTTCACAAGGGACATCACACAATCACACAATCAAGCAATAAGAGAAAATATTTCATAACTTGTCAAAGTCCAAGAGAGAATCATAGATTTTCATTAATCTCTCAAAAATATTCTCACATTGCTAATGAATCAAGCACATAAGCAAAATGTGTGTGTGTGAATGCTTCTCAAATATATAGTAGGAGTAATTGTGATATCAACATGCAAACTCTATCTACACCTATCCATCTAAAGCCTTTCCAAAAATAGGTTAAACCGATATTCATCCGGATTTTTGCTTTTAAAATGAATAGATATCAACATATGAGCGTGTGTATGCATGTGGCTCGTTTTCCCGTTTCTATTTGTCAACCCGAGCTTTTTCACAATTCTCAACTATACACCAATAAGCCTTTTATTTTTCATTTCTTTTAGGCTTAGAATCAAAGATTTTTTTTTAATGATTCATTTCAACACTTCTTTGATTTTACTAACAAAAACATATACTCCTCATGGCGGCTTTCACTCACCACAATGGCGTAGCCCTTTCCTACATTGGGTGGCTTCACAACCAAGGTGTGTAGCCCTTTCCATGAGGGTGCTCGTTGATTACTATGTAGTGCCGAAGCAAAATGGATACATACCAAAGGTCATCTATCATGTACTTAACAATAAACTTCTAGATGCATCCATTATCTACACATATTCAACCACAAAAACCCAAAAACTAAAACATACAAGAGAAGCATTAGTGCACTTTTCAAAAATAAGATTTTCAAGCTCAAGTGCATGATCTAGAAACAATAAAAGATACTTGTTAAAGATCATTACTTCTCAAGTGAGTAGCTTTTAAAGACAATGATATTCAATTAAAGTTTTGCTCATCAAGCCACTCACAATCACACAAAGACATCAATCAACACAAATCATGCCAATGGACATTCTAAGAGTTTTAAACCTCTCTTTGTCCAAGGGCTTAGTGAACAAGTCCGCAAGTTGATTTTTAGTAGGCAAATGCTCTAGAGTAACAATAGAATGTTCAACTAGATCTCTAATGAAATGATGCCTAATGTCTATGTGTTTTGTACGAGAGTGTTGAACCGGATTTTTAGAGATGTTAATGGCACTTAAGTTATCACAATAAAGTGTCATTTTTCCTTGTTCTATCTCATAATCCTTAAGGATTTGTTTCATCCAAAGTAATTGTGTGCAAGCACTTCCGGCCGCAATGTATTCGGCTTCGGAAGAGGAAAGGGAAACCGAATTTTGTTTCTTACTTGACCAAGAAACCAAGTTATTACCAACATAAAAGCAACCGCCCGATGTGCTTTTACGGTTATCTATATTTCCCGCCCAATCCGCATCACAATAGCCTACAAGGATATCATTGGTATCAAATGAATAGAATAGACCAAGACTATGAGTTCCTTTGATGTACCTAATGGTCCTCTTGACGGCTTTAAAGTGAGATTCCTTAGGATTTGTTTGGAATCTAACACACAAGCCTACACTAAAGCAAATGTCGGGTCTACTAGCCGTTAGGTAAAGTAGACTACCTATCATGCTTCTATAAAAGCTTTGGTCAACACTTTTCCCTTTTTCATCTTTGTCAAGTTTTAAAGTGGTGCTCATGGGAGTTTCAAAATCTTTTCCATTTTCTAGGCCAAATCTCTTAACTAGATTTTTAGCATATTTAGATTGATTCAACATTATGCCCATGCTAGTTTGCTTTACTTGCATTCCTAGAAAATAATTCAACTCACCCACCATACTCATTTCAAATTCACTTGACATAACACTTACAAATTCATCAACCTTGGTTTTATTAGTAGACCCAAAAACAATGTCATCAACATATATTTGTGCAACAAAATATCAATGCCACCTCTCCTATATTGGTTGTCAATAAGATATTGAGTCAACCTATCATACCAAGCTCTTGGAGCTTGTTTAAGGCCATAGAGAGCCTTTTTTAATTTAAACACATGATTAGGAGAGTGTGGGTCTACAAAACCCTTAGGTTGTTCAACATACACTTCTTCTTGAAGGTATCCATTGAGGAAAGCACTTTTGACATCCATTTGAAATAATTTGAACTTTTTAATGCATGCAATGGACAACAAAAATCTAATGGACTCGATATGAGCAATCGGGGCAAACGTCTCATCAAAGTCAACACCCTCCACTTGAGTGTAACTTTAAGCCACTAGTCTAGCTTTATTCCTCACAATCTTGCCACTTTCATCGGTCTTATTCCTAAACACCCATTTAGTGCCAATTACATTTATATCTTTAGGTATAGGAACCAAGGACCACACTTCATTCCTCTCAAATTGATTAAGTTCATCTTGCATAGCCCCAATCCAATATTCATCAACAATTGCTTCATTAATATTTTTGGGTTCAATTTGAGAAGTGTAGCAAGCATAGGATATTTGGTTAGCAATTTGATTTCTTGTTCTAACCCCTTCATTTAAATCCCCTATGATGTCTTCTTGATAGTGTAAGTTTCTAAGTCTTGGGTGAGAATGTTCAACAACTTGGTCATTTTGTTGATTATCATTTAAAGCATTTTCCAACCCTCGACTTTTAACTTCAACATGACTATCATTTTCATCATCTTGACTAGAAACACTACTAGCCACATCAATAGGTGTTTTAGTGTCATTCAACATGTTTTCTTTAGGTTCATTGACACCATTATCATCACACAAATTAAGCATGCTAAGATCATCTATCTTCACATTGATAGACTTCGTGATAGTCTTAGTAGTCAAATTAAAGACTCTATATGCACGACTATTAATAGCATACCCAAGAAAGAGACCAACATCACTTTTTGCATGAAACTTTCCTAAGTAATCTCTATCATTCAAAATATAACATTTACTCCCAAAAGTGTGGAAGTAACTCACATTAGGCTTCTTGCCTTTCCAAAGCTCATAGGACGTTTGTTTTGTGCCAGGCCTTTTGAAAACACGATTTGACACATAACAAACGGTATTGACCGCCTTGGCCCATAGGTTTCTAGGGACTTTCTTGCTATTGAGCATAACCCTAGCCATCTCTTGCAAGACACGGTTTTTCCTCTCAACAACACCATTTTGTTGAGGAGTTCTAGGTGCGGAGAACTCATGAGAAATCCCTAAACCATCACAAAACTCACTAAATTTTGCATTTTCAAATTCCGTCCCATGATCACTCCTAATGCGACATATTTTCTTGATATCAAGACCTTTTTCATTTTGAACTTCATTACAAAACTTTTTAAAGTAATCAAAAGCCTCGGTCTTGTTTCTAAGAAAATAAACCCAAGTAAACCTAGAGAAGTCATCAACGCATACAAAAATGTACTTTTTGCCATTAATGCTCTCGGTTTGAATTGTCCCCATTAGGTCCATATGCACAAGTTCTAAAGATCTCTTGGTAGCTATGTAAGAATTTTTCTTATGAGACACTTTGGTTTGCTTACCTAATTGGCAAGGTTCACAAACCACCTCAAGCTTTTTACCAAGATTAGGAAGACCTCTAACAATGCCATGTTTTTCAAGCCTTTTCAAATCTTTAAAATTCATGTGACCCAAACGTTGATGCCACAAATCAAGCTTGTTGCACTCATGTGCCATATTGCAAGTTAGAGGATGTAAGGTTTATAGTTAGTGTTGGCATCAATTCCATATCAAAACCTGTTTATCTTATAATGTTTAGTGGTTAGTATATTGAAGAATTTTGAAGACGAAGGACGTCTCAACCACAATTCATTCAAGAAGCCGGCTTTTAAGAGATTCGTGCATTATTGGTCGACAAAGATATTAAAGGACCTCTTATCTCTTACAAGGCTAGGCACACACTCACACATAGCATTCTTGTGTGTTCCTTCATGATTTAATTTCATTTACATTCACTTTCACACACTTGGCAAAATATGCTCATGCATTCATATTATGTTGATAAACTTTGTGTTTTGCATTTTCTAGGACTATGTCCGGAAACTAGCATATGTGTGTGTCTTTGTGTTTGTATGTTTCTGTATTTTTGTATTTGGACTTGAACATGCTCTATTATGATTCCTTATTGAGTTCCGGTCATTTCGGTTACTCATTCATGTAGTTTCGAGTCTAAACGATGTAGCTACGCTACTTTTCGTTCTCATTCGTTGAGTTGACTTCATCGACGTTTTCCGAGATGATTTCTCAACCGTTTTTCAAAGTTGTGTAGTCATCGTCGTGTGTGAGAGAGTCATTGTTCGTAATCCAGAAATGGATTTGAAATCGGAGTTCGGACGCCCAAGATACGGGCTGAAGAACCGAGGGAGCGCGCGAGGAGATAGCCTAGGCCGTGAGGCCACTTGGGCTGGTCGTTGGTGTGGCCGTGGGCCCCACGGCCTGGAGGGGCCTCTGCCCCCGTGTGGGCCACGCGCCCCCCACGGCCAGGGGGTGATGTGGCCTCACATGGTTGGTCGGTTTTGGCCTTCTCTCTCCTCCTATTTCTTCCCTCTCTCTCTCCATTTGAAAAATTAAGAAGAAAAATTTCAGTTTTCCCGTAAGCAAATTCTCTCCAGATTTCAGATTTTCAAAACACCATATCTTCCTCATCCGGAGTCAGATTTGAGTGATTCAAGTTGGAGAGTGTTCCTATTTGAGTCCTCTATCATCTCCAAGTGGTTTGGTGGCTGTTTGATCGTGATTTCTAGTGGTTCAATACTGATTTCCGAACCAGCTGCAGAATCCGAGGTAATGGACTTAACTTTGGGATTTCTTTCTTTTTGACCCTCCATTTGCTTGGGGTTTCTTCTTCTATATCTATATTTATGTTTGGTAAAAGGTATTGAGAAAGATAGCTTGATTATCATTCTAATTGAAAGTCAATTTGTGGACTAATGTTGACTAGATTCTATGATTCTAGGTTTTACATATGTTTGTGAGTTGTATTGTGATTAGAATGGCATCTTACGTTGTTTGGAACTTAATTGAATTAATTTTGTGTTAAATGACCTTGAGATTTGATTTGATCCTTTGATTGAAGAAATCTAGGATTTGTGTATTTGTTTGTGATTTAGAGAATCTAGGTTTTGATTGATGAAAATCTCAAATCCTTGCTCTATATTTTTTGGCTAGAATATTGGTTGATTTTAATCTCATATATCTAGCATTTAATTGTATATTGATAGCATCTTGAATTTGTACTTCATGAATATATTTTGATTCAAGTGTTGTATATGTGAATGAGACTTTGAGCGTATGTGTTTGGTGTTTCACATGCTTAGGTTTTTATTCTCGTATTTTGCATCTAGACTTGATTACTTGTGATATCACATGTTTAGGTCTATTTGTGCCATAGAATGTATTGATCACATGTTCTATGTTGTATTGATTGTTTGCATCATTTGCATTCACATGATCGCACTAGGAAGTCCTTGTAAAAGGCATGAAGTCTTGGTTAGAGTCAGGGTGACTCGGATAGCCAAGCAAGAAGTCTTGCCTAGAGTCGGGATGACTCGGATAGGTAAGCAAGGAGTCATGGCTAGAGTCGGGAGGACTTGGATAATCATGCATGGGAGGCTCCCTAGAGGCAAGAGTGCCTTGGATAGGGAGTTGGCTATTGTATTGGTAGGCCTAGGCGTATGGTTAGACATAGACTCCGATAGAGCGGGGTACACGGGAGGTGTATGCACTCTTGAGGAATTTCTAATCTACCATCGATGTTGGTTGTGTGTGGTGTCCAATATATGGTGGTTTCGCATCATTGAGGGATTTCACACTTTCCAATAGGGTTGGGTAGGCTTAGACTTCACTAGGTTGGGTGAGCTAAAGATTGGTCACTTTGTAAATGTTCTATGTTTACTTTCCAATAATATAGTACCCAATGGTTGTAGTTCAACCTGTGGATGTTTCCTCCTTGGAGGTTTTACCACGTTAAAAAATCTTTTGTGTTAATTCTTCCTATCTCTTTCTCTTATATTTTAATTGTATATTTTATTATCTTGATTCATAATATTCACATGTGGTGTATTGTGAAGCAAGACTTTGTATAGTGTGATTAGTGAATTCATTCTAATGATCATTTTTTTGTATCTATGATTCTTTTGTATATTGTAATTTTTGTTTAGTGACATTTTGTTCACTCTTGTAACTCATTGAACATCTAATGAAATACAAGCTTACTTTGTTGATATGTTTATTTGTTCTTATACCTCACATAACTAGTTGATATACTTATACTTTGATCTTATGATTGTATTATCGTATTGTCTATGTATGTCTTCCTTGGCTTATTGTGTTGTGTGTAAGGCTACCTTGAGGGACAAACGAAAGTTTGTTCGAGGGATTGAAAAAGGTGTAAAAACCTATTCACCCCCCCCCCCCCCCCCCCCTCTAGGTATGCTTTAAGCAATTTAACTTCGTTTGTATACTTTCAGAGGATCTATCTCAAGACAATAGCAATAGTCTATTGATCGCGCTCCAAATGTTCACATTTAGCGCTCCCTTTTCCTATCTTTTGTATATGTTTCCGAGCATTTTTATATATTTAATAGGGTGTAAATAAGTGTTTTAGGGAATTAGGGAAGTTCAGGGACATTTTGGTAATTATGGAGAAATCAGGGGTAAAAATGCAATATTCGGGAATATATTGCACATTTTGTGATTTGAGCAGAGTTCAGGGGTGCAAAGTGTAATTCGCCAGAAGAAGTCAAAGTCAGCGCGCCACGTCAGCACAGAACGGCGTCGTTTTGCGCCTGCTGGCGTCACGCCTGACGTCAAGTCGTCTTTTAGCTGCTGCCGGGTAGACCCGACCCGCCAACGACCCGGTTGAGACTCGGTTGACCCGGTCGTGACCCGTCGTGACCCGGCTACTTCCCGGCCCATTTTCAACCATTTTCCAGCCATTTTTTCGGCGGTTTTCTGCCCCGATCGGCAGCCCACATTCCGGCGGTCATGATGGACCCACTTTCAAGCTCCCATGCAAACATTTTCCATGCCATCCAAGTCTCCAAAACTACATAGTTGTACAAGCTTCAAGGCCAATTCCGGCGGCCTTTTGCTCGCTTTCCAGACGGTCTAAACTCGCCAAACAACGGCGGGTTCATGCGGCGACCTCATGCCCGCCTTCCAGAAGGTTCAAGCTCGCCCCAATTGTCCAAATTCATGCGGCGGCTTTCGGCGGCGGGCAAGAGCTCGCCAACTCGACGGTGCCAAGCTCGCTGACCAGACCGACTCAGCTTTTTGCACGTCCAAACTCCTCCCAAACCTTCCCTACTATATATACTATCCTTTCCCTAAACCTAAACACAACCCCTAAATATCCAAAGAAGCAAATATTACACCCTTTAGCTTAATTTACACACAAATAAACCTTAGAACACCAAACTTCACTTAGCTTGTAAGTAAGGTGGTTTTCCAGCCACCAATCTCGATCCAAGCCATCTACATGTTGATTCCAAGCTTGGGGAAGCAAGATGAGTGAGCTAGCTTGAAGACTACACCAACATCTTTGGGTTGTCTCTATTTTCTCTCTTATTTCCTTAGTTTGTTGTTAATGTGTAATTAAATATTTATGTTAATGATTTGGTGTATTTATGTATTATTATCTATGATACTAGTTGAACATATCATTTGATAATGAGCTTTAATTGATATATGCTTGTTAATTAATTAATCAAATTGTTAACATGCAAAATAGGATTAACTAGATTAATGCAAACCTTGCTTAATTTAGTTAACCTCTAATTGAAGTGCTTAATTGTAATCAACTAGTAATTAGGTAATTTACATGATCCATTAGTTCCCTAACATATCTCATTATCACTCTTTGCATAACTTTGCATTAGTGGTAATTAGGTTAGCTAATTAGTGTAATTTAGTATAATTGTATTGGTAGTTTAGTTGTTTAGATTAGTTAATTGCTAAGGATTGACAACCCATAGTTGTAGTTAGAATTAGTTACCTTAGTGGTAATTAGATTAAGGTTTTCTTAGTGTAATCTTAGATTAGTTATTTAAATTGCTTTTGACCATCTCCCTTTACTTTTCTTATATGTTAATAGTGTAAATACATTGTAAATATTATATATACATATAATATACGACCTAGGACCGACTTAAGATAAACAACACTAACTCCTCCGTGGGAACGATACCCGTACTCATAACCACTATATGTGGCCAACGATTCGTATACTTGCGAGAGGGTAAAAACTCGCACGTCCGATCATTTCCGATAGTTTATAGAACTATCGCGTAACCAAATCTGTGGCGATCATCTATAGACCTTTTGACACTTAGGACAACATTGCCCTTTTTATCAATTATAGTGCGCACATCTTTGTTAAAGCTAACTTCTTTAAAAATTTCACACAAGTGAGTAATGCTTATCAAGTTAGCTTGTAACCCATCAACATACAAAGTATTGCGAAGTTTAGGCAATCCGGGGATACAAATTGTTCCCTTGCCAAGAACTTGCTTTTTTGTACCATCACCAAAAGTAACCCAACCTCCATCCTTTAAAACAAGATTCTTAAAGAACTCTTTGTTCCTGGTCATGTTCCTAGAGCAACCGCTATCTAGGTACCAAGAATAGGAGGAGTTGGCACGTAAAGCATATTGTGCAACATGACATTTAGATGTGTCTTTTCTAATCCACACATTTTTCACAACATGCCTCTCACTCTTACTTCTAACATGCTTTGACTCAATGTTAGGCTTTTTAACATGCACCTTGACCTCATTGGTCACATTTTCAAAAATATCAAACAAAGCATTATCAATTTTCTTATGCATAGTAGAGTGAGGCACAACACAAGATTTAGCAAGCAAGTCATCAACAACTTTTTCAACAACATGCTTTTCCAAGGTCTTCCTAGGTCTATTTCTATATCCATACATGGATGATTGCCTAGGTCCATTCAAAGACATATCATGGAAAGCATTATTAAGTTTGCATTTTCGAATATACTCGAAGCATCTAGGTCGAATATGTCCTATCATATTACAATGATGACAAATAGGAATAAATTTGAGAAATTTACCATTTGCATTTTCTTCCAACTCCTTTGGACTACTCATAATTTTTCCTCTTTGATGTGCAACCCTTGATGCTCCACCTCTTGCATTTGAGGCTGATGCTCCTTGATGTTTATGTTGTTGTGTTCTTCCATTGAACATCCTTGTTGATGAAGAGGCACCTCCGGTAGCTTTCATAGCTTTACCTTGAGAGAGTGTATCTACATTTGATTCAATGCTTGCTTTGACAAAAGTAGATTTGTTAGATGAAGGAGTCTCCTTCTCATTGATATAACCCAAACCTCTTTTGTCACATGGATGCTTTCCACTTTTAATAAGGGTTTCAACTTTGTTAGAACTAGATGACATCTTGCTAATCACCCTATTAGCCTCATCAAGTTTCTCACGAAGCATCCTAAGTTCAATGGCATATTTTTCCGCTATGTCATCACTAAACATAACATCTTTACGTGATTTATCAAGCCATTGTTCATACTTTTTCTCTTGATTTAAATGCTCATTAAGTTTGGATTTAAGCACATTTTCAAGTTTCTTAGCATTAACAAGAGAACAATCTCTTTGCTCAATTTCTTGCTTCAAGATACCAAGTCTATCATTGCTATCTTTTAGATTCAATTCTAGACTTGGGATCTTGTCTTTAAGTTCATTGAACTCCTTTGAGCCAAGATCATGATTCTCTAACTTCTTGTTGAGGGACATATTGAATTTGGATAAACGTTCATTTTCAAAAATAAGATCATCGATCTTTTTCTCATCTAAGTCAATATGTTCAACAAAAGAAGCCACATAGGAACACACTTCCTTAATCATGATTATCACAAACAAAAATACAAAAACACTACAAAGAAAGGACCTATCTAAGTACGTCTAGACACCCGCTCTGATACCAAATGAAATTTCCCTTAAGTAGTAGTGAGATATACCTAGAGGGGGGGGGGGGGGGGGGGGGTGAATAGGTATAGGCTCCAAATTCTTCCAATTTAAAAATAATGCGGAATATATCAATGAAAATACACACTTGATTATATTTGACAAATTAATTGATTTCACTTATACAAAGTTAATCAATATACAAGATATGCAATCAATGAAAGATGTGGAAGATAAAGAAAAGTAAAAACAAAAATGAACACAAGTGTTTTAACGTGGTAAAACCTCAAAGAGGAAACATCCACGGGTTGATACCACAACCACTGGCAAAGCAATCCACTATGTGAAAAAGGACTTACACACTCAAGCTATCACTCATGATATCTGCTCAAGCTATCAACTCCTAATCTACCCTCGAGCTAGTGAATCACCAAGCCTACTTCCTATCCGAATATATCCTACACCTCTAAAAAGCAACTTCCTGTCCAAGACGCTCACATCTCTAGGAAGATTTCTTGCTTGCCTATCCGGATCCTCCCGACCCTAGACAAGACTCCCTTGCTTGATTATCCGAGTCCTCCTGACTCTAATCAAGGCTTCCTTGCTCTATCCACAAAGCTTCACTCACTTTGCTAGAGACTACAACCTAATGCAAGGCTATGATCTAAAGTGATGCAAGTGATGCAAACACAAACAAATTAAGCTAGATGATCAATCAAGCAAAATGTACATGTTCAATGACAATCTAGAATATGCTTCCAACACACAATCACAAGATTATCTAGAAATCAAGATATGTAAATCAATAAGAACAAAGGTATGAATATTCAATATATCACACTAAAAACCTAGTTCTTAGATCATGAAATAGAACCTAGAAAATAATATGAGACATATCATATAAACATTTTCTAGAATCAATTTCAAACAAAATCAAGTTTAGCACATATATGTTCAAAGGAAATCACAAAGCTAAAACTCAATTGACAAATGATCAAACACCCCTAGCATATGATCTAACATACTTAACAAATTTCATCAATCAAATAGTAAGAATCAAGAGATGATCAAAGATGAAATTGAAAAAGAAGAAGTTGAACAATCAACCTTGACCTCGTACTAGAAATCAGGCTGCTGAGAAAAATAACGAAGTCAACTCCCTTTGAAAATGCTTGGGGTTTGTAGCTCTTCTCAAGACCAACAATTTTGGCTTTTGAATCGATTGATTTCGAGTTCGTATGAGAAAGTTATGATCAAAATAAGAAAATGAAAATTGAAGTATTTCTGCAGAAATTTCTCTAAGTGTTCTTGAAATCTTCAACAAGTATGGAGGGAAGGAGATGGGTTTAAAAAGAGGAGAGAGAAGGATTTCAGGGGCCAATCAACATGAGCCACATCACCCTCCCGTGGGGGGCACGTGAGGCTCATGGGGGCAGAGAGCCCCTTTGGCCGTGAGCCTCACGGCCTCCGATTTTGAATCCATTTTCGGATTATGAATCGTGACTCCCTCACGCACGACTACGACACAACTACAAAAATTTAAAAAATGGTTGAGAAATCATCTCAGAAAATGACGATGAAATTAACTCAACGAATGAGAATGAAAAGTAGCATAGTCACATTGTTTGGACTCAAAACCTTATGAATGAGTAACAGAAATGACCGGAACTCAATAAGGTATTAAATAAGAACATGTTCAAGTCCTAAACACAAAATACACAAACAAATAAACACATATTCACACAAGCATGCCATATCAAAGAGATAGTCACAAAGCATGCAATTCTACAATGTTTATCTATTAAAGAACAATGCATGAGCATACTATGAAGTGTGTGAAAGTGTTATACAAAATGTTTGAACCATGATGCAGGGACACACTGTTAGGATTATGCTCAATAGCAAGAGTGTAATGTTGTAATTAACAATCTTTTTCATATTAATAAAGTGATTTCTGGTTTAACAAATGATATAGCATTTATAGTTTAATATTATAATTGTCAAAGTAAATAATCATAAGGTCTAAAGACTATGGGAAAAGAAGAATTGTTCGTACATCTGGATATGTATGTGGTAGACACAATTCTTTAGTTAGTCTTGAATAATGTTCACAACTTAAGTTAAAGGTTGGGCACCTTTATCTTGTTAAAGTTGTAGAATTCTTTTGCTAGCATTTGAGTGGGATCAAATGAGATATGATGAGTCTAAAATCATCGGAGTGTCTTCGAGCAAAAGGATCTAGTGCACTGGTTGCATTGAACTGGATCACAATGAAAAGCTTTATCTAGAACCGTCAATAGATAATAGTCTTTTCATTATCAGGACAATCGGAGAGTCTATCTTAATCCTGAGATAAATGATGGACTTATGGTTGCAAGTGATATCATTTGAGTTATCAATGAGTACGATTATATCGCATAGTCTATTCTCGATAGTTTGGTGATATTCATTTGTTAATCGATAGAGGACTTCATTTATAGATATGGACATCGTGGCTCCATTTAATAAAATGAGAGTATAATATCATCATATGGATGTTTTGAGGTAATTGGATATTAAATCTCAACGTTGAGTTTTCGATAGTGTCTATTGAAAACATGGCTTCTGGACAAGTCAAAATATCCAAGTTCAAAACATGGTCATATGAGTAAATATGGTAACTTGGAGAGTTATAGGCGGTCTATGAACTCTTGGCGATTACTGATATTAATCACGAGGATACACTATCTACAATATGATTGTCTAAGGTATGAATGAGGAACATCTTCCTTTTCTATCTTTATTTTAGAGTTCAGTTTTAGCTCTTTAGTGGAATGAGTTAAAATTAATGGATCGGACCTAAGTGAATCATTTGTTGATTGTGATTAGGTTATGTCTATTGAAGCTTAAATTTAGATGGCCCGCCAAGATCCCCAATCCACACGGACTTGCATGGATCACTTGATATATTCTACCGGACCAATTTAAGGGTCCATCTAGAATTGCATTTAATATATTAAGAATATAATTTGCACATTATTTATGTAATGGGCTGCTCAATTATATTAATATATTAATGAAAGACATGTGGGCTTGTTTCTTTTAGTAAGAATGGGTCTGGTTCACATGTGGGCTTTTTATTTAAAGTCCAATGGATTAAATGAAATAAGAAAATAATATTAGGCCCAATTTTATTCAAGTGGGGCGGCAAGGTTAAAGTTTTAACCTAATATATTATTTTGTTTCATTTGTTTTAATTAAATAAGAATTAATTAATTGTTTAATTAAAGAAACAAATCTTTTCTAATCAGGAAATATATTTCCTAAAAGTAAAAGACTTGTTTGATAAGGAAATAAATAATTAATTTTATTTATTTAATCAAATAAGGAGTCTTTTTATTTAGTCAAAAGAATAGAATAAAATATCTATGAGTTAGATTAGGGTTTGAAGTCTAAAAAGTTGAAAAGAATTAGGGTTGAATTTCGGTCACCCTATATAAGTGACATGATGAAATTCGGCCAACCCTAATACACAACTACATAGAATTCGGCAACCCTAAAGGAGAAAGGAAGCAAAATTCGGCCACCCTATATTATTCTTGCTATAGGGTTCGGCCACTACACACATGTGTTCATGAGATTATATTTTTCTTCTTCTTCTTCTTCATTCATAGAGAGTTTTTTATTCTACTAAGACAAAAAGGAGTGTTAGATTATTCTTTGATAGTATACTATTTGCTTAATCATTAATAAGCTTGTGTATACGATATCGATCTAGGTTCACGCGAGTTTCGATCATTAGATTGAGAACTCAAAAGTGACCGGAATAATCTTAGACATTCTTTTGATTGTTTTGTGACTAACAAAGAAAAGAAAAGTTTTGTTTTGTCCATTCACAGGTTTGCAATTCAAAGAAAAGGGAGACCATGCTCCTAGGTGATCCACGTTCGTGCTAGGATTGAAGATCTTGCGGATTACCATCGACTTAAGTCAATCGGATCACGCGACAAAAGGTAATCTACTTTTTGTTATAGTATATGCATGTTTAATTAATTAAAGGGTTTAAGGTTCATAAAGGAAAAATTTTTAAAAGTCACTAAATCTTATTTTTAGTATCGCTTCCGCTGCGTGTACTACTTTTGTTATTTTTCCCTACAATTGGTATCAGAGCCTAGGTTGAACCCTTTTAATTAATTAATGTATATATACATGGATCTATTTCTTTTTATTGTGATTATACATGTTTAGAAAGAGATGGCACTCTAGGTATTCAAATATATAATTACATGTGATGTATGGATTTATATATATTTTATGTGGATTGTTATTGCTCGATTTTGGTCCTAGATTTTCAATGTAATTTTTGTTTCGGAATTGTAACAAGAAGGGTGGTTTATTATCGCCATAATTCCTTCTTGGTAGTTGTTAGGTTTTTATTTTATTTTTTTTATATAGGTGCAGTATTTTATTATTACTGCAGTAGTTTTTTTTTTTAAGTATGTGTGCAGTTTTTATTTTGTAAAAATACTGCAGTGAATAAAAAAAAAAAAAAAATTAATACTGCAGTATTTATTATTTTATACTGCCGTAATATATTTAGGTCTTGAAGATTCGAAGACACAATAAAAAACGAAGCAATCGGAACCAAGAACGAGCACCGTGCGCACCCTAGGAGTGGATTGGGCTGCGCATGGCAAGCCCAAACTTTGGTGGGCTGCGCATGGCAGCCTTGAGTGGCCTTATGGGCTGCGCATGGCAGCCCCTTTGTGGGGTTGTGGGCTGCGCACGCCCATGGGAGAAGGCCGAAGGATGAGCGTATGGTTGATGGGCCACTTGAAGATCTTGTATTCCTAAAACAATTGTAATTTACTTGTTTTTCTAGGATGGGCCAAAATTGTTGCTATTTAATTTATGCTTAAATATTACAATATTTGTTATTGTATGATAACATGACATATAGAATAGGAGTGCCACTCATATATCTCTTTGGTATGAACATGCATTGAATGATTTAGGTATCTAAATTGGCATCTAGATAACTTGGTAAATCATTCTATGGGATTTAATCACACGCCTTAAATAATTGAGTGGGAGAAGGTGTTTTTGTAACACCTATGGCCTCCAAGGTTAGTTGAGCTTTATTATTTATTGGTAATCCCCCCAAGGGGCATCCATGAATGGAATTTAGCAACATACTTCCTTACAAGGATAGACTAGACAATGGACTTAAACGAGATCTACTCCCCAAGGAGGGATTTTCGTGAGAGAAAATTGAGGGTCGATATCTTGGTAACACACTCAATGTAATTTTATTGATATCCTCCCAAGAGTTCTTGTCAGTAAAATTGCAAGGCTAAAATTGAAAACGCTGGTTGTTATGTTAACAATTAGGTGGGACCTAGACTAACTAGTAAATGGTGCGAACTCCCAAAGGAGACGTAACATTTATGGGTGTTAGATCACCGTTGAATTTTATGATTGAGTTATTTATTTAATTCAAGATAAATATTTAAAAGTGCTTTATCATGATTATTTACTCATATATGTTTTGTTTTATTCAGAAATCATGACCCCATCACTTATGAACATCCTGAAAGATAACACTTTAACTGGAGATAATTATGTCACATGGAAAAGGAAAATTGGGTTGTTGCTGCAAAGTGAAAAACATAAGTTTGTTCTAACTACTCCTAAACCACCTACTCTTAATAATGAATCTAGCATAATGTATAGAGATGAGTATGAGCAGTGGAAGACTTCAGATGATATGGCAAAATGTTACATTATGGCCACTATCTCTGATGTGTTGCAACAGCAGCATGAAGGAATGGAGTCCGCTGCTGATATAATGATGTCTCTAGAGGAGATGTTTGCTATGAAGTCTAGGACGACTAAGAGAGAGGCAGTGACTGCTTTTATGAATCTTAGGATGAAACCTGGACAGGCTGTGAAAGATCACATGATGAAAGTCATAGCACATCTCAACATTGCTGAACTGCATGGCGCTGAGATAGATGGTGAGACAAAGATTGATATGGTTGTCAATTCATTGTCAGATTCCTTTGATCAGTTCAAATTGGACTACACTTTGAACAAAAAGGAATACACCTTACAAGGCCTGATGCAAGATGTTCAAAGTGCTGAAAAGATCCTTGTGAAAGGCAAAGGTCAAGAGATTCATATGGTTGGTAAAGTTGCTACTGTTAAGGCCCGTCAAAAGGTCAAGAAACAACAGAAGAAAAAGCAACTTGGGCCTATCAAGAAGGAGACCAAGAAAGTAACCAAGATCAAAGGGAAATGCTTCCTTTGTGGTGAAAAGGGACATTGGAAGAGAAATTGCCCAAAGTCCCAGAACAAGAAGGAAGAAGGTAATTTGAATTATCTTGAAACATGTTTTTTGGCTGATTCTACAGATTCTTGGATCATAGACTCAGGAGCCACTAATCATGTTTGTTATTCCTTACAGGGGTTTCAATAAAGGAGAAAGCTGAGTAAGAATGAAATCAATTTGCGCTTGGGCAACGGAACGTTAGTGTCTGCAAGTGCAGTGGGAGATATTAGAGTTTATTTGGATTCTAGAAGGCATTTAGATTTGATAGACATTTATTATGTACCTCAATTCAAGAGGAATTTAATTTCAGTTTCTTGTTTGAATAAATTTGGATATTCGGTTACTTTTAATAAAGTTTTTATTATTAGTAAGAATGACAAAATTATTTGCCAAGGTACATTGGAAAACGGTCTATACTTTTTGCATAGAAATATCTCTCACTCGTTAGACAGAGAAATAACGGAACCTAATCATAAAAGAGTAAAATTATCAACAGATGAAACCTACCTTTGGCATTTACACTTAGGTCATATTAACCTTAATAGGATTAAAAGATTGGTAAGTGACGGACCTTTGAGTGACTTAAAGGTTGATGATCTACCAACTTGTGAATCTTGTTTGGAAGGTAAAATGACCAAAAGGACGTTCTCTGCCAAAGGTGCAAGAGCCACTGAATGTTTAAGATTGATACACACTGATGTATGTGGACCTATGAGCATTCAAGCTAGAGGTGGATATGAGTACTTCATCACCTTCACAGATGATTACTCGAGATTTGGTTATGTGTATCTCATTCGACATAAGTCGGATGCTTTTGACATGTTCAAAGCATTCAAAGCTGAAGTGGAAAATCAGCTTGAGAAACACATAAAAATCTTGAGATCTGATCGTGGTGGAGAATATCTATCTGGTGAGTTTCAGCAATATCTTATTGATAATGGGATAGTTTCTCAGTTTTCTGCACCAGGTACACCTCAACAGAATGGGGTAGCAGAAAGGAGAAATAGAACTCTTTTGGATATGGTTAGGTCTATGTTGAGTTATTCAACACTTCCTATTTCTTTTTGGGGATATGCTTTACAAACTGCTATATACATTCTAAACGATGTACCATCTAAGTCTGTTCCTAAAACACCGCATGAGTTATGGACTGGGCGCAAGCCTAGTTTACAACACTTAAGGATATTTGGTTGTCCTGCGCATGTGTTAAAAGGAAAGACAGAAAAGATGGAGTCCCGTTCAGAAACATGTATATTTGTAGGGTATCCAAAAGAAACTAAAGGATATTATTTCTATAGTCCTTCAGACCTTAAAGTATTTGTTTCGACAAATGCTAAATTTCTGGAAAAGGACTATATGAATGATTTTGTGCCTAGAAGTAGAATTGTCCTGAATGAGATGTCAGGAGATACAATTCCACGAGAGGTTACACAACCTAACCCAATTGTAAGTTCCGATCCAACACAAGATCAATAACCTACCATTCCTCGTCATAGTGGGAGGGTTAGAACACAACCCGAAAGATACATCGGTTTGGGAGAATCAGTGGAGAATCTCCCGGACGACGATGATCCCTATACGTACAAGGAAGCTATGGAGGATGTTGATAGTCGCCATTGGCAAAAGGCAATGCAATCCGAGATTGAATCTATGTTCGATAACAAAGTCTGGTCCCTTGTAGACTTGCCTAAAGGGATAAAACCCATTGGGTGCAAGTGGGTATACAAGAGGAAAATAGGTATGGATGGAAAGGTGGAAACCTTTAAAGCTAGATTGGTAGCTAAAGGGTATACACAGAAAGAAGGTATCGATTACGAGGAAACCTTCTCTCCTGTGGCCATGCTTAAATCCATTAGGATACTCTTATCCATTGCAGCATCTTTAGATCTAGAGATTTGGCAAATGGACGTCAAGACAGCTTTCCTAAATGGAAGTCTTGACGAAAGCTTCTACATGATGCAACCAGAGGGATTCATTGAAAAGGGCCAAGTGGATAAGGTATGCAAGTTGCAGAAATCCATATATGGATTAAAGCAAGCATCCAGATCCTGGAACATAAGGTTTGATCAAGCTGTCAAAGGTTTTGGATTTATTCAGAATCCTGACGAACCTTGTGTATACAAAAGGATTAAAGGCGACAAGTTGGTTTTCCTGATTCTTTATGTTGATGATATACTACTCATTGGAAACGATGTAGGTGTATTGACATCAGTAAAAGAATGGTTAGCAAAACAATTTGATATGAAGGACTTAGGAGAAGCAAGTTTTATTCTAGGTATCCAAGTAATAAGGGATAGAAAGAATAGAACGATTGCATTATCCCAAGCTTCATACATAGACAAGATCTTGTCTAGGTTTTCCATGCAGGATTCCAAGAAAGGTATGTTACCTTTCAGACATGGAATCAAGCTTTCTAAGGAACAAGTTCCTAAGAATGAGCATGAAGAGCAATTCATGAGTAGAGTTCCATATGCCTCGGCAGTTGGAAGTCTCATGTATGCAATGCTCTGTACTAGACCAGATATTTGTTTTGCTGTTGGCATAGTTAGCAGGTTTCAATCGAAACCTGGACCTGATCACTGGACGGCAGTCAAGCATATTTTCAAGTATCTTAAGAGAACGAGAGATAATATGCTTGTATACTCTGGAGGGGATTTGGTTCCCGTTGGGTATACAGATTCTGATTTCCAATCAGATTCTGATTTCCAATCAGATTCTGACTCCAGAAAATCCACATCAGGGGCTGTGTTTACTATTGGAGGAGGAGCAGTCATATGGAGGAGTATCAAGCAATCTTGTATTGCTGATTCCACCATGGAAGCTGAGTATGTTGCCGCATGCGAAGCTGCCAAAGAGGCTGTTTGGCTCCGCCAATTCTTGATTGACTTGGAAGTGGTTCCTAGTGCGAATAAGCAGATCACTATCTACTGTGACAACAGTGGAGCAGTGGCTAATTCGAAAGAACCAAGAAGTAACAAGAGAGGTAAACACATTGAAAGAAAGTATCATCTTTTAAGGGAGATTGTTAAAAGAGGTGACGTGACGATTACCAAAATCGCGTCAGCAGAAAATCTAGCGGATCCCTTCACAAAGGCTCTACCTCAGAAGAGTTTTGATGGGCATCTAGAGAACATGGGCTTGAGAGATATGACACATTTGCTATAGCGCAAGTGGGAGATTGTTAGGATTATGCTCAATAGCAAGAGTGTAATGTTGTAATTAATAATTTTTTTCATATTAATAAAGTGATTTCTAATTTAACAAATGATATAGCATTTATAGTTTAATATTATAATTGTCAAAGTAAATAATCATAAGGTCTAAAGACTATGGGAAAAGAAGAATTGTTCGTACATCTGGATATGTATGTGGTAGACACAATTCTTTAGTTAGTCTTGAATAATGTTCACAACTTAAGTTAAAGGTTGGGCACCTTTATCTTGTTAAAGTTGTAGAATTCTTTTGCTAGCATTTGAGTGGGATCAAATGGGATATGATGAGTCTAAAATCATCGGAGTGTCTTCGAGCAAAAGGATCTAGTGGACTGGGTGCATTGAACTGGATCACAATGAAAAGCTTTATCTAGAACCGTCAATAGATAATAGTCTTTTCATTATCAGGACAATCGGAGAGTCTATCTTAATCCTGAGATAAATGATGGACTTATGGTTGCAAGTGATATCATTTGAGTTATCAATGAGTACGATTATATCGCATAGTCTATCCTCGATAGTTTGGTGATATTCATTTGTTAATCGATAGAGGAATTCATTTATAAATATGGACATCGTGGCTCCATTTAATAAAATGAGAGTATAATATCATCATATGGATGTTTTGAGGTAATTGGATATTAAATCTCAACGTTGAGTTTTCGATAGTGTCTATTGAAAACATGGCTTCTGGACAAGTCAAAATATCCAAGTTCAAAACGTGGTCATATGAGTAAATATGGTAACTTGGAGAGTTATAGGCGGTCTATGAACTCTTGGCGATTACTGATATTAATCACGAGGATACACTATCTCCAATATGATTGTCTAAGGTATGAATGAGGAACATCTGTAAGGAAAAAATAATAAATAAAAGTGTTACACGCAGCGGAAGCGATACTAAAAACGATTTAGTGACTTTTAAAATTTTTCCTTTATGAACCTTAAACCCTTTTAATCAATAAACATGCATATATATCAACAAAAGTAAATTACCTCTTGTCGCGTGATCCGATTGACTTACGTCGATGGTAATCCGCAAGATCTTCAATCCGAGCACGAACGTGGATCACCTAGGAGCGTGGTCTCCCTTTCCTTTGAATTGCAAACCTGTGAATGGACCAAACAAATACTTTCTTTTCTTTGTTAGTCACAAAACAATCAAAAGAATGTCAAAATTATTCCGGTCACTTTTGAGTTCTCAATCTTATGATCGAAACTCGCGTGAACCTAGATCGATATCGTATACACAAGCTTATTGATGATTAAGCAATTGTATACTATCAAAGAATAATTTTCACTCCTTTTTGTCTCTCTAGAATAAAAACTCTCTTAGAATTAAGAAGAAGAAGAAAGAAAAAATAAAAAAACTCAAGCACCAAGGATTGATGTGGCCGAACCCTATAAGAA
Organism: Acer saccharum; assembly: GCA_030490815.1. NCBI lineage: Eukaryota > Viridiplantae > Streptophyta > Magnoliopsida > Sapindales > Sapindaceae > Acer > Acer saccharum. The sequence continues at coordinate 18,894,625 of CM059871.1, forward strand.
CATATATATAGGTTGGCCGAATTTTTCTTCTTTTTCCTTTAGGGTTGCCGAATTCTATGTAGTGTGAGATTAGGGTTGGCCGAATTTCTCTTGCCACTTATATAGGGTGACTAAAATTCAACCCTAATTCTTTTTAACTTTATAGACTTCAAACCCTAATCCAACTCTTTTATTTTTATTCTTTTATTTGACTAAATAAAAAAAAGACTCCTTATTTGATTAAATAAATAAAACTAATTTATTTATTTACTTATCAAACAAGTCTTTTACTTTTAGGAAAGATTTGTTTCTTTAATTAAACAATTAATCAATAAATCAATTAATTCTTATTTAATTAAAACAAATGAAACAAAATAATATTTTTAGGTTAAAACCTTAACCTAGCCGCCCCACTTGTATAAGGTTGGGCCTAACATTATTTTCTTATTTCATTTAATCCATTGGACTTTAAATAAAAAGCCCACATGTGAACCAGACCCATTCTTACTAAAAGAAACAAGCCCACATGTCTTTCATTAATATATTAATATAATTGAGCAGCCCATTACTTAAATAATGTGCAAATTATATTCTTAATATATTAAATGCAATTCTAGATGGACCCTTAAATTGGTCCGGTAGAATATATCAAGTGATCCATGCAAGTCCGTGTGGATTGGGGATCTTGGCGGGCCATCTAAATTTAAGCTTCAATAGACATAACCTAATCACAATCAACAAATGATTCTCTTAGGTCCGATCCATTAATTTTAACTCATTCCACTAAAGAGCTAAAACTGAACTCTTAAATAAAGATAGAAAAGGAAGATGCTCCTCATTCATACCCTAGACAATCATATTGGAGATAGTGTATCCTCGTGATTAATATCAGTAATCGCCAAGAGTTCATAGACCGCCTATAACTCTCCAAGTTACCATATTTACTCATATGACCACGTTTTGAACTTGGATATTTTGACTTGTCCAGAAGCCATGTTTTCAATAGACACTATTGAAAACTCAACGTTGAGATTTAATATCCAATTACCTCAAAACATCCATATGATGATATTATACTCTCATTTAATTAAATGGAGCCACGATGTCCATATCTATAAATGAAGTCCTCTATCGATTAACAAATGAATATCACCAAATTATCGAGGATAGACTATGCGATATAATCGTACTCATTGATAACTCAAATGATATCACTTGCAACCATAAGTCCATCATTTATCTCAGGATTAAGATAGACTCTCCGATTGTCCTGATAATGAAAAAAACTATTATCTATTGACGGTTTTAGATAAAGCTTTTCATTGTGATCCAGTTCAATGCACCCAGTGCACTAGATCCTTTTGCCCGAAGACACTCCGATGATTTTAGACTCATCATATCTCATTTGATCCCACTCAAATGCTAGCAAAAGAATTCTACAACTTTAACAAGATAAAGGTGCCCAACCTTTAACTTAAGTTGTGAACATTATTCAAGACTAACTAAAGAATTGTGTCTACCACATACATATCCAGATGTACGAACAATTCTTCTTTTCCCATAGTCTTTAGACCTTATGATTATTTACTTTGACAATTATAATATAAACTATAAATGCTATACGATTTGTTAAACCAGAAATCACTTTATTAATATGAAAAAGATTGTTAATTACAATATTACACTCTTGCTATTGAGCATAATCCTAACAACATCTTCCTTTTCTATCTTTATTTTAGAGTTCAGTTTTAGCTCTTTAGTGGAATGAGTTAAAATTAATGGATCGGACCTAAGTGAATCATTTGTGTATTGTGATTAGGTTATGTCTATTGAAGCTTAAATTTAGATGGCCCGCCAAGATCCCCAATCCACACGGACTTGCATGGATCACTTGATATATTCTACCGGACCAATTTAAGGGTCCATCTAGAATTGCATTTAATATATTAAGAATATAATTTGCACATTATTTATGTAATGGGCTGCTCAATTATATTAATATATTAATGAAAGACATGTGGGCTTGTTTCTTTTAGTAAGAATGGGTCTGGTTCACATGTGGGCTTTTTATTTAAAGTCCAATGGATTAAATGAAATAAGAAAATAATATTAGGCCCAATTTTATTCAAGTGGGGCGGCAAGGTTAAAGTTTTAACCTAATATATTATTTTGTTTCATTTGTTTTAATTAAATAAGAATTAATTAATTTATTAATTAATTGTTTAATTAAAGAAACAAATCTTTTCTAATCAGGAAATATATTTCCTAAAAGTAAAAGACTTGTTTGATAAGGAAATAAATAATTAATTTTATTTATTTAATCAAATAAGGAGTCTTTTTATTTAGTCAAAAGAATAGAATAAAATATCTATGAGTTAGATTAGGGTTTGAAGTCTAAAAAGTTGAAAAGAATTAGGGTTGAATTTCGGTCACCCTATATAAGTGACATGATGAAATTCGGCCAACCCTAATACACAACTACATAGAATTCGGCAACCCTAAAGGAGAAAGGAAGCAAAATTCGGCCACCCTATATTATTCTTGCTATAGGGTTCGGCCACTACACACATGTGTTCATGAGATTATATTTTTCTTCTTCTTCTTCATTCATAGAGAGTTTTTTATTCTACTAAGACAAAAAGGAGTGTTAGATTATTCTTTGATAGTATACTATTTGCTTAATCATTAATAAGCTTGTGTATACGATATCGATCTAGGTTCACGCGAGTTTCGATCATTAGATTGAGAACTCAAAAGTGACCGGAATAATCTTAGACATTCTTTTGATTGTTTTGTGACTAACAAAGAAAAGAAAAGTTTTGTTTTGTCCATTCACAGGTTTGCAATTCAAAGAAAAGGGAGACCACGCTCCTAGGTGATCCACGTTCGTACTAGGATTGAAGATCTTGCGGATTACCATCGACGTAGGTCAATCGGATCACGCGACAAAGGGTAATCTACTTTTTGTTATAGTATATGCATGTTTAATTAATTAAAGGGTTTAAGGTTCATAAAGGAAAAAATTTTAAAAGTCACTAAATCTTATTTTTTTAGTATCGCTTCCGCTGCGTGTACTACTTTGTTATTTTTCCCTACATTACTCACTGTAAGGTTCCCAATTGTTGATTGGCTAATTTCGTGGACAAACCACATGTTGGGGTACTTTGTAAGGGTAGCTTAGGTATTGGTTTTATTGTTCAAAGCCCTTTGAAGACCTTGTGTTGATAAGCACCGAAGGTAATATTCTTTGTGCTTACTTGACTTGAAGAGATAGTTGCACACACTCACAACTCATGCATATGTCTTATCTTTGTATGTTGTGTTCTTTTGTGTTGTGCATTAATGCCTATTTTCATCTCTTCTTGCTTTTTAAATGATTGCATCTAGCTTATTAATTGCCATATCTTGTTAAGCTTTTAGGTTGCATTGTCTTCACACTCACACGTGCATTTATTGCATGTTTCTTTTGTGTGAAGTGGCTTAGAAGGCTTGCCCTTCTTGTGCCGCGGTGGTGCTGCCGCAGTTACCTAATTTTGGCATACCGCGGCATGCAAGCGACAGAGACTTCCATGTCTCTGCTGCGGTTCATCTGCCGTGGTTCCACAACCGCGGCAGTCGAGCGACAGCAACGTCATTGCTGTGCCGCAGTTATAGTGCCGCGGTTGCACAACCGCGGTAGGCGAGCCACAGAGATTTTTTAGTGTGTTTTTCCAAAACGACCACACTTCACTTATAGCCCCTATATATATAACACTTTGACTTTAGGTCAGCCAAGAGAGTTCATATCAGATTTCATACTTAGGATATTTTCAAAGAGAAGAAAATTCCAAGAACTCATTTTTAATCACTCAAACACTTTTTCATGATCATCAATCATCATCTAGCATCATTTTTGATCATCTAGTTGTCATCTAGCATGGATTCTTCATCATACTTTGCTTGGTAAGCTTTTCACTATCTTACATATTTTGTGTTTCTCTTATCTAGCAATCTCAATTAATTACTTGTTTGTTATTTTGTATGCTTTGGATACAAGATTGAGATTAGTATGATGTATGTTTGAGAAGTTGTATTGTGCTAGCTTATGGTTTTTGCTTAATATTGTTTAGCTAAACTAATTGACATGTCATTTAGTTTTGATATCTAGGATTGTTCTTAATTGCAAATTAATCATCTTAGATAAGCATATAGGGTTTCCCTTGCTCTATGTTGCATTTTGGATATTCACATATATTCACTTAGGGTTGTATTCTCTTCTAGAGAAAGTAAGTCTTGTGTGTAGCAACCGGGATTAGGTTGCTTAGATCGCAAGCAAATTGGACTAGGTTCACTCATACCGGGATTAGGTAGGTGTGTGATTACTTCTGGGATTAGGTTGTAATTGTTTGCACATTTAGTGGATTCGAGGTTCGAGTGTGGCTTACTTACATAGCCTGTGGTTTTTCCCATGAGGGTTTCCACGTAAAACTCAAGTGTTGATTTAATTTCCGCACCATATTACACTTGCTTGTTTATTATCTTGAGGGTAAATTCGTAATTTTGACTAACACGAAAAATTGGGTAAAAAGCGTAAAATCTATTCACCCCCCCTCTAGATAGTTTTATACACACCGTGCTATAATTAGTTTCACTCACTTATGTGAAATTTTTAAAGAAATTAGTTTTAACAAAGATGTGTGCACTATAATTGATAAAAAAGGCAATGTTGTCTTAAGAGTCAAAAGGTCTATAGACAATTGCTATTGTCTTGAGATAGATCCTCTAACTTGCAACATGGCACATGAGTGCAACAAGCTTGATTTGTGGCATCAACGTTTGGGTCACATGAATTTTAAAGATTTGAAAAAGCTTGAAAAACATGGCATTGTTAGTGGTCTTCCTAATCTTGGTAAAAAGCTTGAGGTGGTTTGTGAACCTTGCCAATTAGGTAAGCAAACCAAAGTGTCTCATAAGAAAAATTCTTACATAGCTACCAAGAAACCTTTAGAACTTGTGCATATGGACCTAATGGAGCCAATTCAAACCGAGAGCATTAATGGCAAAAAGTACATTTTTGTATGCGTTGATGACTTCTCTAGGTTTACTTGGGTTTATTTTCTTAGAAACAAGACCGAGACTTTTGATTACTCTAAAAAGTTTTGTAATCAAGTTCAAAATGAAAAAGGTCTTGGTATCAAGAAAATATGTTGCATTAGGAGTGATCATGGGACGGAATTTGAAAATACAAAATTTAGTGAGTTTTGTGATGGTTTAGGGATTTCTCATGAGTTCTCCGCACCTAGAACTCCCCAACAAAATGGTGTTGTTGAGAGGAAAAACCGCGTCTTCTTGCAAGAGATGGCTAGGGTCATGCTCAATAGCAAGAAAATCCCTAGAAACCTATGGGCCGAGGCGGTCAATACTGCTTGTTATATGTCTAATCGTGTTTTTAAAAGGCTCGGCACAAAACAAATGTCCTATGAGCTATGGAAGGGCAAGAAGCCCAACGTGAGTTACTTCCACACTTTTGGGAGTAAATGTTATATTTTGAATGATAGAGATTGAACTAAATATACCACGGTGTGTATAAAGCTATCTAGAGGGGGGTGAATAGATTTTACGCTTTTTACCCAATTTTTCGTGTTAGTCAAAATTACGAAATTACCCTCAAGATAATATAAACAAGCAAGTGTAATATGGTGCGGAAATTAAATTAACACTTGAATTTTTACGTGGAAACCCTCACGGGAAAAACCACGGGCTATGTAAGTAAGCCACACTCGAACCTCGAATCCACTAAATGTGCAAACGATTACAACCTAATCCCGGAAGTAATCACACACCTACCTAATCCCGGTATGAGTGAACCTAGTCCAATTTGCTTGCGATCTAAGCAACCTAATCCCGATTGCTACACACAAGACTTAGCTTCTCTTGAAGAGAATACAACCCTAAGTGAATATATGAAAATATCCAAAATGCAACATAGAGCAAGGGAAACCCTATATGCTTATCTAAGATGATTAATATGCAATTAAGAACAATCCTAGATATCAAAACTAAATGACATGTCAAATAGTTAAGCTAATCAATATCAAGTACAAAACCTAATATGCTAGCACAATACAACTTCTCAAACATACATCATACTAATCTCAATTTTGTATCTAGAGCATACAAAATAACAATCAAGTAATTAATTGAGATTTGCTAGATAAATTAAACACAAAATATGTAAGATATTAGTGAAAAGCTTACCAAGCAAAGTATGATGAAGATTCCATGCTAGATGACATCTAGATGATCTAAGATGATGCTAGATGATGATTGATGATCATGAAATTGTGTTTGAGTAATTAAAAATGAGTTCTTTGTGTATTTTTCTTCTCTTGAAAAATATCCTAAGTATGAAGCATGAATAAGAACTCTTGTAAATGACCTAAAATCAAGTTAGCATATATATAGAGGCCATAAGTGAAGTGAGGTCGTTTTGAAAACTCGCCAGAAAATACTCTGTGCGCTGGTGGACCTGCGCTGGTGGACCAGCGCAGGACCAGCGCACAAGCCAATTTTGGCTTGAGCGCTGGACGTCAGGCGCTGCCACCAGCGCCAGTCCAGCGGCGCCATACTGGGCGATCGGCGCTGGTGGCCGGCGCTGGTCCACACCAGCGCACGACCAGCGGCGCGCCACTGGGCGATTTGCGCCGGTGAGCGGCGCTGGTCGACCGGCGCTGGTGGACCAGCGCACAGCCCCAAAATTTGCATCCCACATGCAAATGCAAGGGGTGCAAAGTCAAACAAGATGCATCCTAAAAGCCTAAATGCTATGATGTTTTCAACACAAGATGCAATCATAAAATCAAGCAAGAAGAGATGTAAATAATCATTTATGCACAACAAAAAGAAACACAACATACAAAGATTAAACATATGCATGAGTTGTGAGTGTGTGCAACTATCTCTTCAAGACAAGAAAGCACTTAGAATATTACCTTTGGTGCTTGTCAATAATGAGGTCTTCAAAGGGCCTAATGCACTAACAACAACATTTAAACTACCCTTACAAAGTATCCCCATTTATGGTTTGATCACGAAATAAGCCAATTAAAAACAACGGGAATCCTTACAATCTCCCCCTTTGGCTATTTCGTGACAAAACCATCACTCACATTAAATCCTCACAAAAAATAGAAACTACGGGATTACAATGATATTCTACATTACAAAGAGATAAGAGAATGCAACTTGAAGTCTTCAATCCTCTTGTAGAATAATCAATCCCTGAAAAGAGTTTCTAACATTCCAATTCAAGTAAAGTGTGAGATTAATCATGTGAGAATAATACCAAGCATTTGCATTTTTAGAATTTAGGCACAACATTAGCAAATGTATGCAATGTATGATAAATGCAATGCTCCCCCTCAAAGGGTTACTCCCCCTCAATGTTTTATCTCCCCAAAGTGCACAATAGCTTCTCTATTTTGCAACTCCCCTTACAATATCCTACTCCCCCTTTTTGTCATGATATAGGCAAAGGAGTAGTCCCCAACCGGGTCACTCATAGCAACGAGAGATAGAAGCATGCAAGATATGCATATACATATAAGTCACGTTATGCACTTCAATTAATTTGAGAGAAACAAGGAGATTTATTTGAGAAAATGTGTGAATCCAACATGCTTTGCATACAAGACATATAGCATTCAAGTCCAAAATACAATGGTATTTGGCAAAGCAAATGACAAAGGTTTCTAATCGAATTCAAACCAATTTCACCAATGTCATGGGAAAAGCAAGGATATAGAGATTATTGATTTAATTTAAGAGTAACTATATCCAACTTTATAAGCGAAACATGGCATGAGCGACTTTGCACCCTATTAGATTTTTCCGGATAAGATATCCGTATGATAGTAACCATGTTCAACTAATAAAGAAAGAGAGACATTTGGAATGTAATTCCTTTGAACGGATACAAGATCCTTTATTCATTTTGAGTCTCATTAGCTTTCACACAAGTTTTGCATTTTTAAGAATATGCAATCATCAATTCATGCTTTTCATGTGAGCATGTTGTATGAATTTCATGCTTTTTCATTTAGCATAAGCATGTTATTTAAGAAACATCATGTCATGGAGATAACTATAGGTCATTCACATCATACTTCCTATGTAAATCTCCTAGTCCAAAAATGCATGTTTGAACATAAATATGACATGGATTGTAGACAAGCAAGGTTCACACTTATAGAATTTGAAAGCATATATACATATGTACAACCAAGCTTACTCAAGCAATCAAAAGAAGAGGCATAAGTTATTTCAAATTTTTTGCAAGTTACATGAATGCAAAATAGCTCTCTTTGCTTGAGTTCCCCATATGGGGTCAATCATAGAACATCACTCCACAAGACATATCCCAATAGATCTACTAAGAGTTTTAAATCGAGTAGCATCTAAGGGTTTAGTAAATAAGTCCGCAAGTTGATCATTAGTACCTACATGTTCAAGTACTATGCATTTATTTTCAACAAGCTCTCTAATGAAGTGATGGCGGATGTCAATATGCTTAGTTCTAGAATGTTGAACCGGATTCTTGGAAATATTAATAGCACTCATGTTATCACAAAAGAGAGTGAGAGTACCTTGGTTGAATCCGTAGTCTACAAGCATTTGTTTCATCCATAGGAGTTGTGTGCATCCACTCCCCGCGGCTATGTACTCGGCCTCGGCCGTGGACAAGGAAATCGAGTTTTGCTTCTTGCAAAACCAAGACACCAAGTTGTTGCCTAGAAAGAAGCAACCGCCCGATGTGCTCTTCCTATCATCACAATTTCCTGCCCAATCCGCATCACTAAAGCCAACTAGACTAGCATTAGTGTCAAAAGAGTACCAAATCCCATAGTTGGATGTCCCATTCACATAGCGAATGATCCTCTTCACACAAGAGAGGTGGGACTCCTTAGGATCCGCTTGGTACCTAGCACACACACCCACACTAAAAGATATATCGGGCCTACTTGCGGTCAAATAAAGCAAGCTACCTATCATGCCACGATATAGAGTTTGTTCCACACTTTTACCACTAGCATCCTTGCTTAGCTTCAAAGTGGTACTCATGGGTGTATCACAATGTTTGGCTTTCTCTAAACCAAACTTCTTCACTAGGTTCTTAGCATATTTGGCTTGGGTTATGAAAATCCCATCATGCATTTGCCTAATTTGCAAACCTAGGAAGTAACTAAGCTCACCAACAAGACTCATCTCAAATTCAAGAGACATGACATCAACAAATTGTTGGACTTTGGTGTTGTTGGTGGAGCCAAAAACTATATCATCAACATATATTTGAGCTATGAAAAGCTCATCATTGTCTCTCTTGATGAATAGTGTCTTGTCAACACTACCTCTTGTGTAGTTGTTGTCAACAAGAAATTGAGTGAGGCGCTCATACCAAGCCCTCGGTGCTTGTTTCAACCCATAAAGTGCCTTCTTGAGGCGATAGACATGATTGGGGTGGTGTGCATCCACAAACCCCTTAGGTTGTTCAACAAACACTTCCTCTTGCAAGAAGCCATTGAGGAAGGCACTCTTGACGTCCATTTGGTGCAATTTGAACTTGTGCACACAAGAGATGGACAAGAGAAGCCTAATGGACTCTAAGCGGGCAACGGGAGCAAAAGTCTCCTCAAAGTCGATACCCTCAATTTGAGAGTACCCTTGTGCTACAAGTCTAGCCTTGTTCCGCACTATGTTGCCATCCTCATCGGATTTGTTCCTAAATATCCATTTGGTGCCTATGACATTAGTGGTCTTAGGCCTAGGAACTAGAGTCCAAACCTCATTCCTTTCGAATTGGCTTAGCTCTTCTTGCATGGCAAGAACCCAAAATTCATCATTTAAGGCTTCTTCAACCTTTTTGGGTTCAATTTGAGAGGTGTAACATGTATAGCTAATAAGATTAGCAAGTTGGCGTCTAGTCCTAACACCCTCATTTACCTCTCCAATGATATCTTCTTTATCATGGAGTTTCCTAACCCATGGAGCGGGTTCTTTAGAGTCCAAGAGAGGAACTCTATCAATAGGTTGTGTGCCATCATTGTTGACATTAGATGTCCCAACATTAGGCGACACCACAACCTTCTCCAAAGGAGAATCATCACTAAAAATAACCTCCTCCTCATGATCATTAGACTTGAGCCTAGTATCATCAAATACGACATTGGATGATTCCATAACACTTAGAGTCTTTAAATTGAAAACTCTATAGGCTCTACTATTTAAGGCATAGCCAATAAAAATACCCTCATCACTCTTAGCATCAAACTTGCCAAGTTGATCACGGTCATTCAAAATGTAGCATTTGCTTCCAAAAGTGTGGAAGTAGCTAACATTTGGCCTCTTGCCTTTCCATAACTCATAGGAGGTGTTTCTAGTACCGGGCCTTAGGAACACTCTATTTCCTATATAGCAAGCCGTGTTAATGGCTTCGGCCCATAGGTTCCTAGGGACATTGTTGCTAAGCAACATCACACGGGCCATCTCTTGGAGGACCCTATTCTTCCTCTCAACAACTCCATTTTGTTGAGGTGTCCTAGGAGCAGAAAATTCATGGGAGATGCCTAAACCATTACAAAAGGTTTCAAAGGTGGCATTCTCAAATTCTCTCCCATGGTCACTTCTAATCCGTTTAATGCTTCTAATGTTAGAATTCATTTCATTTTGCAATTTAGTACAAAGCATTTTAAACTTATCAAAAGTTTCGGATTTTTCTCTAAGAAAATATGTCCATGTAAATCTAGAGAAATCATCAACACAAACAAAAATGTATCTCTTTCCACCCAAACTTTCGGTTTGCATGGGACCCATGAGGTCCATGTGGAGAAGCTCAAGTGGCTCCTTGGTGGTGAGATACTTACCCTTTTTGTGCATGCTTTTGGTTTGCTTTCCTTGTTGGCAAGGTCCACAAATACCATTGGCTTTCTTCCCAAGCTTAGGGAGGCCACGCACACAATTGAACTTTCCAAGGGTCCGTAGATCCCTAAAGTTCATGTGGCCAAGTCTTTCATGCCACAACTCAATTTGCTCATCCATGGACACATGATTAGATACAATTCTAGCTTCAAGACAATAACAATTGTCGCTAGATCTCATGCCCTTCAACAAGGTTTGTCCATCGGGTTTAAGGATAGAGCAATAATCTTTAGAGAACAAGACGGAATATCCTTCATCACTAAGATGTGAAATGCTAATTAAATTGGCTTTCAAGCCATCAACAAATAAAGCATTGGATAAGGAGGGTAATCCGGGAACGGAAATGGTTCCTTTCCCTACAACATTTCTTTTGGATCCATCACCAAAAGTGACATTTCCACCTTCCTCCATAACAAGAGTCTCGAAGAAACTCTTGTTTCCCGTCATGTGCCTAGAGCACCCACTATCCAAGTACCAAAAATTAGAAGAATTTGCCTTCAAGGCTATTTGTGCAACATGGCAAACATTTTCATTCTTTCTAATCCACTTAGCAACAATTTTAGCTTTCTTAGTGGCCTTTGGTACATGTGCTCTACTATTTCTAGGATCATGCAAATCAATATTTTCATTCCTAGAAACATGCATCTTGGCTCTATTCTTTCTCTTTTCAATCATGCTTTGTTTTCTACACATTTTAATATATTGAAAGCAATTTGGTCTAATATGACCATCACAACCACAAAAGTGACAAATAGGAATGAAAAAGGAATCATACCTCGCCTTTGAGTACGTCCATGTCTTTGTGGATATGTGGGTTCAATCCATCTTCGTTGTTGAACCGGTCTTGGTTGCTTCCAAGCTTGAGGTTGCATGATTGGTCTCTTTCCTTTGTGAGCCAATTTGGGAGGAGTGTTGGCTTGAGGAACCTTAGGAGGTTGAGCTTGAGTTTTCCTTCTTGGCCCCATTTTCACTTGTGCATTAGAACTTTGTCCTATTTCTAACTTTTCTAGGAGGTTGCACAAATGAAGTTTCTTCATTCTTCAAGCTCTTGACAAATATGGTCTTGTTAGAGGTTGAGATTTTCTTGCCATCTTCATACCCAAGACCTCTCTTGTCACTTGGACTCTTTCCAACACCAAGTAAATGATCAAGCTTCTTGGTGCTAGAATCTATCCTAGCCAAGGACCCTTTAGCTTCTACAAGTTCCCTCTTCAAGCCTTCTTCACTTCTCTTGGACAAGTCTAACTCCTCAATTAGCTTATCCTCTCTCCTCTTCAATCTTTCCACTTGTTCACTTAAGTGGTCATTGTGAGCCGAAAGTTCAAGGTTTTCTTCTCTCAACCTCTCAATCTTTCTTGTGCTTTTAAGTGCTAAATCATTGAACTCGGCATGGTATTTAGCAAGCACCTTTTGCTCCACAAACTTCTTCTTGGAATTAGAAGAGGAGTCACTTTCTTCTTCACTAGAGTCAATTTCCTCTTGACTCAAATCTTCCTTTTCACTAGCACTTTTGCTCTTGTGAGAAGATGCAAAAGCTAGGAAGTTAGCCATGAGCTCTTCCTCACTTGAAGACTCATTCCTCATTGGAACCATCACTACTCCCACTCCATGTGGCGGCCATCACTTTACCCTTCTTCCTCTCATTGTGATTCGCACATTCGGGGGCAAAGTGACCAATCCCACCACACTCAAAGCATCGGACCCCTTTCCTTTCGGTCCTCTCTTGTCTAGGCTCAAACTTCTTGAAGGAACTCTTTTTCTTCAAATCTTGTCCTCTTGACCCAAATCCCTTCTTCTTCTTGAACCCCATAACCTTGTTGAACCGTTTCACAAATAAGGCAAGGTCTTCATCCGATTCATGCTTTGCCTTTTCATCCTTAGATGCTTTCAAAGCTATTCCTTTAGACTTCTTAGGAGGAGTAGTGTTGCTAGGAGCCTTCCTAGACTCATATGCAAGGAGACGCCCAATTACCTCACTTGGCTTCATATCCATGTAGCCACTATTTTCTTCTATGGCCGTCACCTTTGATTCAAACCTATCGGGGAGAGATCTCATAATTTTTTGCTTGACTCTCCTATCCGAATACGGGTCTCCGAGTTGATGGCTTTGATTTACTATGTCCATCAATTTGATTTCGAAGTCGTTGAAGCATTCATCCTCTCCCATCCTAAGTAACTCAAATTGAGTTTGGAGGACTTGAAGCTTGGACTCCTTCACCACCTCGGTTCCCTCATGTGCAACTTGAAGGATGTCCCATGCCACTTTGGCAATTTGAGTATTCTGAATAAGCTTGTACTGATTCTCATCCATGGCACACATAATGGCATGCATCGCCTTCCTATTCCACTTAGAAGCCTCAAACTCTTGCGCGTTCCATTGCGCCTTAGGCTTCAAAACATCTTGTCCTCCACCCGCGGGAGTCATCATAGGGAGATCATATCCGTCTTCCACCGCCATCCATGCACGGTCATGAATTTGGCATATGTAGGATTCCATCTTCCCTTTCCATTGGGAATAGTTCAAACCGGTAAGAAGTGGAGGCCTTGTGCTAGAAGCTCCTTCGTGGCCACCACCATTTCCACCGTTTCCACTCATAGTGTTTATGAATGAATGAAATGAATGCAAATGTATGAATAATCAAAAATCACACAAAATGCAAAACACACCAAAATAAAGCAAGGATCACCTATGTATGTCTAGGAACCCGCTCTGATACCAATTGAAACTAAATATACCACGGTGTGTATAAAGCTATCTAGAGGGGGGGTGAATAGATTTTACGCTTTTTACCCAATTTTTCGTGTTAGTCAAAATTACGAAATTACCCTCAAGATAATATAAACAAGCAAGTGTAATATGGTGCGGAAATTAAATTAACACTTGAATTTTTACGTGGAAACCCTCACGGGAAAAACCACGGGCTATGTAAGTAAGCCACACTCGAACCTCGAATCCACTAAATGTGCAAACGATTACAACCTAATCCCGGAAGTAATCACACACCTACCTAATCCCGGTATGAGTGAACCTAGTCCAATTTGCTTGCGATCTAAGCAACCTAATCCCGATTGCTACACACAAGACTTAGCTTCTCTTGAAGAGAATACAACCCTAAGTGAATATATGAAAATATCCAAAATGCAACATAGAGCAAGGGAAACCCTATATGCTTATCTAAGATGATTAATATGCAATTAAGAACAATCCTAGATATCAAAACTAAATGACATGTCAAATAGTTAAGCTAATCAATATCAAGTACAAAACCTAATATGCTAGCACAATACAACTTCTCAAACATACATCATACTAATCTCAATTTTGTATCTAGAGCATACAAAATAACAATCAAGTAATTAATTGAGATTTGCTAGATAAATTAAACACAAAATATGTAAGATATTAGTGAAAAGCTTACCAAGCAAAGTATGATGAAGATTCCATGCTAGATGACATCTAGATGATCTAAGATGATGCTAGATGATGATTGATGATCATGAAATTGTGTTTGAGTAATTAAAAATGAGTTCTTTGTGTATTTTCTTCTCTTGAAAAATATCCTAAGTATGAAGCATGAATAAGAACTCTTGTAAATGACCTAAAATCAAGTTAGCATATATATAGAGGCCATAAGTGAAGTGAGGTCGTTTTGAAAACTCGCCAGAAAATACTCTGTGCGCTGGTGGACCTGCGCTGGTGGACCAGCGCAGGACCAGCGCACAAGCCAATTTTGGCTTGAGCGCTGGACGTCAGGCGCTGCCACCAGCGCCAGTCCAGCGGCGCCATACTGGGCGATCGGCGCTGGTGGCCGGCGCTGGTCCACACCAGCGCACGACCAGCGGCGCGCCACTGGGCGATTTGCGCCGGTGAGCGGCGCTGGTCGACCGGCGCTGGTGGACCAGCGCACAGCCCCAAAATTTGCATCCCACATGCAAATGCAAGGGGTGCAAAGTCAAACAAGATGCATCCTAAAAGCCTAAATGCTATGATGTTTTCAACACAAGATGCAATCATAAAATCAAGCAAGAAGAGATGTAAATAATCATTTATGCACAACAAAAAGAAACACAACATACAAAGATTAAACATATGCATGAGTTGTGAGTGTGTGCAACTATCTCTTCAAGACAAGAAAGCACTTAGAATATTACCTTTGGTGCTTGTCAATAATGAGGTCTTCAAAGGGCCTAATGCACTAACAACAACATTTAAACTACCCTTACAAAGTATCCCCATTTATGGTTTGATCACGAAATAAGCCAATTAAAAACAACGGGGGAATCCTTACAGAGATCACTTAGGAAAGTTTGATGCTAAAAGTGATGTTGGTCTCTTTCTTGGGTATGCTATTAATAGTCGTGCATATAGAGTCTTTAACTTAACTACTAAAACTATCATGGAGTCTATCAATGTGAAGATAGATGATCTTAGCATGCTTAATTTGTGTGATGATAATAGTGTCAATGAACCTAAAGAAAACATGTTGAATGACACTAAAACACCTATTGATGTGGCTAGTAGTGTTTCTAGTCAAGATGATGAAAATGATAGTCATGTTGAAGTTGAAAGTCAAGGGTTGGAAAATGCTTTAAATGATAATCAACAAAATGACCAAGTTGTTGAACATTCTCACCCAAGATTTAGAAACTTACACTATCAAGAAGACATCATAGGTGATTTAAATGAAGGGGTTAGAACAAGAAATCAAATTGCTAACCAAATTTCTTATGCTTACTACACTTCTCAAATTGAACCCAAAAATATTAATGAAGCAATTGTTGATGAATATTGGGTTGGGGCTATGCAAGATGAACTTAATCAATTTAAGAGGAATGAAGTGTGGTCCTTGGTTCCTAGACCTAAAGATATAAATGTAATTGGCACTAAATGGGTGTTTAGGAATAAGACTGATGAAAGTGGCAAGATTGTGAGGAATAAACTAGACTAGTGGCTCAAGGTTACACTCAAGTGGAGGGTGTTGACTTTGATGAGACGTTTGCCCGATTGCTCGTCTCGAGTCCATTAGACTTTTGTTGTCCATTGCATGCATTAAAAAGTTCAAATTATTTCAAACAGATGTCAAAAGTGCTTTCCTCAATGGATACCTTCAAGAAGAAGTGTATGTTGAATAACTTAAGGGTTTTGTAGACCCACACTCTCCTAATCATGTGTTTAAATTGAAAAAGGATCTCTATGACCTTAAACAAGCTCCAAGAGCTTGGTATGATAGGTTGACTCAATATCTTATTGACAACCAATATAGGAGAGGTGGCATTGATAGAACTTTGTTTATCAAACATCATGATCATAATATTTTTGTTGCACAAATATATGTTGATGACATTGTTTTGGGTCTACTAATAAAACCAAGGTTGATGAATTTGTAAGTGTTATGTCAAGTGAATTTGAAATGAGCATGGTGGGTGAGTTGAATTATTTTCTAGGAATGCAAGTAAAGCAAACTAGCATGGGCATAATGTTGAATCAATCTAAATATGCTAAAAATTTAGTTAAGAGATTTGGCCTAGAAAATGGAAAAGATTTTGAAACTCCCATGAGCACCACTTTAAAACTTGACAAAGATGAAAAAGGGAAAAGTGTTGACCAAAACCTTTATAGAAGCATGATAGGTAGTCTACTTTACCTAACGGCTAGTAGACCCGACATTTGCTTTAGTGTAGGCTTGTGTGCTAGATTCCAAGCAAATCCCAAGGAATATCACTTAAAAGTCGTCAAGAGGATCATTAGGTACATCAAAAGAACTCATAGTCTTGGTCTATTCTATTCATTGATACCAATGATATCCTTGTAGGCTATTGTGATGCGGATTAGGCGGGAAACATAGATGACCGTAAAAGCACATCGGGTGGTTGCTTTTATGTTGGTAATAACTGGTTTCTTGGTCAAGTAAGAAACAAAATTCGGTTTCCTCTTCTTCTGAAGCCGAATACATTGCGGCCGAAAGTGCTTGCACACAATTACTTTGGATGAAACAAATCCTTAAGGATATGAGATAGAACAAGGAAAAATGACACTTTATTGTGATAACTTAAGTGCCATTAACATCTCTAAAAATCCGGTTCAACACTCCGCACAAAACACATAGACATTAGGCATCATTTCATTAGAGACCTAGTTGAACATTCTATTGTTACTCTAGAGCATTTGCCTACTAAAAATCAACTTGCGGACTTGTTCACTAAGCTGTTGGACAAAGACAGGTTTAAGACTCTTAGAATGTCCATTGGCATGATTTGTGTTGATTGATGTCTTTATGTGATTGTGAGTGGCTTGATGAGCAAAACTTTAATTGAATATCATTGTCTTTAAGAGCTACTCACTTGAGAAGTAATGATCTTTAACAAGTATCTTTTATTGTTTCTAGATCATGCATTTGAGCTTGAAAATCTTATTTTTGAAAAGTGCACTAATGCTTCTCTTATATGTTTTAGTTTTGAGTTTTTGTGGTTGAATATGTGTAGATAATTGATGCATTTAGAAGTTTATTGCTAAGTACATGATAGATGACCTATGGTATGTATCCATTTTGCTTCGGCATTACATAGTAATCAACGAGCACCCTCATGGAAAAGGGCTACACACCTTGGTTGTGAAGCCACCAATGTAGGAAAGGGCTACACCATTGTGATGAGTGAAAGCCGCCATGAGGAGTATATGTTTTGTTAGTAAAATCAAAGAAGTGTTGAAATGAATCATAAAAAAAAAAAAAAAAAAAAAAAAAAAAAAAAAAAAATTCTTTGATTCAAGCCTAAAACAAAACAAAAAGGCTTATGGTGTATAGTTGAGAATTGTGAAAAAGCTCGGGTTGACAAATAGAAACGGGGAAAACGGGAAAACGAGCCACATGCACACAACGCTCATATGTTGATATCTATTCATTTTAAAAGCAAAAATCCATATGAATATTGGTTTGACCTATTTTTGGAAAGGCTTTAGATGGATAAGTGTGGATAGAGTTTGCATATTGATATCATAATTACTCCTTCTATATATTTGAGAAGCATTCACACACACATTTTGCTTATGTGTTTGATTCATTAGCAATGTGAGAATATTTTGAGAGATTAATGAAAATCTATGATTCTCTCTTGGACTTTGACAAGTTATGAAATATTTTCTCTTATTGTGATTGTGTGATTGTGTGATGTCCCTTGTGAACAAATCTACTTGGTAATAATATGTGGAGCATATGTTAGGGGGGAGCTTCAGTTTATTCAACTTGCTCTCTATACGATTTGTTTGCTTGTATCTCGTTCTTTATCTTGTGTCCCTTGTCTATTCCTTGACAAAAAGGGGGAGAAAATATATACCTCACCATGTTTGATATTGGGGAGATTTTGTATACTTCACACCTTGTGTGGAAGAATGTTCCAGTTGTGTGAATCATATTCCTCTTTGTGCTTAATTGTGACTTTGTCTTAATGAGGAGAATTCTTGTCTTAAGGGGAGAAAGAATTCTTGATAATGTTAAGGATGGTTGGTCCTTGGGAATTGAGATATTAAGGGAATGCTTTAATATGAAAACATTTTATTCACTTGAGATAATGCATTTTTGTATGAGATAAAGGATGTCTCTTATTTGTTTTGGTTAATATCTCACCATTCTTCTTTAGAGAAGATCTCTTGTTTGTTTGCTATTTTCTCTCATAGGTACTTTGAAGACCAAAGAGGAATTCTTGAAGACTTGAATACTTTTAGTCTAGGAATCTCTTTGTAATGTGAGGATGAGAATATGCTATCAACTTGAGTTATTGGAGTGAAACATTGTACGGTGAGGTTGAGGTTTTGCCAATGGAATAGCCAAAGGGGGAGATTGTAAGATCTTAGATTTGTGTTGGCTTGATTCCATTGCAAAACACTTTTTGTTTGTATTGCTTAGTTGCTTAGGTGTTTCGTGATTAGATCAAGCTTCAAAGAAGGAAAGCAACGTTGCATGCAAAGTTCGTCTTCAAGAGGAAGTGTGCTTATTTGGATGCTAAGGTATCGAGATACTTTTTCCTCTTGCAAGGCATAAGTGCACACACATACAATTCATACATGTGTGTCCCTGCATCGTAGTTCAAACATTTGGTATAACACATTCACACATTCTTAGTATGCACATGCATGATCTCTAATAGATAAACATTGTAAAATTGCATGCTTTGTGACTATCTCTTTAATATGGCATGCTTGTGTGAATTAGTGTTTGTATGTTTTCGTATTTTTGTATTTGGACTTGAAAATGCTTATATGATTCCTTATTGAGTTCCGGTCGTTTCGGTTACTCATTCATAAGGTTTTGAGTCCAAACGATTCGTTGAGTTGACTTCATCATCATTTTCCCAGATGATTTCTCAACCATTTTCAAAGTTGTATAGTTTTCATCGTGCGTGAGGGAGTCAAGGTTCATAATCGAAAACGGATTTGAAATCGGAGTTCGGATGCCCAAGATATGGCTGAAGAACATGAGGGAGCGCAAGAGAGGCGAAGGTGGCCAAGAGGCCACATGTGGCCCAAGCCATGGGCCCCACGACCAGAGGGGCTCTCTGCCCCATGTGGCCCACGCGCCCCCCACGGGCTGGGTGACGTGGCCATGCTCGATTGGCTCGTTTTTGCCTTCTCTCTCCTCCATTTAATCCTTTCTCCTTCCCTCCAAACATTTGAAGATTTTCAAGAACACTTTCAAAAATTCTGCAGAATTTCTTCAAGTTTTAGTTTTAGTATTTTGATCATAAATTTCTCATACGAACTCGAAATCAATGGTCTTAATGAGAGCTACAAACCTCAAGCATTCCAGAGGCAGCTGACTTCGCCATTCTTCCAGTTGACTGATCTTCAATATGTGGTCAAGGTTGCTTTGTTCAACTTCTTTTTCATTTCATCTTTGATCATCTCTTTGATTCTTATATTTGATTGATGAAATATGTTGAGAAGGATGAGATCATATGCTAGGGGTGTTTGATCATTTGTCAATTGAGTTTTAGCTTTGTGATTTCTCTTGAACATATATGTGCTAAACTTGATTTTGTTTGAAATTGATTCTAGAAAATGTATATATGGTGTCTCATATTATTTGTAGGTTTTATTTCATGATCTAAGAACTAGGTTTTTAGTATGATATATTGAATATTCATACCTGTTCTTGTTGATTTGCATGTTTTGATTTCTAGATACTTTTGTGTTTTGGTTGATAAAAGCATATTCTAGATTATCATTGAACATGTACATTTAGCTTGATTGATCATCTAGCTTAATTTGATTGTTTTGCATCACTTGCATCACGTAGATCGTAGCCTTGCATTAGGTTGAAGTCTCTAGCAAAGTGAGTGAAACTTTGTGAATAGAGCAAGGAAGTCTTGATTAGAGTCGGGAGGACTCAGATAATCAAGCAAGGAAGACTTGTCTAGGGTCGGGAGGATCCAGATAGGCAAGCAAGAAATCTTCCTAGAGACGTGAGCGTTTGGATAGGAAGTTGCTTTCTAGAGGTGTAGGATACATCTCGGATAGGAAGTAGGATTGGTGATTCACTAGCCCGAGGGTAGATTAGGAGTTGATAGCTTGAGTGGATATCATGAGTTGGTAGCTTGAGTGTGTAAGTCCTTTTTCACATAGTGGATTGCTTTGCCGGTGGTGGTGGTATCAACCCGTGGATGTTTCCTCTTTGAGGTTTTACCTCGTAAAAACTACTTGTGTTCATTTTTGTTTATTTTCTTTATCTTCCATTTCTTACATTGATTGCATATCTTGTAAATTGATTAACTCTTGTATTAGTGAAATCAATTCATTTGTTAAATCTAATCAAGTGTGCATTTTCTTTATTAATTCACGTTATTTTTAATATTGAAGAATTTGAGTCTATACCTATTCACCCCCCCTCTAGGTATATATTGCACTACTACTTAAGGGAAATTTTACAAACGCCCGGGCCTACCAATAATGTAGCCAACTCCCTATCCAAGGCTCTCTAACTGGTGCCTTTAGAGAGCCTTCCATGCATAGCTATTTGGACCTTCTCGATCCTAGCCATGACTTTTTGCTTGGTTATCCAGACCTTTTGTCCTAACCAAGTCTTCCTTGCTTTACTATTCGGACACCTTGTCCTAGTCAACGCTTCATGCATTTTACAAGGATTTCTTAGTGTGATCATGTGAAAGCAAATGATGCAAACAAGCAATATAACATAGAATATGATCAATATATTCCATGGAACAACTAGACCTAAACATGTGAGAACACAAGTTATAATAGTTTAGATGCAAAACATGAATTAAATCTAGAGCACGTGAAAACACCTAACACAAATAGCTCATAGTTTCATTCATGCAAATAACACTTGAATAAACCATATACATGAAGCACAAATTCAAGATGTTACAAACATACACAAAAATGTTAGAATCACAAAATGTATTCAATGAATATTCTAGCCAAAGATTTAGAGCTAGGATATAATGATAAATCACTTAAATCCTAGATAGCTCTAAAAACACACACATATATGAATTAATCATAGATTTTATCAATCAAGAATCAAAACACATTTCAAGGATTATTAATCATAAAATGATTCAATCAAGTCACAAATAATCCTAGATATCAAACTAATCACAATACAACTCTCAATCATGTGAAAAACCTAGAATCCAAGAAACTAGTTCGCAAATGTCTCTAATTATACTTTTGATTAGGTTTGATTATGAAGCTATTTTTCTCAATAGCATTCACTATACATACACATACATATAGAAGAAGAAACCCTAAGCAAATTTAAGGTTATAAAAGAAGAAACCACAAAGATATGAACACTACCTCAAGTTCACGAGCTAGTTCATTTTTCTGGGTAGAACCACCAGAAATCTCGATTAAACAGCTGCAAGATCACTTGGAAAAGGTAGAGGACTTGATTACAAACAATCTCCAACTTGAATCACTCACTTCTGACTTTGTATGAGAAAGTTATGGTGTTTGGAAGGTAAGAAAAAGTTGAGAGAAAATTCTGCACATATGGATTTCTATTTTTTTCTTGGAATGAATGAGAGGGAATGAAGGTGATTTAAATGAAATGGAGAGAGGGAATGAAGCAACCAATCAGAAGTTTCCATGTCACCCAGCCGTGAGGGGTGCATGAGGCACACGGGGGCAGAGGGCTACTCTGGCCGTGAGCCTCATGGCCTCTCTCACGAGCCTACAAAGCTTGGCCATTGGCCAAGCTTGCTCCTCTCACGCTTCGCTCGCGTTCTTCGACCTTATTCGGGCCTCCGAACTTCGATTTTGTATTTGTCTTCAAATTACGAATTGTGACTCTCACGCACAACGACGACTATGAAACTTAGACAAAAGGTTGAGAATTCATCTTGGAATACGATGACGAAGGTAACTTAATGAATGAGAATGAAAAGTAGCGTAGATACATCGTTGGATTCGAAACCTAATAAATGAGTAACCGAAATGACTGGGACTGAATAAGGAATCAAATGAGTTCATGTTCAAGTCCAAATATAATAAAACACAAGATCACACAAGTATGCCATTCCTAGACATAGTCTTAAAACGTGCAATTCTACAATATATGACAATATGAGTTCAATGCATGTGCATACTAAAACATGTGAATGTGATATATAAATGGTGTACAACAATGCAAGGACACTCATGAATAAATTGTATATGTGTGTCTATGCCTTGTAGAGAAATGAGGTCAAATATACATTTATTATGTAATGTAGCACATTCATCTTCGAAGACACCTTCTTGCATGCATTGTGGCCAAGACTTTTTTGAAACTTTGAATCATCATTTCTAAGACCACGAAGCAATACAAGAAAAACATCGTTTTGGAATGGAATTAATGCCAAGACAAACCAAAAACCTAACAATCTCCCCCTTTGGCATGTCAAAACCCTATACATATACTAAAACTATACAAAGAAAATATGGTCACAATGAGTACAACGAGTTACACATTTCTAGACACAATTTTCAACAAGTCTTGAACTTCATATTGGTCTTCTCTTGATATCACATAAAATAAACTTGAAAGCACAAGAATATCAAAGAGACAAACATATGACAAATTCATTCTTAGATAAGAAAATAAAACATTTAAGTTCAAATGAATCATGTATGCCCCCCTTAATACATGCTATCCAACAAAATATTCTAGCTAAGGTCAACAAATACCAAAAAATATTACATGCTATAAAGTTCAAACTGATAACAACATACACCAAAAATAAAAACTAAAAAATGAGACTAAGCAAGCTAGATATATCTCCCATATTCTCCCTCTTTGACATGATATGAAGCCAAGGAAAGAGTAAGAAAAAATACCTCAAGATGAAAAAATACCTCAAGATATCTCTAGCCATTTATGCCACAAAGGAAAGTTGTGCGATGTGATGATCTCACATAATACTTTGTAGTAGTTGCTTTTCTTTTCAACTCTTTGATCTTCTCATCTTGAAGTACTACCTTAGCATTAAGATCTTCAATCTTCCTTTGTGATGCCTTAATCATCTTTCGTGACTCTTCAACCTATTCTTCAATTGTATAGCCCAACTAGGAAGAATAGGTGTGCTTGATACATGGCTTGAATCATGAGATTCACCAAAGAGCCTGAATGTATCATTAGACTTTCCCTTTTCCTTATATGACATGGTTGCCATACGTTTTTCACTAAAGTTCTCTAAAGGAGGAAGTAGCACATCATCATTTTAACTCTTCAATCCTTTAGCTAAACACAAATGAGAAATAAACCCCGGAAATGCCAATTTCATGTCCAAACGAGTTGCACAAGCCACAATCTCAATATGTTCTATAAGCACTTCACCAAGATTTATGGGTTTGTTAGTCACCAAGGCATACACAATCTTGATCTTCTCTCTATTAAGTTCAGTAGCATTAGAAGACCCAACAAGATTAGCACAAATAAAGAGATGTCAAAAGGCACTCACCTTGCCTAATAAAAGCACGCTTTCTCCACTCAAAATTAACATTGTCACAAAGAGTTCACCCATCAAATCAAGGTTTTCCAAGACATCAACATCAAGGAAATCCGACTCAATATCATCGGACAACCCTAGAAACTCATTCAATTTCCAAGAGTTAACTCTAAAAATAACACCTCTTATATATAAGTGCGTCTTCAACATTAGTACTTTATTTGAACTCATGATAGAATTCTCTAACCATGGTTTCATTCACTATTCCTAGCATGTTAATCCAAGTACTCAAATTTCTTTCAATAATGACCTTATGAACATAAGAACCAATACAAGAATTCAAATCAATACCTTTCTCTTGCAAAATCTTTTTGCACTCATAAGCTCTCAAAGTCCTAAACTTGTTGACTTTGGTTGTCTTGGAAGAAGAAGTATGATTAGAATTGTCAACGGGCTTTGTAGGATTGCTAACCCCAACTTTCTTAGCTTTTCCCATGACCTTGTATCACAAAAACACTAAAAACAAAAATGAGTGGAGACAACAAAGCAAGTTAGTGACCAATAAACATATACAAAGGCAAAAACATCATTTTGAACAAATCAATATGCATATCAAGAATTATCATAGCATCTTAATGATTTCTCAAAAACAAGAATAATGCTAAACAAACAACTATCTTGAAGAACATTTGAACAAATCATAAAAGAGAACACAAATTTAGTATATTATGCTCCCCCTTGGTAAATACCCTATCTAAGATCTAGATAGACAATTGTTCACAAAATCACCACACATTCACATCACAAGCAATTTTAATAGATTTTCAAATAAGCTCCACATATCAAAGAGAGTTACACCAAGATTTTCAATCACTCTCATATCTCTTCAAAAATTGCTAAAACATCAAATACTAAATAAGCAAAAGTGAGTGTGTGAAGATTTTGCTTCAAGTATATGAAATGAAGTAGTTTGATAATCAAGCATGCAAATATTTCCAACATCTATTCATCTTAAGCCTTTCCGTAAAAAAGGTCAAACCGGTTATCATCCAATATTTTGCTTATAAAGAAAATAGATTTCAACATGTGAGTGTGTGTGTATGTGGCTCGTCAATCCATTTGTATTTGACAACCCAAGCTCATTTGATTATTCAACTAAACTCCTTATAGCCTTTTTGTTTTGTTTTAGGCTTGAATCAAAGAATTTTATTGTTTTATTTTTTTTAATGATTTATTTCAACACTTCTTAGATTTTTCTAACATAAACATATACACCTCATGGCGGCTTTCACTCATCACAATGGCGTAGACCTTTCCTACATTGGACGGCTGCACAACCAACATGTGTAGCCCTTTCCATAAGGGTGCTCGTTGAATTCTATATTGCTGAAGCAAATGGATACCAACCATAGGTCATCTTTAAACGTACTAGTCTTTAGGACTTCAAGTTGTATCCAAAACTTACATCAAACTCAACATACTTAACAAGACATACAAGAGAAGCAAAATGCATTTTTGAAACCAAAATTTTAAGGCTTAAAAAACACTGATCGAAAAGCAAGTAAAGAGACTTACTTAAGATCTCTACTTCTCAAGAGAGTAGCTTTCAAAAAATATGAAGCTCTCATTTTTCAAAACATGCCACTAAACAATCAAACAAACAATAGCACACATCATGATTAAGATCAATGTGAACAATTATCACCAATAAATCTTAAACTAGCAAATGTCAAAGAAGACCATATAAACACTAAATTAGTTCTCAAATATGGCATGCTTCATGAAGTAAGACACAATGAGTTGAGAGATGAAAATTTAAGTAAGCAAGCAATGTGACATTAGAAATACCTTCGCAAGCTATTTTCATCAAATGCAAGGCCTTCACCCTTTTAATGAGTCCTCTTGGCTTGTATGTCCTCATGACTAAAAGTTATAGGTGTGTCAATTCCAAGAGACTAAAGACTATGCATTTCAACTCAAAAAAAATAAAATGACTTTCTCTAAAAGCCTTAACATGAATGTCACCATATATATTTCATAAAAAAAATACAACTTCTCAAAAAGTTAATCAATAGATTTTGACTATCATAACAAATAATATGAGTTAGCTAAGTTCATGTCAAGTAATAGAGATATAAAACAAACAAGCTAAGTTTCTTCACAACATAACACTAATCTTAAAGCTAACTCACATGTGCAACTTACATTATTGGTAAGAGCACTCACCATTGACAAATTTTGTCTTAGGTGAGCCTACACAAACAATATCAAGATTCTCTTTGACAATAATGTTGAATCTAGAATAAAGTTCTTCAATCACTTGATTCACAAGAATATCATTGATATCATCTTTCAACATTGCTATCAACACATGCTTTGTCAATTTTAGCAAGATTTGCATTCTTCACATTCCGGACATTCTTAACATGCTTTACGACATTATCATGCTTTCCATATTCAAAAGTTTTAGCATGCTTAAAATTAAGTTCAATCTCTCTATCCCTAGACGCATTTTCTATTGCAATATTCAATGAATTTAAAGCACTTGGGCTTGATGTGGCCTACGGTATTGTAAAAATGACATATGGGAACAAAAGAAGATATTTACCTTCCGAGTTGGAGAAGCACAAATGGGAGTTTCAAGGGGTACCTTGTTCTTTAACTGTTCTTGGTCTTGGAACATCTCTTCTTAGGAGCTTTCTTGTCAATAATGACCTCATTTGTAGGAAGTGATGCTTCTATGAGCTTCTCCTCAACTACCAAGTTGCTTGAGCCTCTTAGATTCAAACTAGAGATGATCATATCCCTTTCAAGAACAATCCCTTCAACTTTTCTAAGCTTTTTGGAAAGAGCATTCTTTTCCCAAGATCCTCCGAATTGTTGAAACAAACTCTGTTGACGGTGAAATTTGGATTGCCACGCACTCAACAATTATATCAATTTAATATAAAACAAGAAAATAATAACACATGCAGAAGACAAGTTTTACGTGGAAAACCTTGAATGGGAAAAAAACCACGGCGCCCCTGAGGGCAGAAGAATAATACTAGGTTTCGTTGCTTGTTACACACTTAGATCTCTCACAATCGCTCTCTTTTCTCTCTCTAGATTTCTGAACCCCTTCCTCGTGGGGTAGGTGGTTCTATTTATACATGTTTACTTAGGGTTTCCCTTTGTTTTCAGCTGTGGTGGGTGAAAGGTTTCCCTCTTTGATTCGTACTAGGATCCTGACTTGTCACGGACCAGGTCTACTCTTCTTTCCATGACTCCTTGTTGTTCTGGGTCTTCTGGAGTTTGGGGTTTATTTCGTATTTCCGAGTGGTTCATGTCCAGTGTGCTGGTCCAGCGAGTACCTTTATTTTCTGGGTATTGCATTTTTGGCGAGTACACTTCTATATTCGGCGAGTGGGTTTTTATCTTCGGCGACTATATCTTTGATTTCCTTCGGTTTAAGCTATTCTATCATTCTGACTAGTCAAACTTCTTCCTTTAACCCGGTCAATGAATGACGTGGCAATCTTTCGTTAGCTCCTTAGATGACGTGTCAGTTTGGCGAATTTATACATACAACAAATCATTCACTGTAGCTTGATCAAATCATCCTTCTTATCAACCTTTCTTAAGGCTATCTTCAAATTTTCACCTTAACCAAAAGATCAATGTATGTTGGATTTTCACTTAAGCACTCTTGATGATTCAGATAAACCTCCTTGTCCAAAGAATCTTGACCTTTGGTGCTTATCAACCTTGAGGACATGAGAGGGTCTTGAGCTTGAATATCAATCACTTAAGCTACCTTTACATACAATCCCCAACACGTGGTTTGTCCACGAAATAAGCCAATTAAGATATGGGAATCCTTACAGTCTCCCCCTTTGGCTATTTCGTGACAAAACCACCACTCATATTGATTCCTCACAACATAATAGAAACTACAGGTCACAAATGATTATCTACATTACAAAGAGATATTTAAAAAAAATCTTGAAGTCTTCAATCTCTTGTAGAATAATCAGTCCCTGAAAGCAAAGTTTCTATACTATCCAATTCAAGTAAAAAGTGAGATGAATCAGGTGAGAAGAATAACAAGCATTTGCATTCTTAGAATTTAAGTACAACTACAACATCATGCAATAATTGTGAATGCAATGCTACCCCTCAATGTATTGACTCCCAACATGCATAATTGTTACCACAATTTGCAACTCCCCTTACCACCATTCTACTCCCCCTTTTGTCATGATATAGGCAAAGGAGTAGTCCCCAATCGGGTCACTTAGCAAAGAGAGATGATAGCATTCAAGTGATTGCATAATCATAAAATGCACTTACACAACTCAATTAATTGGAGAGAAACAAGGAGATTTATTTGATAAAATGTGTGAATCAAAAATGCTTTGCATACAAGACTGTAGCATTCAAGTTCAAAATACAATGGTATTTGGCAAAGCAAATGACAAAGGTTTCTAATTAAGAATTCAAACCAATTTCACCATTGTCATGAGAAAAGCAAGGATATAGAGTTTTCATTGATTTTAATTTATGAGCAACTATATCCAACTTTATAAGTCAAACATGTCATGAGCAGCTTTGCACCCTATTTGATTTTTCCGGGAATGAAACCCGTATGATAGTAGACATGTTCAACAAATAAAGAAAGAGAGACATTTTGATTTAAAAAATCCTTTGAACGGATGCAAGATCATTTATTCATTTGAGTCTATAAGCTTTTTCACACAAGTTTTGCATTTAAAAAAAAATTGCAATCATCAATTCATGCTTTTTCATTTGAGCATGTCATTAGCATGTTAAAAACAACTCATGCTTTTCAATTTTAAAGCATGTCATTGAGAATCATCATGTCATGGAGATAACTATAGGTCATTCAAATCATACTTCCTATGTAAATCTCCTAGTCCAAAAATGCATGTTTGAACATAAATATGACATGGATTGTAGACAAGCATGGTTCACACTTATTGAATTGAAAACATATATACATATGTGCAACCAAGCTTACTCAAGCAATCAACAAAGAAGCATAAGATTTTTCAAATTTGCATGCAACAAGTATGCAATAGCTCTCTTTGCTTGATATCCCTATATGGGGTCATTACCAACCTTCATCAATGAAGGTCATGAGGTCTTATAGACCTCCCAAGTCCATTTGACTTGGATGAACCTATTTGAGACTTGTTAGTTTCGTAGCAAGAGGGTTCATTTTTCCTTATCCACATAGATATGACATTTTCTTCTTAGTGGTCAATGGTTCAAGAGTTCTAGAATTAATAGGATCATGAATATGAATATTTCCTTCCTATTAGCATGCATTCTAGCTCTTGTCATTCTCTTTCAATCATGCTTTTGATTCTACATAAGTTAATGAAATGAAAGCAATTTGGTCTTATGTGACATTAATACACAAAAGTGACATGTAGGGATAAATTTAGAATTCATACCATGTCCTTGTGCATGCATAGGAGCCTTCCCATGACTTGTGGTTGAGGGGTTCAAACTTCCTTTGTTGTTGAATGGTCTAGCTTGCTTCCTTGATCCATTTGCATGATTAGCCTCTTCCTTGATGAATGTGAGCTTGAGGGAAGTTAGGTTAAGGAACTTTTTGAGCTTGAGGTTGTCTCTTTGAAGCTTCCTTACTTGTGCACTTCTTGAACATTGTCCTAGATCCATTTTCATCCTAGGAGTGTGCACCGGCGAGGCTTCTATCTTGCCCAAACTCTTGACAAAGACGGTCTTGGTTGGAGTAGTGATCTCCTTGGTTTCTTCATACCCAATACCTCTTTGTCACAAGGGTTCTTTCCACTACCGAGAATGTGGTCAAGTTTTTGGTGCTTGTAGTCATCCTAGACGACTCTATAGCTTCATCAAGCTCTCTTTTAACCTTTCTTCATTCCTCTTAGACAAAGCTAGCTCTTCCTTAGCTTGTCTTCAATCTTCTTGGATGCCCCACTTGATTACTTAGTGGTCATTGTGTGTTGAAAGTTCTAGATTTTCATCCTCAAAATCTTCAACTTTCTATTGTTCTTCTTCAATGAACTTTCATACTTGGACTATAAAGTCATTTACATCCATTTTTCTACACTTCCATTTGTAGAGTTAGATGAGGAGTCATCTTCACTTGAGTTATCTCCTCCACTCTCTTCTCACTAATGGAGTCATTTCCCTTATTAAGACCTTCACCTTGGTCTCTTGAGTTAATGAGAGCCATATCCCAATGAGTAGCTACACCTATCTCCTTTAGAGCTACTTCTTCATCTTTTTTTCTATGGGATCACTAATCAAGTCATTCTTACCAACAACTTTGTCTTTTACACAAGTGGCCCCAAAAGCCGTGTAGTTGATGGTAAAATCATCATCACTTGATGACTTGTCTCCCTTTCGGAGTCATCATTTTCACTCCAAGTGGTGGCCATCACTTTTGCCATGTTGTTCTTCAAGTTCCCACAATCGGGTGAGATGTGACCTATACCACCACACTCATAGCATTGAACCCCTTTCTTTTCACTCTTCTCTTGCCTAGGCTCAAAACTTTGAAGGGAGCTTTTTCTTCAAGTCTTGGCCTTTGGATCCAAAGCCTTTATTCTCGAACTTGACAAATTCTTGAATCTTCTAAGTAGCAACGCCATGTCCTGGTCCGAGTCACCTTTTTCCTCCTTCTCAACCCGGAAGCTTTCAAAGCAATCCCTTTTTGCCTTTTAGGAGGTGAAAACTAGGAGCCTTCGTAGATTCATAGGCAAGGAGTCTTCCATCACCTCGCTTGGCTTCATATCCTTGTATGTGCTATTCTCCTCTAAAGCTGTCACTTTTGATTCGAACCTAGCGGGGAGAGACCTCATAATTTTCTGTTAACTCTCCTATCCGAATAAGGATCACTGAGTTAATGGCTTTGATTGACAATATCCATCAACTTGACTTCAAAGTCATTGAAGCACTCATCCTCCTCCATCTTAAGCAACTCAAATTACGTTTGAAGGACTTGTAGCTTCGAATCCTTGACGACGTCGGTTCCTTCGTGTGCAACCTCTAGGATATCCCATGCCTCCTTGGCTATCCTAGTGTTCTGAATCAGTTTGTACTGATTTTCATCCCTGCACATAGAAGAGCATGCCATGCCTTCCTATTCCATTTTGAAGTCTCAAACTCCTCAGGTGACCACTGAGCCTTAGGCTTGAGTACTTCTTCTCCACCACTCGTGGGAGTCATCATAGGAGGTGCATACCCATCTTCAATTGCCATCCATGCCCTATCATGGATTTGGCACACATACGCCTCCATCTTGCCTTTCCATGAGGCATAATTCACACCGGTGAGGAGAGGAGGCCGTGTGCTTGAAGCACCCTCATGGTTGCCACCGTATCCACTCATTGTATCAAATGAATGAATGAAATGTATGCAAATGTATGAATGAGTAAAAATCACACAAATGCACAACACACCTAAAATGAGTTAGGATCCTAAGTATATCTAGGAACCTGCTCTGATACCAATTGAAAGGAACGAATAAACGCTCGGTGTGTACTAATATATTAATCTAGAGGGGGGGGGGGGGGGGTGAATAGATTTTAACAATTATTACCCAATTTTCGCATGCAAGTCAATTTTACGAAAATGCCCCTACTAGTCAAAAATACAAGCAAGTGTAATATAGTGCGGAATTTAAATAACACTGATGATAACGTGGAAACCCAACCACTGGGAAAAACCTTGGCTGTTTAGTGCGCCACAATCGGACCTTGAAATCCACTAATTGAAATGGAGTTTACAACCTATGTAGACCTCATCTAACCACTCCGGTCAATAACCCCCCACTTCTACCCGCGGGCCTTTAAAAAGTGGCTCTAGTCCAATTGCTGAGGCCTAAGCATCTTAGCCTTAAGCAATCTTAGCCTCAAGACTTAATTCTCAAGAAGAGATTATGCAACCTATGTGAATATGATGAATATTCAAATAACAAACAAGGCTAGGGAACCTTAGATGCTTATCTAGGATGATGATATATTCAATTAAATCAACTCTAGATATCAAGAGCTAGATGACATGTCAAATAGCTTAGCTAATCAAGATTAATCAAAACCTAATTAGCTATCACAATACAACACTCAATCAATTCATCACAATTAATTCTCTATTCTTGTATTTATCATATGATCAAAAACATAAAAGTAAATTAAAGAGAATAGCTTGATAGTAAAATACTAAAATAAGATGAACTTAATCAAATCTTACCAAGCAAGTTGTGATGATGCAAACCCAATCATGGATGCATTCTATATAGTAATAGAATATGCTGTAGGGAAAAATACCGTAGACACGCAGCGGAAGCGAGACTAAAAAATGATTTAGTAACTTTTAAAAATTTTTCCTTTTATGAACTTAAACCCTTTAATCAATTAACATATATATTATCGAACAAAAGAAGAATACCTTTTGTCGCGTGATCCGATTGACTTACGTCGATGGTAATCCGCAAGATCTTCAATCCTAGCACGAACGTGGATCACCATGGAGCGTGGTCTCCCTTTTCTTTGAATTGCAAAACCTGGTGAATGGACAAACAAACTTTTCTTTCTTTGTTAGTCACAAAACAATCAAAAGAATACTAAGATTATTCCGGTCACTTTTGAGTTCTCAATCTAATGATCGAAACTCGCGTGAACCTAGATCGATGTTGTACCACAACCGCTTATTGACGAATAAGCAAATAGTATACCTCAAGAATAATCTATCACTCTTTTATGTTTTTAGTAGATAAAAAAAATGCTCTCTATGAATTAGAAGAAGAAGAAAAATTGTCTCTCAGCACAAACCCTTAGAGTGGCCGAATTATACAAGTCACTTATATAGGTGGCCAAATTTTCTTCCTCTTTCCTATTAGGGTTGCCGAATCTTACTAAAAAGGGACTAGGGTTGCTGCACAACAAGCCAAAAAGAGTTTGTGTTGCACCCTAATTTCCTTCTAGTTTAAGACTTCAAACCCTAATACATTACATAGATATTTATTCTTTTATTTGACTAAATAAAAAGACTTCTTATTTGATTAAATAAATAAATAATTATTTATTTCCTTATCAAACAAGTCTTTTACTTTTACTTTAGGAAAATATTTCCTGATCAGAAAAGATTTGTTTCTTAATTAAACAATTAATTAATAAATTAATTAATTCTTATTTAATTAAAACAATGAAACAAAATATTATTAGGTTAATATATTAACCTTGCCGCCCCACTTAAAATAAAGGGCCATATATTATTTTCTTATTTCATTTAATCCATTGGACTTTAAATAAAAAGCCCACATGGAACCAGACCCATTCTTACTAAAAGAAACAAGCCCACATGTCTTTCATTAATATATTAATATTGAGCAGCCCATTAAATAAATAATGTGCAAATTATATTCTTTATATTAAATGCAATTCTAATGGACCCATAAATTGGTCCGGTAGAATATATCAAGTGATCCATGCAAGTCCGTGTGGATTGGGGATCTTGGGGGGCCATCTAATTTAAGCTTCAATAGACATAACCTAATCACAATCAACAATGATTCACTTAGGTCGATCCATTAATTTTAACTCTTCCACTAAAGAGCTAAAACTGAACTCTTAAATAAAGATAGAAAAGGAAGATGTTCCTCATTCATACCCTAGACAATCATATTGGAGATAGTGTATCCTCGTGATTAATATCAGTAATCGCCAGAGTTCAGAGACCGCTATAACTCTCCAAGTTACCATTTACTCATATGACCACGTTTTGAACTTGGATATTTGACTTGTCCAGAAGCATGTTTTCAATAGAACACTATCGAAAACTCAAGTTGAGATTTAATATCAATTACCTCAAAACTCCATATGATGATATTATACTCTCATTTAATAAATGGAGCCACGATGTCCATATCTATAAATGAAGTCCTCTATCGATTAACAAATGAATATCACCAAACTATCGAGGATAGACCTATGCGATATAATCGTACTCATTGATAACTCAAATGATATCACTTGCAACCATAAGTCCATCATTTATCTCAGGATTAAGTAGACTCTCCGATTGTCCTGATAATGAAAAGACTATTATCTATTGACGGTTCTAGATAAAACTTTTCATTGTGATCCAGTCAATGCCCCAGTGCACTAGATCCTTTTGCTCGAAGACACTCCGAGGATTTTAGACTCTCATATCTCATTTGATCCCACTCAAATGCTAGCAAAAGAATTCTACACTTTAACAAGATAAAGGTGCCCAACCTTTAACTTAAGTTGTGAACATTATTCAAGACTACTAAAGAATTGTGTCTACCACATACATATCCAGATGTATGAACAATTCTTCTTTTCTCATAGTCTTTAGACCTTATGATTATTTACTTTGACAATTATAATATTAAACCTATAAATGTTATACGATTTGTTAAACCAGAAATCACTTTATTAATATGAAAAAGATTGTTAATTACTATTACACTCTTGTTATTGAGCATAATCCTAACATATGCAATATGAAATATGATGCAAAAAGGATTTGATTTGAGTGGTTAAAGGTGAGTACTTTGTATTTTTCTTTGCTTGAAAAATGTTCTAAGTATGAAATCTGAAAATCAACTCACTTGATTGACTAAAGTCAAAGTGGCATATTATAGGGTGTCCAAACAAAGTGTGGTCGTTTTGAAAAGTGACACCTATTTTTGCCTTGGGCACTGTACGTAGAGCGCCTC
The DNA here is from genome assembly GCA_030490815.1 of Acer saccharum. Classification (NCBI taxonomy): domain Eukaryota; kingdom Viridiplantae; phylum Streptophyta; class Magnoliopsida; order Sapindales; family Sapindaceae; genus Acer; species Acer saccharum. Next base: position 18,929,240 of record CM059871.1, read on the forward strand.
TGTACAGCGCTGTACAGCGCCCCCACTCTGTTCTTCAGGAAAACAGAGGGCGCTGTATGAACAGCGCTCATACAGCGCCTTCCAAAATTGCATCAGACCTGAGGCATTTAAAAATGCATTTTCAATCAAGTTAGGATGGGTGCTGTACGAACAGCCGCTTCCAACAGCGCTTTGTACAGCGCCTGTCACTATGTATGAAATCTTAAGAACATGCATGGCATGGCATTGGTCATACAAGATGCAATCATGTAAAGCATGCAAGAAGAGATGTTAATGAGCATTAATGAGCACATAATAACAAACACCATACACAACATACAAGAGAATGAATTATGTATGAATGTGAATGTGTGTGTGCAACTACTCTCTTCAAGCAAATTAAGCACATAGAAGTTTACCTTTGGTGCTTATCAACCTTGAGGACATGAGAGGGTCTTGAGCTTGAATATCAATCATTAAGTACCCTAATCATCAACACGTGGTTTGTCCATGAAATAAGCCAATCAAGATATGGGAATCCTTACATTTATTACTATCTTGACAATATTTGCTTGTTGCATGTTCTAGGACTATGTCTAGAAAATAGCATATGTGTGTCTTTGTGTGTATGTTCCGTATTTTATATTTGGACTGAATATGTTTATTATGATTCCTTATTGAGTTCGGTCATTTCGGTTACTCATTCACTTAGTTTCGAGTCAAACGATGTAGCTACGCTACTTTTCGTTCTCATCGTTAAGTTGACTTCATCGTCGTTTTCGAGATGATTCTCAACCATTTTTCAAAGTTTCATAGTCGTCGCCGTGCGTGAGGAGTCACAATTTGTAATTCAAAAATGGATTCAAATCGAGTTTGGGAGGCCCGAGTAGGCTGAAGAACGCGAGAGGTGCGGGGAGAGAGCAGCGAGGCCAAGTGGCCAAGCGGCCAAGCTTGGCCAAGCCGTGGTGGGGAGCCGTGGGGCCCACGGCCAGACAGCTCTTTGGTCCCGTGGTGACCCACGCGCCCCACCACGGGCCTGGTTGAGCTGGCCTTTTTGATTGGCCAAAAATCCTCCCTCTCTCTTCTCCATTTAAATCCATCTCTTCCTCCCATTCCATTTCAAGATGAAAAGCTTGAAAATCCCGTCTGAATTTTCTCTCCAATTTTCTCACCTTCCAAATGCCATAATTTCTCATACGAAGTTGGAATTGAGTGATTCAAGTTGGAGATCGTTCATAATCGAGTCATCTACTTTTCCAAGTGGTTGGAGGCTGTTTGATCAGTTTTGTGGTGGTTCCACATAGAAACCGAACCAGCTCGTGAATCTAAGGGTGTTCTATCTTTGGGATTTCTTTTTTTTAAACCTTCATTTGCTTAGGGTTTCTTCTTCTATATTTATGTGTATGTTTGGTGAATGCTATTGAGAAAGATAGCTTCACAATCAATCCTAATCAAAAGTCTATTTAGAGACTATGTGAAGTAGTTTCCATGATTCTAGGTTTTTCACATGTTTGTGAGTTGTATTGTGATTAGGTTGATATCTTAGGTTGTTTGAAAACTGATTGAATCAATTTGTGATAAATGACTTTGAGATTTGTTTTGATCTTGATTGATGAAATATAGGATTATTGTATTTGTATGTGTTTTAGAGATATCTAGGATTAATGGATTTAACATCTTAAATCCTGCTATATCTTTGGCTAGAATATTGATTGATTTGATCTCATGACTCTAGCATTTTATTGTATATTTATAGCATCTTGAACGTTCTTCATGAATATATATTGTTTCAAGTTGTATTGTGAATGAGGACTAGAGCTTTTTTGTGTAGGTGTTTGCACATGCTCTAGGTTTTATTCTTGTGTTTTGCATATAGCTTTTATTACTTGTGATATCACTGTTTAGGTCTAGTTGCACCATGGAATGTATTGATCACATGTTCTATGTTGAATTGGTGTTGCAACATTTTGCATCACATGATCACACTAGGAAGTCCTGTAGTAAATGCAATGAGTCTTGGGTTAGAGTCGGGATGACTCGGATAGCCAAACAAGAAGACTTGTCTAGAGTTGGGATGACTCGGATAGGCAAGCAAGAAGTCATAGCTAGAGTCGGGAAGACTCGGATAGTCATGCATGAGAGGCTCCCTAGAGGCATGAGTGCTTGGATAGGGAGTTGGCTATTATATTGGTAGGCCTAGGCGTATGGTTAGACATAGACTCCAATAGAGTAGGGTACACGGGAGGTGTATGCACTCTTGAGGAATTTCTAATCTTCCATCGATGTTGGTTTTGTGTGTTGTCAATATATGGTGGTTCCGCATAATGAGGGATCTCACACTTTCCAATAGGGTTGGGTAGACTTAGATTCCACTAGGTTGGGTGAGCTAAAGATTGGTCACTTTGTGGATTCTCTATTTTTACTTTCCAATATATATAGTACCCAATGGTTGTAATTCAACCCGTGGATGTTTCCTCTTAGGAGGTTTTACCAGTTAAAAAATCTCTTATGGTAATTCTTCATATCTCTATCTCTTATATTTATTTGTGTATATTATTATCTTGTTTCATATTATTCACTGTGATGTATAGTGAGCAAGACTTTGTATAGGTGATTTGTGGATTCTTTTAGTTGATCATTTTGTATATATGATTCTTTGATATTGTAATTTTGTATAGTGATATTTTATCACTCTTGTAACTCATGAACATCTATTGAAATACAAGTATTCTTTGTTGTTTAGTTTATTTGTTTATACCTCATACAACTAGGTGATATATAGACTATGTCTATAAGATACATTCACATGTTGTCCATGTATTATTCTTGGTTTATTTGTTGTATGTAAGGCTACCTTGAGGGACAAACGAATGTTGTTCAAGGGATTGAAAAAGGCGTAAAAAACCTATTCACCCCCTTCTAGGTATGCCTTCAGCAATTTAACTACATTTGTATACTTTCAAGGAAACATCCACATGTTGAACTACAACCATAGGTACTATATATTGGATGATAGATTAGAAATTCCTCAAAGTGACCAACCTGATTTATTTCTATTGGAGTCTATGTCTATCTAATCCCTATTGGGAGATACAAATCTTCAATGATGTGAAGTCACCATATATTAGAGTCTATACAACTAACATCGTTGGAAGATTAGAAATTCCTCAAAAGCCAATGCACATCCTATGCAACACTCTCTATTGGAGTCTATTCGTCTAACCAAACGCCCCGGGCCTACAATACTGTAGCCAACTCCATATTCAAGGCACTTATGCCTTTAAAGAGCCTCCCATGCATAGCTATCCAGATTTCTCGATCAAGCCATGATTCTTGCTTGGTTTATCCGGACCTCTTGTCCTAACCAAGTCTTCCTTGCTTTACTATTCGGACCACTTTCTCCTAGTTAACACTTCATGCCTTTTACAAGGACTTCTTAGTGTGATCATGTGAATGCAAATGATGCAAACAAGCAATACAACATAGACAGGATAATATATTCTATGGAACAACTAGACCTAAACTGTGAGAACACAATTATAATGTCTAGATGCAAAACATGAATTAAACTAGAGCATGTGAAAACATACACAAATAGCTCCTAGTTCATTTATACAAATAAAAACTTGAATAAACCCATACATGAGCCACAAAAGATGTTACAAACATACACAAAAATGCTAGAATCATAAATATATTCAATGAATATTCTAGCCAATGATTTAGAGCAAGGAATAATGATAAATCACTTAAATTATAGATAGCTATAAAAACAAATACATATGAATTAATCCTAAGATTTTATCAATCAAAGATCAAACATATTTCAAGGATTTTAATCATAAAATGATTCATCAAGTCACAAATAATTCTAGTATCAACACTAATCACAATACACTCTCAAACTGGAAAAACCTATATCCAAGAAACTATTCACATATGTCTATTAGATATTTGATTAGGTTTGATTATGACGTATCTTTCTTATAGACATTCACATACATACACATACATATAGAAGAAGAAAAACCCCAAGCAAATTGAAGGTTATAAACGAGAATTCACAAAGATATAACACTACCTCGAGGTTCACGAGCTGGTTCGTTTTTATAGGTCAAAAACCCACAGAAATCTCGATCAAACAACTGCAAGATCACTTGGAAAAGGTAGATGACTCAATTACAACACTCTCCAACTTAAATCACTCATTCGACTTCGTATGAGAAAGTTATGGATTTGGAAGGTGAGAAAAGTTGAGAGAAAATTCTGTACATAGGGAATCTTTTTTCTTCTTGGAATGAATGTGAGGAATGAAGGTGATTTAAATGAAATGAAGAGAAGGAATGAAGCAACCAATTAGCC